>JARKIC010000829.1:0-185796 GCA_029378375.1 Mycena olivaceomarginata | reverse complement strand
GCTGCTGATACCCTGCTCGCCAACCATAGCATCCGGCCGATTCACACCCATCTGGGTCGGGTGTGTCTGCCCCATTCCACCTATTAAGGATAAATATGGTGTTCGGTGCCGAGCCCAAAGTAAAGCGGCATCCCATAATCTGCTCACCTGGTGGGGGGCCACCAGCGCCGGGTATGGGATACTGCGGCGGCTGCTCCGATGCATTTGCGCTATACGCATTCGATCCGCGCCCAAGATCGGTTTTCGCGTTATTGGCGATTGAGTCTACAAAACGACGTGAGTAATTTATCAAAAATAGCGATAGGAGCCCGGTCTAGACATACTCTGTGCGTATTCGGGACCCTTGGGAGCCGGAAAGCCTGTCTGATTCTCCGTGGCGTTTGGGTTGGCACCATTGATGCCTGATCCCCAGCCTGGACACGGTCAGATTCGCGGGCTTGGCGACGTTCAAATAAACACGTACCTTGGAGCGAGGAGTTGGTCTGTGTCGTTTTGTGCGCGTCGATAGCTGCGGTGTCGACAGGACGTCCTTTAATCATGGCGATGCCCTGTTCGATTTCCATGCGCCCACGTCGCGCAATCTCGTCATTGACACTAGAATCGCGTTTCTCGACGGTGTCAATGGCGGCGAACGTCGTGCCCGGACGCTATCTCCGAGGCCCTTGGCCACTTGTACGCCGCCTCTGCCGTGCTTCATGTCAGTTTGCACCATTCGCACGAAATCGAACACACTTCAATTTTGTTCCGATTGAGGCGGACGAGGCGGTTTTATTCTGGGTGTTGCTTGTTCCGGACATTGCGATCGTAAGTAATGAGAGTGAAGGTGGATCCCTCCCGCTCTTATACTCCTTTGCGGTCCCCAATGACGAGGATGGAGCGTCCATGAGCTCACTGCGGAGACGTGGAGTTCTACGTATGATATGCGGGATTTCCCGCGCTCCGGTACTTCCCCGGTTCGCCCCGGTGTGCCGCTCCTTCTCACGCCACACAGGGGCCGAGGCCTGCCGAGACCATGGGTCCAAAGAATATAAATACCCGAGAGCCTTATCGCAACTGCACCGTTTCCTCTCCCCTCATTTCCTCCTCTCATCCTATCCCAATTCCAGGCCCCGTTCAAACCCGCTGCATGTCTATCCCGTTTAACGGTAATTCCTGCGCTCCACCCACCCAAGGCAGCACGGCATTCGTTATCGCGTCTGTTCCCTGTTCCCCTGGGTCGTGGCGGCCGCAAGGATTACCGTTTGACGGGACGCATTCGGTGTGTCCGAATGCTGTCTATCCCTCTCCCTCATTCTACCCCGCACTTCCTTCGTTATTCCGCCGTCATCTCTTCTAACATTGATGTTTGCGTTGCATGCACCAGTCCACGCCGTCGCTCTCCGTAATAAATTCGCTACTTGGTGACTCTGTACGTCTGTATCGCACGAGCATCGGACTCACTCACAGACAGTCATCGCCATCTTTTACAGAACGCTCTCGATCCGCCGGTAGATGATGGTACAATATGGTACAATACTTCGCGATCTGCCCTGATTTTACGTGAATTCGGAGCTTCTTTGAATCTACTTCTTCTCACAAGCGTGTACTACGTCGAGCTGTCAATGATCAGATTATAATCCACGGTCCATGTATGGAGCGAAAGGAATGATCTGCGAAAGTTGGAGTCCGCACTGTTTTGGGACCGCTGCATCGGTGGCGTAAAGCCATGTCGAAAAGGGTGGCCAAACACAGTTAATACAACGGTATTTCGGTCCTATTTTTTTGCACTCCCTCGTCCTATCGAGAGGACAGAGCACGAGTTCAATAGCGCTAGCCGTCGCCAAATTCAGGCGCCAAGTATCCACAGAACGCGCACGCGCATTTACGGCGGCCGAATTCGAAATAGCATCCGCCACCAAGATGGGAAGACTCAGTGACTGATGCTCCATCCAACTTGCACGGCTGCGCCTGGAACAGACTTCGTTTCGCCTACAGAGGATAATTGGGCAAGTTCCGCAGGCGTCGGCATCCGTAGAAGCACAACTAGTCGAGCAATGTGAATGGAATGGAAGAATCGCATTACATACTGCATATCTTACAAATTCCGAGTCGCCGTCTTGCACGGGCACGGCTGCTGGGTAAGATCCTATTGGTCGTGACGCGACGCGAATGCGATTCCAATTATGATATCTGCATACTTAACAAATCTATCTACGTCCCGAATCCAGAACCATAACGTACACGAACCTCCCACTTCCTTCCCAATCTTTCGGTAGACTTCTTTCTCGCTCCACTCCTCTAGTGCTTCGACCGCCTAATCATCTCTCAGTGGAAGCGGCCTCACCTGCGCATTCATGTGCTCATAGACCCCGCACGGCCGCGAAGCTAATTCAATCCCATTATGATACACTGAATAATCTACCTGCGCGCCCGGAACCCGAGGCGCAAAATACACGCTCCCTGCTTCCTTCCCAATCCGATCCGTAGGTTGGGACTTCTTCCCCCGCGCCAGCTAGTGCTTCTCGCGGGGCCGAATCTTATCGTTCCTCAGCTTAAGCGGCCTCACCCGCCCATTCATGCGCTCATACACCCCGCACGCATTGCATACCTGCGCGCCCCTCTTGTCGCGGCGCCACGCCGACGTCCTGCGCGTCCCGCAATTCCCGCACTCCCGCCCGTCGTACCTCCGTCCTCGTCCGAGTCTCCGCCTACCGGCTCGGGGTCCTGCGTGTCGACCGCGATAAGCGTCTGCGGGCGCTGCACGCCATGCTGCTCGTACAGCCCGCACGCGTTGCACAGCGCTTGTGCGTGCGCGGGTCGCGCCGCCAGAGGGGCGTCGCGGTCGCGTGGCAGTGCGAGCACACTTTGCCCCCGTCCGCGCCGCTCATGATGCCAGGGTGAGGCTCGGGGTCGGGGAGGTGGATCTGCGTCGCGGAAGGCTGTCGGCTGTGATTATTCCGAGAGCTCGAGCCGCCCGGAGTGTGGCTCCGGGGATACGAGGAAGTGTGGCTCGGAGCTTGAGGCGGGGGGGGTTGTAGGATTGCTGTGGCCACGGCGTCGAGGGTGGCGCGGCGTTCGGGTTGAACGATGATGGGTGGGCGACACTGGGTGAAGGCTGCCAGCCGGAGTAGTTCGTCGGCATATTGGCAGAGTTCATGTATGCCGGATCGACGAAGGCGGACGGATAGCCCTGATGCTGAGGATACTGCGGACCGTAGGGCGAAGTCTGCTGGGTTGGAGGATAGCCAGCGGCCGCATCGGGATAGTAGCCACCTGGATTGAACGTCGGATGTCCCATAGTATCTGAAAATGAGACCATATTCGTCAAACACAACTTGTACCATTTAGGCAGCCTACCTTGGTTCCACGAACCAGTGGAAGGCGCATATCCTGGATGCGGTACCCAATGCTGCCCGCTGTTCGACCTCGAATGTCCACCGCGTTGCCGGCTGTTGTCGCCGTTGGAGCCAGATGATCGTTGGTAGTAGCTCATCGTTCGTTTGCTGTTCGTTGGTTAATCCCAGTCTGCGCAAGCGTCTTGTTTTATACAGCGCGCTGTGAGCGAGTCATGATCTTTCTTGAGGTATCTCCGCACGAACCATTTCCTTTTATCACTTGCTGACACCTCAGTTGCGCGACGGTCCCGACTCTCTGAAAAAGATGAGTTTCACTGTGATGGTGTTCGACAGATCGGGTGTGCACGCTGCGCAACTAGGCAGCACCGGATAGATTATACCACTGAAGCGGTGGGCCCGCGCCGCTGAATCAAGAGTTGAATCCGAGTATGTGCATGAGTCGCGGGGCTCAGCAGATCCTAACCAACGCTGGATGGCCGCAAAGAGCTAGCCGAAACGGTGCGCCTCGTCAGAATGACTGGACTCGTCCCAATCGCGAATGGGATTGGCTGCGATGTGCCGTGAATCAGTGTTCCGATTAGGACAAGCGACGGAGCTGTGAAGAGAATCTGTTAAATAGAGGTGGATGTCAGGTCAATGTCAGATGTCACTGTTCGACAGTCGCCAGGCCAGGACACTCCCTGTTTCGGATTAAAACTCCGGGATTACTTGAAGGACGGTCGGTCATTTGGGTTATAGCTCGAGGTTCAAGGTGCCACACGAAACGCCGCACACAGACTTGGCGGATGCTCGGGACCGATTGGGGGAGGAAACGCAGAGTCGAAACTGAAACCGGTGAAAGATGCTTGTCAAGAGCTGCGCAAACGCTGTCTACGCACCCATTAGACCCGCGGTGAACATTTTGCAATACACATAGTTTTGATCTGTCGGAAGGAATGAATCACGCCAGGAAAATGAAAAACAGCCTAAAATGTTGGGGTATGTGGCGGATCCACGAGGAATGACGACGACACGGAAATTCAGACGACGCACCGCATTAATTGCTTGCAAATCTCCGGGAAAGGAAATAGGCAGATGAATATCAGGGCTGTTAATCTAGACATCGCCTCAGCGAAAGAGGACAATTGCTCGTGGCTTGTGAGTCAAAAAGTGTGCATTCTGTGTGCGTGAGTTCAGAAGTTCGGTCGCAACTAACGGTCTAGACGTATATGTCTGTCTCTTATTAGCGCGGAGGTTTCTTAATCGTACTGCCAGAGCCGATGATTTTGTCCTGTCCTACGCGGATTTTGGATCACTGGGCAAACATCGGAAAAGTAACGGAACAAACCTTTCCAGAGTAACTGAAAGTAGCTTGAAAACAGTGACGACCACCAGTATGAACGACACAACACGGAGCCAGATGTGGGAGGCTACCACTGAAACCTGAACTCAAACAGAATGAGAGATTGCCGCCAATTGAACTGCCCAGACGCTGGCGAAATGAATGAAACTCGTAACGGCGTTCCACGTCAGTTTGGTGTCAGCTTGGTGTCAGTGGTCACTGGTCACCGAGAGACCAGGGACGATCCGCTGAAATTACCGGAGACTCTCGCCTAGTCAAAATCATCGGGATTTCGAAAACTGTGAGGGCCGCAATAGCGATGAAGGTAAATCAATGGATGAAGTCAAGAGGAAAAGGCGGCGTCAAGCCACACCGACATCAGGAAATTGGTCATAATCAGGAGGAACCATCAAGCGAGTTCCTCGGCCGATCGGCTTGATTCGGCCGCATGGGGAATGGTAGAAATAATCGACAAAACGAACGGGAGTGCAACGGATGTTGAGACAGTGTGCCGGGTACACATCTCATCCGGAAGGTTACCCGCCATGTCCTCGGGTGAGACCCAATCTTAGGTTCGAATATCCATCAATAAACTTCACATCCTGAATTGAATTTTTGAAGCCGCGGTTTCGCGGTGGCACCAAGAAAGCATCGGAGGAAGTGTGAGTAGTTTCATATTATCAGTTTCACCAAGAAGGTGTCGTTTTACTGATATATGCAACGGGAAAACGGAGCCTGATATGATAGGTATATGATGCGAGACGGACCAGATATCTGGCCACGAGTTGAAAATAACATTTAATCTGTGCGCATCGCCGAGAAGGCCGGAAGACTCCTGGGGTCCTGGGACACTGCCCGGATATTCTCTTGCTTGCTCAATCACATCACCTCTGCATACCAATTACTTTGAGCTGATTCAAACTGAACTATTATATCGTCGATCACCATGGAGGGTATTGGAAGACTCCAAACGCACTACATTGTCATTACTTAATCCAGAGCTGTTGGAGTAAATGCCTCGAGTATGACTCGGCAAGCCGCCAGTCTACTACGGACCACGGTAGCGTATTTATTATGACTGTATTCACGACTCATTATGACCCACATGTTTAGTATATAAGTAACTTGTTCACCACTATGCCAATAATCATCCTTGTATCTTTTCCCCCACCATCTCTGTGTGATTCCATAAGGCCGGACATTAGAGAGCTTGAGCCCAAGCGGCATGCCGCTTTTAGGTTGTGCAAAAAGCGGCATGCTGTTTTTTCTTTTTTTCCTCTAAAGGGCATTAACAAGGTGCAATAGCATTAGGGTGTGTGAATTTGAGGTGCACACAAAAGTTGTAAAAAAAGCGGCATGCCGCTTGGTCTCAAGCTCTCTATTGTCTACACACTCACGCATGTTTGGGTAAGCTTCGTTTATACTGCTCTATTAAGAGCTGCATGAAATTGTTGTCGCACAGATTTTATCTTGTGTCAGCGGCGGTCTTTCCCCTTTGTATCTTGCAATGCTCCTACCCGATATCTAATGTCCTCGAAGTGAATCCGACCCTGTCCTTGGTGCAGGTTGCCAGATGAGACAAAATGCTCACAGTTTTATCCGAATGCCGTTGTGTTTCTTGCCGCTGAGCTACAATTTGGCTTTTGTGGGAACAAAAGCACAGTATGTTTGAATGTGTCTGATGGTTAAAGACGTAACGTTCCGGGCTGTTCCGACGTGATTCATACAGAGCTTCTGGCTACCCCAAAGAATGCGTTAACCCCAAGTGAGAAATTCTCTGTCGATTCGACGGGTAAATGTCCCCCAACCCCATATAAGCATGTATTAATATCAACCTTCGGTGCGTTCAACCCTCGTCCAGAACCAAGGACGCGGTCTTCCGGCGGCCTGAATACCTCGACGCCGAATATTACCCGAAATCATCACAACTTGAAGCTGTTACATGGCCACTCAGTACTGACGTGGCATCGGATCTCACAACTCCAGTTCTGTTACATTACCTGGACTTTCGGCCATGAAAATCACAGGAACGACAATGCAAGGGCCCGCGGTAAAAAGATCCCGCATCGTATAACAAATGCGTCAAACCCGAAGACAGTTCAAAGGCGTCAAATCAAGAGACAGTTCAAAGGATGTACATCGAAAAGCCCATGGTCGCAGCGCAGATCCTTTCTACATGGCGCAGCACTCATCAGATAATTTGGTGGGGCGCGTAGGAAGGCGCGCAAAGCACAGGTTACAGGTCCACACGCAAAATCGGCAATGCACAGGAGAGCGATCAGCGGCATCAACTGGTTACCTGACGACAGTATGATTGTAGACTGTGTGAAGAAAATATGTGACTTTATGTTCAGTGTCGTGCAACAATTCTGAGGATTCAAACATCCTCAGAAACACGATCTGCATTTGCAAATTCACTGACGATCCCTCCATATCTTATGTGATCGGTGGATGTCGATCCCCGCACATCCTGTCCAAATTAGGAAGCAGAAACGCTAGAATCCAATTAGGAAGGTTACCAAAAACAGTCCCCGTTTGATCAGTCGAAACGATGATTGAATGATTTGACAAGGATCAGCGCTGATCAGCGTGCGAGATAATAAGCGATTAATTGAAGTGTTAATCTTGTATGCTGTACGAGATATATTCGATGACAGGCCAAGTCAAATCCCAGCTGTGCCTCCTTTTCCCCAGTGCATTCATGTGCAGCGCTGCGATTTCAGAGTAAGCCACATCGTTCTATCAAAATGGACAAAGATCTGACAACGTCTGTCACTGTCCGGGTGAGATGCTCGGATGGGGTGCAGTTAAAGCCATCGCAGCATCTGCGGTACTGATGGAACACGCCGTCGTGCCAGACACCGCAATAGTCGTTTTCGACCGAAAATTCGGTGTCTTGGGGGGTGCTGCCGCCGCCGTAGTGGAGAAGATAGTGGCCAACACAAGCGCGATGAAGGTGGCTGCACGAAGCTGCATAACTGAGGTCAATAGTTTCGAACGGGGCTGGTTTATGGGGACCGTGAACGTTGTACTTATCATACGACACGACTGTGGCGGCGGGAAACACGCCGGTGAGGGGGGTCCTTTCCGAGATACACGTAGGGGTGGTGAGCTTATACCTACATGGAGGCCGCAGGAGTTCGTCCATGTCAGGGGAGCTCTTCTGAACCGTGCCCCGCGCCAGGGAATACCTCCAGCACCTTCAATGCCTTTACCACGCATTTCCTTGACTTTTTCGTCGCAGGCCACATTGCCCCAGCTTGCTTCGACCCTCTCGGAGCCGCAAACTCCTGGGTTCGAGAAGGCTCTCTAGATCCGTCTTTAGCTTTCAATGAACGGGCATATAACCTCGGGTTTAACATTATAATACCTCGGAGTCTCTACTTGCGTGAATGTCGAGGTATTCAGCGAGACCCACAGCGGAAAAGTTACGAGATGTGGCCTTGCCTCTTCTGGCGGAATAGGCGCCGAAAGGGGATAATGCCCACTTTCGATTGTATATTGAATGATGCACAGCCCGTGGGAGCACCTACGTGGGACGGGACGCAAATTCACCGCGCGGGGAGATTTGATTCCGTATTTCCGCCTTTGCGTGTTTTCTCGAGTGACGACATTACAATGCTACTTGCCTCTCCACACCAGATATGCGCTAGCGTCTAGTTGATTTATAATTCTATAATCGCAGTTCAAAGCACCGCGGCCCCCGTTTTTCCAAACCCGACATGGCCGCATCCACCACGTGCTTATGCCTGAGCGGCCTCTTGGCCCCTCTGAGCGCCAATTATGGGTGATTTCACCTTTGGTTGGATTTTCAGCAACAGTCATCACATGTAACACAGCGGCAGCCACCCGGCCTCCGTGTCAGACTGGGTACGTGTAGCCACCATTGAACGACATTGGATTCCTAAATTATATAAAATTGTATGTGAGCGTCTGAAGCCTTCTCAACTCTAGTGCATGCACCACATGGGATTTAGTCCACCATCGACTTAAGCGCTCCAGAGTCAATATCCTCCTTGCCATACCAACGCCCACCAATTGCTGACTGGTCAAGTTGAGAATGGAAGCAACACTTTCGCGCAGCGGCCGGACGGCGATCATCCCCGGAAGCCTTCCGAATGGAATGTTCATCATATACTTGTTTCAATTCAATCAAGCACACAGGAAGGATCTGCAGAATCATGTTTCAGTTTCAATACTTTTTATTCCGCCATTCAAGTGCTCCCCCACAGTTGTTAGCAACCACGCGGCGCTGGTTAAAAAGGAGGGTATGATGCGATTGTCGAGCATGTCCAAACCTACTCCCTCAGTATTCGTCTTTCGGCGCAGAAGAGCGAACGCCGCTTGTATTCGTTGCCGAAAGCGGAAGATTCGCGTTCGTATGTTCGCATGATTGTGATTGCTTTTGACGTTGGTTAAACTAGTGCACCTTTACCATGGATCCCGCGCACACATTCGTGCAATCCGTGCTTCGAACGGGCCTTGTTTGTGAGTGGGCCACCCAGGAACCGGATGGGCCCGACGCGCAGGGTTCAACACAGCAGCAGCAGTCATCCTCATCATCGCACTCACCTTCCACAAACGCCTTGATGCCGACTCAGTCTCCCCCCTTTCACATTCCAGACGATTCTCTCCGAGCCTTGGGAGTTGTGCGTACCGCAATCCCAAGCAGCACATGACCCGTATCCTGCGCAAGCCCCACAGTTCACAACCAGAAACAAGTCAGAATTGGATACCGCCATACCCACCCACGGGGTCATCTCCCTACCTCGACCCGTATACACAATATCCCTCCGGGCAGCTACCAACCTGGGGGACCCCGCTGTATTCCGCGACGGCCAAAAACTCTGCCGCTCTCAACAATGGATTTCTGGAGAACCAACCGCACTTTAGCAACGCAACCAGCTGGCAGGATCAAGCACCCTCGGCGACACATTTCCTGTCAGTTACTCGTCGCAATATGTATACTTGCAAGTTGACCAGAGGCTTTCATTTGTATCTCAATTAGTTGCTGGTGCTTGAGTGATCCATGCTATTGTGGAGGGTTGAAGCCGTGGCAGTAGTAATCGACGTGCTTCAAATTCGGGCGGTTGCGTTGGATGATATCGGACAGTAGCGCATAATAATAATATTAGTCAAATTTTCAACAAACCTTTCCATCATCTTCAGCTTTCACACGATGCGGACGGCACAAGAATGAGATCTAGGCTGGTCACGAACAGTTCTGGGGGGACTGCATCTGGATCCGTGGGGTTGCTGAGACCGTTAGCGGACGCGGATCCAACGATGCGCTGCTTTAGCGCAAATCACTCGGCAGGAATGTGGTGGCGAGATTAGTAAAGTGGCAGACAGCTCCCGCGTCTCGACCACCATAAATGAGACCCTGTTTGATTCGATTTGAAGCTCTCTTTTCTGTTCTTTTCTGTCCAGCGAGAGAGAAAGGCGACTTACGTCCATCTTTTGCCTTGGGCCAGATAATAATCCGGAAACTTAACGACCTCAGACAAACCTCGGCCCCTCGAGTGAGATCTATTTGCGTGCACCCAGCGAAGCGCCAGTAGAAAACCGCGTGCGTACAAGGTTTCTGAACTCCGCCTTTGGCTCATCTCATAACAATAAGTACGCGAACGCGGGGCTAAGGCGCGCCGGTGTAGCTGGATTTTGACTTCGCTGTGGATCATCAGCATCACAAGCGCAAATCGAATCAGTGGTAATTACGTAACCGGGCGGGAATTTTCGGTGTCCTAAGTGGTAATTGGGTCCCCGCCGGCGAATTCGAAGGCTGGTGTCCTTGCGTGTACGGTCGGCGGTCTTCGGGCGGTATGGTCGCGGTTCGTTTTGACTTTTGATTTCTGATACTAGTATCGGACCTTTCGGACTTGTGTGTTCCCCCATTCGGTGCCGGTCTCCCAGAGACAGCAAGATTCCTAAGTAATTGAAAACTGCCTCGCCTGGAAAATCGGCGTGAGCGAAGCCTCAACCGCGAGCCATTTATTTTGGAAAAATACCCCTTTCCAATTCGAACTCCAAAAATCATTCTATGACCGTGTCCAACAAGCGATGCACAGGTTGAACTGTACATGCGTCGGCAGTGTACTCTAGCGGTGTGCTCTAATCTACTCTAAGCAATCAGAATTACGGATCTAAAGGTTTCGAGACGATCTAATTCTATGGTAAACTTTCCACATACCCCATCCGCTCGGCGTACCTTATCTCTAGAGCACCTTCTGCGCGCATCCTCGCGACATTCCGCTCCACCGCGGCGCGAAACCGCGCAAACACCAATGCGCAGTGGGTCGTATCTGCGCAATTGGCCATCCCCGAGAGGAGCGTATTCGCCACAGTTGGGACCCCCCGCCGCCGCCTTCGCCCCAGCCATCGCGAGCTCCCAGATGCAGCGCGAGACGGCGCCGTAAAGGACCGCATCAACGGCGGCAAGAGCGGCGGCGGTGCCGGGTGTTCCGGGAGCGCCAGATCCTTGTTTGCGTGCATGGGCGTCCAGGGACGGGGAGCGCGATGTGGACGGTGAGGGTGTGCAGGGCCGGGGCCGCGTCGGACAGCGCCGCGAGCGTCGCGGGGAGCCAGGCGGGAGGATGGACTCCCAGCTGGGGGCTACTTGCAACTCCAACGTGAACGAGGTGGGGGCAGAAGGGGGAGGGTGAATGGAGTTCTGGTTCCTGCAGAAGTATATATCAATCGCCGCATGAGAAGAGGAATTAGCTGGCTTGGCCGGACGCACCTGTGCAGTTGAGTGAGAGGTCCGTGAGCGTCGGCGCGATGGCGCGTAGGAGTTCCGTGCTGAATGCGCTCTGTTCAACACCAGACGTCGGAGGTTCGCAGCGCAGGATGGTAAAATTAATTCTTGAACCAAATGCGATTGCATTCCGTGGGGCGAAGAGAGCATGAGGTAGTTGAGACAGGGGAGTGGGGGAGGCGTCGATTCCCCAGCAGATACAGGGGATATTTCCACGCTTCTGTCTATGAAAACGTTCCTGGAGGGAAAGAACCGGTGTTGTTTGGGCCGCAATTGTGACGACAGCCACCGGCAGGTTGCTGATGTGGATGAGGTGAAGCTTTTCGAGGGAAGAGCGCAACAAGAAGGCGGATAAAGCCGACTGGAGACCCGGTTGCAAGTCATCCCATGAGACCCCCACGCCATCGAGGATGAAGCGCCGAACACCGGAAAAATATGGAAGAAGACGCTCCAGCACATTGTGGTGTTGGAGGGCGGCTTTGAGCGGAAGCCGGATAGTCAGATCCTTCACGTAGGGAGAAATGTGCGGAGAGGCATCGAACAGGTTCAACGCCCTCTCGAATGTAGGCTGCCAGCCTAGGACTTCGTACGCGCGGACATCCAACGAGCGGAAGAGGATGCGCTGGGCAGGCCCCGCAAAGTTCGTTGCCGTGAGAGAGATGGCCCTCAACGAATCCCTGTCCTCCACCGGGTCGAAGTCTACTAGGACGACTTCAACGAGTTCCTGTGGGATGGTGGTCATTGCCAGCTCACCTTTATCGCACCCCACGTGTCCGCACCCTGCAGGGACGAAAAAAGATAAAACCGTAAGGATATGCCGAAGCGGCTGTTGGGATCAGGGCTTGCCGTTATATATATATTGTTGGATAAGAAAACCGTGGAGGGGACATAGACGTTTCGCTCAAGGAGATGGTTATCAGGCTTCCCCCAAACGGAAAGCGAAACCTGTTGGCGTGCGTGCTTCGCCCTACGGACTTTCCGCTTCGTTCGACGTCCAATTTTAGCCGGTCGAACAATTTACTGGCACATTGAATTGAACTTTGACGTCGACAGCCACTGCACTCGGGGTAGAACGGCGATCAAGTAGGAGTCCGGTGTCTCAAAGGTCTTCAATCAGATATTAGCCAGCAAGCATAAAGAAAGTCAAATCTGGGATTAACTTGCTGGGAGCAGGAAAGCCGGCTCCTTGAACCAAATAGGTACTAGTAGATGCTACGACGAGGGAATTCATTGATAGAGGAAGCGTTAGACAAGGCGCAAATGCGGACAAGACGACTCACTTGCGACTCACAGATTGGATGCAACAAAAGCGCCAGAGTGAGTTCGTCGGTACGTGTGAATATTCAAATTTCGAGTTGTACGGAAGAGTACGAACCAAATGCACAGAAAGATGTTGATACCAGAGGAAAGAAGAGGAGAGAAACAGCACCGCAAATATCCTGCACACAAGTAACGCATGAGTGTGAGCGTGGCGCATGGACGAGAACAAAACGGGAAACAAAAACAAAAAAAGTAGAGCGATGCGGGAGGAGACGCTGGGCTCCGTGTCATTAAACACCTCGTGGACTCGGAAAGTAAATCAAGCCAGAATAATTGCAATGTACCACTTCACAGCGGCAGCCTGAAAAACAAAGCGAAAAGTTAAGGACATATGCAAAGCAAGAAAGGAGTACAGCGCAACGTGTTTGACAGTAGGAAAAAGCGCGAGAGTGATTATTTAGGCCCGCGTAGCCGATGACCCACCTTCGTGCGAAATGAGCGCAGAACAAGATCTCGCCTCAGCTCGTATTTCTGGAAAGCACGTTGTAGGTATTGGACACGCTAGGTTTGAGCCTGGGGGGTTAGATCACAGGCTCAGCGTACGGAGGAAGGACTGGCGAAATGCGCGCCGTTCTTGGTGAGAAGCTCAATTGCATCGATGGAAACGCGATCTCAGGAGAAACGCGTCAGACAGCGTGTCCGTGAGGTGTTAGGTGGGTGTCTTGGATGGACCGGGCGAATCGGAACTGGCGATGGCGCACCATGGTGGTGGGAGAAGACAAGAAGCAAAATGATGGGAACATGGCACTGACAAATAATGGCACTGCTTTAAGGTCTGGAACCTTTCATTTCATTTCCCATCCCGCTGCATCTTTGAGCCTCGTCTGGGTCTAGGCAATATTTCTAAAACGTTGCGTATGCATCTTTTTCTGCACGTTTCTGTTGCATCTTCCTCTGGAGGCTGAAAATTACCAAGTTGAACCAAATGTTGAACGTCGACGGAGCTTCGGAGTCATGCTCAGACGTCTGCAGGTGCTCTAAGTTCTCGTCGAATGACTCAGCACCTACAGCCGCAGAATATCAGCATACAGACTGAATCCTGAGCAATAAAGCCTTCATAATTGCGTACTGAACCGACTGATTTTCAACCCATATGACCGACGACGGATTCTCGAGCCCTCAGAAATTATATTCTGCTTAAACAACGATTGTACATTTTCGTTTAATACAACGTACTCGAGTACAACATGGCATGGTATCCGATATCCAGCACACCGACCAACGAAAAAAAACCAAGGAACGAACCAATTGAACAGCAGCGTAATATGTACTTTAGATTAGATTAATGGATGGTACTTATTCGTCGTGGGGTAGCCGCCCTATTCGTTGTGCGTATAGGCACCCCTCTCCTCCGGATCCACCGCGCTGGGGACGGTATCCTCGCTCGCCGTGCGCATGTTCACCCGCTGCAAACAAGGGGAGGATCATGGTCAGTCAGGATTGAACGGGTGAACGTAAAGAACCCACCCCCCCAATCGGCCGCGAATAGTCTTCGTGGTCGCCGAGCGTGCGCGACGACTCGTACTGCGTCACCGCGAGGCTCGGGCGCAGCAGCCCCACGGGCGAGCGGGGCGGCCCCTCCTCCGCTGGCGCTGGCGCCGCAGGGGTAGCGGACGGGGAGTGCCACCCCGTCCATTCGGGTGTGGCGGCCGCAGGCGGCGCGGGTGGCTCGCTCGGCATGTTGACGTTGATGCGCGGGTTGAGGAGCGAGCCTGGGCGGGGCGAGCCGGGCGGGGGCGTGGCGGGTATGCGCGGCGACCTAGGCGGAGGCGTCCCGGGCATGCGGGGCGAGGGGAGCGAGTACGCCGCTGCGCTCAATGGGCGGGGGACGTGCAGTGCGGGTGAGGGCAGCGCGAGTGGGGTGGTGCTCTTCAGCGCTGGGACCGTGCTCGACGTCGATGCGCGCCCGCCGCGCAGGCGTCCGAGGAGCCCGGCAATGGACGAGCTCGACGGCGGTGTGGGCGGCATGCGCGGGCGGGCGAGGCGGTAGTGATAGTCCGAGGCGGCCGCAGTGGCGCCTGGAACAGACGGTTGCGGGTTTACGTCGGTCGTCGGGGGCTTGAACGGGCACGAGTTCGACCCGCGCTTCGGGCTGGCCACGTCGGCGCCGGAAATGTTTGCAGGTGAAGAGCAGCAGGGCGGCGCCGAGAACGAGTGTGATGCCGCTGCCGATCGCAACACCAACGATGCCGCCGATATTATGTGCGAAGGGCGTGCCCCCACCGCTGCTTGTACCGAGAGTACCGGTGGAGGTGGCGACGACGGTGGTGGTGAACCTGAGACGGTCGTCGATCACCGTTGAGAGAAACACGGATGTGCTGGCCTGCCGGAAGGTGGATGAGGAGGCGGACGCGAGTGTCCGAGAAACCGTGATTGTCCGAGAAACCGTGATGGTGGGTCGAGAGGAACTGGGGCTGAATGTGAGCGAAATATGATCGTTTAAACCACTCGACTGTACCTTTGCGACGCGCTGCTTGTGGGAAAGGAAGTATGAGATCGGGACCCGCTTGGACGGAGGTTAGAATTAGGCGGGCGAAATATCTCCAGCATTACCTGGCTGACGATGCGGAGTGCGAAGAGGACCTATGAGCACTTGTGGGAAAGCCTGAACTGGGGATGAATAACTCCATGGGCGCATAAGATATCCCGACGCACCTAGATGTCGAGGCAGAGCTCAAAGAACCACCCTGTCGAGAGCGATGAGGAACTGGCTCAAGGACGCAGCGGACGAGACGCTAGCTGAAGCGGACGAAATGCTGGCAGAACTGGCTGGCGATTCTGCGCGAGGTGGGCTGGGAAAGTGTGAGCTTTTCGTCACCTCACGATACCCTGTAACGCACCGATCAACCTCCGCCTTTTCCGTGCGCCCCAGGTACTGCGCGAAGACGGAGCGCTTTGGTTCTGCATTCGCAGGGAAGGGTGGGGTCGATAATGTCTCGGTGAGTCCGGGGACCAAATGTGGAGGGGCGATATGGGCGTAGTAAAGGAGTGTCGCGAGTCATGAATGTCGGTAGAGAGTGTGTTTGCCAGCCGCCTCCAGCCCTCGGCTGGACTTTTCGGTGAGGGCAGGGTCGTCAAAGTCGTTCCAGAAAGGCCGCTGTAGGCGCCTCAAGAGCGGCCGCCGTCATGGGACGCAGTGGTAACCAACTCAGAGCCCAGACCGTCGGCATCAGAGAGGCTCGAAATTCAAATTCCGTGAGACTCAAAGGCATGAAAAAGGAAATAAACGATCACGTGTGGATCATCATCACCGTAGCTACTAGCAGCACTGGCAGATTCCCGTCGCCATGTTCTGTCGTCATCTTCTGCAATATTTTGCGAGCAACTGTCACCATGTTGTGTACACCAGTGAAAAATTGACCACACCGGCACTAGAGGTGGTGCTCGATATGTACTATCAGAACAAGGCCAGGATTTCAGTAACATGGCTGGAAATAATTATCTGATATCCATCCACTGTTCACGCGAGATGTCGACGGTGTCGGGCATCTCGGAGATATCGCCTCTATGGATCCACGAGGCGCGAAACGATAAAATCAAGTGCCAGCATTGGATTGTGATTTCAGATTTGGAGTTTCTATCAAATATTGATTGATTGCCGGTTGTGCCGTGTTCAAGTTCGTTCCTTGGTTCTTTTATGTTTGAATCATGTTACTACCGAGAATATTTCGGTCAATGTGCGGTTTTTCTTGTTCAAATATTAAATGGAGCGGGACTCACGGGCAGTTCCGAAAGAACTCCTTAGATGGATCAGACTGTGCACGAAATTGAAGGTTACCTGGTTGACGCCGACTACAGCAGAGTGAGATGTATTCCGGGCTTCCCGTCAACATCTGTATTGGTTTCAACAACGGCGTGATCCATCGCCAAACGGAATTGGAAATTTTGAGTTATACAGCCGAGACTGTTGAACTCGAGTTTGTGGGGTGCGACCTTGAATTAGACTACTGATTGGGTGCAAAGAAATCCAGTGTTTCTGGACCCTGTCTGCAGATGGTGCTGCATCCTGCTTTTGTGGAATTGAACCATGGGCAGCTTTTTCGGGGGCCACACTTGCGAGTCCGCAATTCTCCCGGCTAGGCCGCATTTCCCAGGTTCGGATTCATTCACGGAATGGAGCCGACAGTCCCGCCAGTTCGACCGTTTGATAACAGCCATGCATAGAGATCGGAACTTCCTGGTGCTCGGATAATTTCTCCTGTACATCTCGTGATACTTCTTTGCGCCCTTCACCCATTCCCACAGTTGGTATCCCCACCTCATTATAGATCTCCAATTAAATCGTTTCCAAATGGCTACGTGAGTTTCTCTGGGACGAATGTATTGAGCCAGCGTGGGTACCACGGGAATACGTGGGTATCCCTCGGCCATCGTTTCGCAGAGTTGGTGTTTCCCCGCGAATAAACGTAACCTCTCACGATGAATCGGTTTCAGGTTTGGTTTAACAGGGAGTCACATGAGTCCAGTTTACCATAAGAAACTGTGGTGTCGGTTGGGAAAACCAAACGGAAAGCATGGGATCTAAAGTTGCGCGACTTGGATTGCATCTACAGATATGTACTAATATGGAGTCTACCACATGCCGCCTCCGCTTTTCATTTGCACATTTGCCTCTACTTGGTTAAATCGTCTGCGGATGTTTCCCACTTGGAAGAATTGATACCGATTCTTTTTCTCATGCCTCAGGTTACGGATATCTGTGCATCAAAGAACCTGATGGAAAAAAAACCGATTTAGGGAAACAGCTATTAAGTAATGCACTACGGTTCTATCTCAGATATAAATAAGGTACCCAAACTAACGCTTCCCTTCTATTTCTCCCACCATTCCAATGCCCCGTCAGACAACTCTGGACATCCGCTTGAACGACGTTATCTCCAGTCTTATTCCCGCTATAACGGCTCTAAAGGATTTCCATGGCGTATTTCAGACTCCGTTCATACAGGTCATCGCGGAGACAAGCTTGTCCTTGATTAACACAGTAACAGTAAACAAATATCTAATTGCTATTATTGACCCTGTCTCACTGCGACTCGGTTCTAGAATGTGAAAAGAAATAAATCGGAATCCGTTGAGCTGTTGGGAAGCATCCACGAAGTCATCTATTGCATTATTAGCATTCTTATGCAATCGGAAACTGCAGGGAGGTCTCCCACCGGTGATGTTAGAGCATCTGGGCAAATTTTACAGTATTTATGTTTTGCTGGTTTCTCAAAACGATGATCTCTGACGGAACTCACAGAACAGTGAATCAGATACACACCTTCGTGGAAGCTCAACAAGACGGAAACACAATCAAGAACTTCCTACGTCGGAGCGAGCTAAACACATTGCTCAAATATTGCCGGTCTGGTTTGCAGCAAGCCCTAGAATTATTCAAGGCAAGTGTGGGATGAAAGTTTGCATCGAAAACGTAAAAATAACTTGGTGTAGATCGAAGCAGGCGCTACTGCCCTGGGGAACATTGACATGATGAAACGCAGAGCGGAGGACATGCATAGGGAACTACTGGAATTGATTTCCACATCTTCAGATTATGCATCCGACAACTCATCCTTGGTAAGTAGGCGGATCCTTATCGTTGATTCCATCATGACGTTGAGATTAGGCTGCCCTGAAGTCAAATCACTTGCTAAACAGGTACAGTACTATCTCGGCACCATGGTTCATGTGTTGACAGAGGTTTCAAGCTCTGGCTCGTTTTCCCTCTACCATCAAAGCCCAAGATATTCCACGGTCGTGACAATGAACTGAATAGCATCTTAGCACAACTTGACAAGAAACCAGCTAGAATTGCAATTTTGGGTGCAGGTGGAATGGGCAAAACAACACTTGCAAGAGCGGTGTTGCACCACCCAAGTATTGCAGCCAAATATGAACTGAGGTGCTTTGTAGCTGTTGATTCAGCTACCAACCACATTGAGTTGGTAGCCCTTGTTGCATCCCATCTTGGCTTGAAGCCAGAGAAGGACTCCACAAAGGCAGTCATCCGGCACCTTTCCAAGCACTCATCTGGTCTTCTGATTTTGGACAATCTTGAGACCACATGGGAACAACTGGAGTCTCGGGGGTGGGGTTGAAGAGTTTTTGTCCCTGCTTACAGAGGTGCCAACTCTTGCACTCATAGTAGGTTTTTGTTACACTAGCAATTACATATGCTAAGTTGAAAGTAGATCACAATGAGAGGCGCAGAACGACCAGCTAAAGTCTCATGGACTAGGCCATTTCTACTGCCCTTAACACCGTTGTCCGACGATGCTGCCTGGCAGACTTTCATTGACATCACAGATGATAGCCATGACAAGAAAGATGTCATACAACTCCTCAGGTTGACTGATAACATGCCTTTGGCGATAGATCTTATTGCTCAGCTGGTGGACTATGAAGGCTCTTCAAATGTGTTGACTCGATGGGAGACGGAGAGAACCTCCATCTTGTCCAATGGTTGGAACAAGAGATCCAGTTTGGATGCATCTATTGCAGTATCGCTTTCAAGTTCTCGATTGTCGTCTGTGCCAGGGTGCACAGCAATTATTGAGCCTTCTAGCAATTCTTCCGGATGGCCTCTCCGACACTGAACTTATCCAGTGCAACTTCCCAATTAAAGACATTTTGACCTGCAAGGCAGTCTTACTTCAAACATGTCTGGCATATCTTGATGACAGGCTGCAGCTAAAAGCATTGGTTCCAATTCGCGAATACATGCTGAAGATATATCCACCCTCACTCCAGCTGGTTCACCCTCTGTTCAAGCACTTTTGGGCACTTCTGGAACTTTTCAGGCAGTTTGTCGGAGGGCAACAGTTTCAAGGGCTCATTGATCGATTGGCTCTGAAGCAAGGAAATGTGCATTCAGTCTTAGTTCAAGAATTGCATACCGGAAATCCGAAACTTCTTGATGCTATTTATTGCACATTGTCCTACAATTTTTTCAGACGTACACTTTCCTACGGCTGGACGCCATTGATGGATTATATTCCGGCCCTGTTCCCTCAGCCCCGTGATCCTCGCCTGGAAGCCAGTTTCAGCATTGAGTTGTTGTGTTCAGCAGAATACCATTCCATCACAAATCCAGAGCTGTTATCTGGTTCAATAATCGATGACTTTCATGTCTTCAGTGATTCACTCCTCGAGTGTATGTATAGCATATGAAATGGCAGATTTTGGCTCACTTTCATATTTTTCAGCCCGATTCTACAATGCACTCGGAACATATCACCACAGATTCGCCAATGACACATTTCAGGCACTGCAATATCTTGAAAAAGCTGTCATATTGGCAGAGTCCTGTGGAAGTGCCCGGGCACAATGTAATGCATTAATCAATATGGCTATTTTCAAGATGGAACTAGGTGACTATAAAGCAAGCCAGATGCATGCCAACCACGTTCAAATGCTAGCAAGCTCTCTGGAAGTTTTCTTCCTTGAAGCAGCAGCTCTACGTACTATGGCAGCTGTTTGCAGATGTCTTGGTAATTACCACAAAGCTACACTCCTCTACAACAGAGCTCGGGAGCTTTTGAAGCTTTGTGGTCTAGCGAATGGTCAGATATACAACAATATTCTGAGTGGTCTGCAGAGGTCTATGCAAAGAAATCAGAATATCATGCAGCCCGTCAGATCCACACAGAAATCATTGACATGATTGGTATACCAGATGACCAAGACTATGCCTCGAGCATCCTCAGTCTTGCGGAACTCGACCTAGAAATCGGAGAAGCCGAAACGGCGGTACAATGGAATCTGGATCAAGCAGAAAAGACCTTCAAGTCCATGCGGTATAATATTGGAATAACTGATTGCGAAATTGTTCGGGCAGACCTTCGCCTCCACCAAGGTGATACTGAACTAGCAAAAAAGTTCCTTCTCAAATGTCTGGCCTCATCCTGGGGCAAGGACGCTTGGCATGTTCGAAGTTGCCTTGAGAGAGTCGCTGATATGAGCCGGTGGGGAACTAGTGAAATCCGTTGGACCTCTACACTCTCTGTGGTCTACCTGGCATATGCAGTGAGATCACAGGAAAGACCATCCCTTTTCAGAGCCCTCAGCTTTATGGGGGATGTGTTTTTGTCTCGCGGAGATACGGAATCAGCGTTTACCCTGTTTCTAGTGGCTCTGGACGGGTTTACATCAATGGATATCCATCGGCGCCGAGCAGACTGCATGCAACGGCTCGGTGATATCAGTTTTCGCAAAGGGAACTTGGGTGAGGCCGCAAAACTCTGGGAAGATGCCCGCCCATTGTTTGAACGGTCTATGCAAACAAAGTCTATCAGTGAAATTGACACCAGACTGGCAGCTGTTAAACAAACCTTGCTGAAAAATGGGGATGAAGTTATTCCAGACTAGATTATCCAAATGCAATTCTAGCTGAAGATCTGTGCACCAAAGTTCGGTAGTAGTTTGAATTGTCCCATATTTAATGGCCTTTTTGTGTATGCTCTAGTATGACAACTGTAAATCTCTATCTGCACATCTCTAGGAAATAATTCCTGTATCGGACCCCCGGGACTTGAGTAATGATACGTCTGTTGAGCTTTTTAGGATGGCCCACATTTATTTTTTGTCCGTGCTGGCTCGACCAAACCCGACACAGCGCTAGCGACACACCTGTCAAACTCAATAAGGCCCGACACACATCAGAAGATCCGACACATTGCTTTGACTTTCGTAAATCCCGACATATTCCCCAGTTTCATCGCGACACAGACCTCATTCCCACGCCTTCTGGACATTCAGCGAAAACAACAACGTGCTTGCAGAATATCTCAGATGTATGGTGAATTCATAAATTAGAAGCTATCTGCGATAGGTTCAACGGCGAACTCACTGCCTCGATCGCTATTGAACAACTGAAGATTTAGTCTGACCTTAGGATCTCTCAGACGCACGATTATTCTTCCCACTAATCCCAAAGAATAAGAATCGAATTGAACTCGAGAATCGTAGCCAAATTACAGTGACGTCGGGAATTGAGACAATCGGTGCGGGACAGCATGTTTGATCCAAGTCGCTCGTAATGCATAAATCGAATCAATTATAATGATCCCACAGGTCCATGTGCAATAATCTACCACCCAGCATTCAATCCACCGACTGTGCGACAAGAGTCTGAGAGCCCCGATCCATAATTATTATTCTTATTCCACGCATCCCTCTTCGCCCATTCGCACCACCAACAACTCCGCCTCGCGCGAGCGAGGCGTGATCGCACACTGAAACGGCATCGGGTGACTGATAATCGACGACGTATACTCCACCGCCGTCGCCTCATTGCAGCGCACGTCGAACACAGCGAGCGCCATCGCCACGCAGAGGAAGAGGATGTCGTCTGCGAGGTCGCGCCCCGGGCACACCCGGCGCCCGTACCCAAACGCATACCGCCGTGGGTCCGGGTTCAGATGACTTGGGCAACGTCTCGTCGGCTAGAAACCTCTCGGGGATGAAGTCTTCCGGCGCCGGGTACAGCGCGGGGTCGTGGAGGATGCCCCTATATACGGCATTTAGCGAACCAATTGGAATTTAAAAATCTACGAGTGAGATGCGGACCAAGAATTCGCCAACACAGTGGCCCCGGCGGGGATGCAGAAACCGTTGTAGATGTCGCCCTGCGAGCAGCGGTGGGGAACGGCGAGCGGGCTAACTGGGCTCTATCGATGGAGCTGGAATCAATTCGATTGAGATTCGCTGGTGTTGTGCTAGAAGCCACTTGCCTCGGATATTATAGCCTTGATATACGGAAGCTTATCCTGGTCCGCGAACGTGGGGAGCCGCGAGCGACCAACGACTCGATCTAATTCCTCCTGGGCCTTTTTTTGGATGTCAACGCGTGTGCCCATTGCCAGGAAGAAGGAGGAAATGGCAGAGACGCTCTGTCAGATCGGTAGGTAGTCCGTCAGACCGAAGAAAAGAAATAGTACGTGCAGTATCCGCCCCGGCTTTGGAAAAGGAAGGAAGATAAATCAGAACATGAGTGAGGAGTTTCGCAGATTTCTTACCAGAATAAAGGCCACTTGACACCCACTTATATATCAGCTCTTGCTCCACAGAGGGGTTTGCATCGCGCTCAATTGGACTGGCTGTGAAGGACGGCTTGGCTCTTCCCTGGGCCTGAGCCGAATCATTCAGGCATTCAGGGAATGTCTACTTACGATCTGCTCTTTGACCATAGCGTACGGTTCGTCTTGCAGCCTCTCCATCGTCTTGCGGAACCGTTTGGCCCCACGCTTGAACCCCGCCAGCCAATCGGGGACAAGTCGCACTGTGTGATTGGAGATTTAGCCACAACACAACCAGAGAGCGAGATGGCATGGCATGCATACACAACGGGAACACGTCGCAGAGATACCGCCCCGGCAAGACCGCCGTCGCAAACTCGTGGTCGGCCTGCTGCGCGAGCAGCATCATCGGATCCTCCTCCCTCGCCACCGTGTGTCCGTGAGAGATGTCAAGCACGATGCATGCGACGACGCTGCATTCATCGAACCAATTCGAACGTCAGAGACTCTGGCCCGTGGAAATAATAACGGGGACCGACCGGCGAATGTGATGCAGAAACTGCTCTGGCGTGCGCACGATATCGCGGAGGAACTCCCGCATGTGCTTCTCCTTCAGCGCATGCCACTGGGAGACCGTCCGCGGGCCGAGAACCTCGGACATCAACTTGCGATATTCTCAGTGCCGGTCGCCATAAAGCGTGAGTGGAACAGAGTTTGCGTAGCCCACCCTGGTGTTAACAATGTGCGATGAGCGAAAAGCGAAAAGCAGATGAGATGCACACACAAATTCCCGACAAAAGCAAACTGCGGTCTGTCGCTGTACATCGTACTTCGGCGCTCTAGCAGATCTGAGACGGCCTTGGAGGAGTTCAGAATGACGACGGGCTGCCCGAATGCTGATACGTAGACGATTTCGCCTAGGAGGAATATTACCAATATTACTGGGACGAAGGAGGAGGGAGTTCGGACCATAGCTCTTCGCCCAATCTGTGAAATTCAACCACTGGCGTTCCAGGGGCAGCTGGTGCGCATTGCCGATGAGAGGCAAACCTCGTGGACCAGGGGGAAGGGGGACATGGTGGGAGGATTGAGAAAACCGTCTCCACGCTAGGATTGTAATGAGCAAGGCGCCGGCCAGGAGGAAGGGTGCGGTGGATGTGGCCAGAGCAACGTCAAGCACACGCTCGGGGTGTAAAAATTCAATCCACTGCAAGGGGTTCGAGTTCATCGGTGGAAGAAGATACGCTACTCGAATGCTCGTTTGTGCCTTAAAGCCCAGAGACAGTCCCGGGGCGACGGTAAGTCAACAAAACTCGGAAATAGGGCGTAGCAAATAGTATAGATTGAAGCATCGAATGAATAGCCTCGACGGGGAGTCAAGACGCCGAGCCGGTGTTGTCGCTGGGTCGGGTGTTATTTTTAGTCGTTCTTTGTCCACCCACACATACATCCCATGATTGATGATGAGAGAGAGACCGAGGCGACAAATATCCCTGAGAGACCTTTTGTTCATTTTGTTCATATCCGAATAGCGACGCTGAACATAAGAAATTGAAAGGCCCAACTCTCAAACTCAAGACTCGCACGCCGTTGTTCCCGGATGGAAGTTCCTGAGGCCCAGTCTCAGCGGCGTCGAAGATCGCACAGAGCTCCAGAGGCGCAGGCTTCGGCCATTGTGTTATCGCCCGGTGCGATGCCAGACCGTAGATACCTTGTTTGAATGAGGACTTCCGTCACTCCAAGTCCGTTTGGTGCAGTAAAGGATTCAGAGATTGAGCAGAGGATGCAAGATCCGGCGGGGGTTTCATATCCACGAAACATCGCTCGAGAGCTCTGTTCGCTAACGGTTACGAAGCTGAAGATGTGAGAGCAAAGTCGGCCAAAAGGGTCGCACGTCCGTTGTTTTCGACCGACTTTTCTCGAGGTCCAGTGAGAGCTACCGACAGCAATCGGAGGTGATACGGAACTAGAATGCGAGCATACCGGCGAGTTCGATGTCGGACTATGACTTGTTTCGAAACCAGAAAAGATTTATCGGTGCGACGACGCCGGGGTACCAAGCGAGTGCGATATGTTCGTCTCGTCCTAGATATCAGAGTCCGAACACTTTATAATTGGGCTGCTGGGCATTTCATTCGAAGATCCAAGTGCTTTGTAGCCATGAGCAAGTTGATGAGATGATAGCGAGACCGTCTTACATACTCTCCTTTTTTAACATGGGATCGATTGTTCTGAGTTTTGGGGCACCAGTTCGAGGAGATTCCCAGGACACGGGTAGCTACTGTTGTTGTATTCGCACGCAGGTGGACGTTCGTTCACATAGCAGCCAGGTTGTGTCGGCCCGAACATGATTCCGTCGGCTTCCGGTAAACAGCCCTACGCTAGCTCGCGGCTTCTGGCAATATCAATGTGGAATTCTTCAATAGAATGACTTGGTTGTTGGCACCCGCAACTCACATCTCAGGACTGTCTCAGACCCAAACCTTGTCACATACGAGGATCCACTGTCGCCAGGGTTATATGGCAAACTTCTTATCCTGTCGAAGATTCCGGTTCTTCTCGAACTCCGTCAACTCGATCCACAAGCCGCTAAGGCAGTGGATCAGTAGCCGATCCTTCGATCATTTTGTTTGATTGCCCGCCGCTGGACGCCGATTATTTCAAACCATGGATCCCCGGATCGTCCGGGAAGTCCGGGGGTAGGTTTGGCGATTCAACGAAATCAATGGCATTTTCAAATCCACCACTGAAACCCCAGTACACATTATATTTGCTTCGAAACGTATAGTATCAATTTCAAGTTTCACGAGGCACCCGGGCAGGAGGTAATAGTCAATTTAGACACCAGTGCCAGTAGGGAAGGCGATGCTCGTCGACGGGCTCGGCCTACATTATGGATCATCATTAGATAAGGGGTCCCAACGGTGCAAAAAGAAAAGGAAACGAACGTGAAGGTAAACACCGTCGTGTGGTCAACGATGAATGGGGCGATGTCGGTGACCGTCTAAGGCGATATCGATTCAGCACTCAGAAGTACTGGGGAGTTAGCTAGGCGCACCTTGAAGACGCGGGTGACCTGAGGGATGGTGAGTTAAATTCACATGAAATAGTGAATGGGACTAACGGTGAAGGGCGGGGGAACGTCCTGGGGCTGTGGAGAGTCGTGAGTTGAGCTCAAACAGAATAGAAAATCGAAAGTACGACTGCAACAGCCAGGGTGAGGGCGGAGAGGAAAAGGATAGTGTTGAAGAACATGGCGAACGAAGGAAGGGAGGTGGATACTGAGATGATAGAGGGATAGATGGATGGATCGAAAAATCAACTCCTGACGCCTATTATACTCGAGGCAGATCCGCGACAACGCAGTCCGCAGTCGTCGAGCCACGCCTTCTATCAGCGGAAGCTTATTAGCTGGCTGTGGCAACGACGACCGTCCGACAGCTCGTCCGATGCAAGTTTATTGCAGTGATGCCATCAGCCGCTTCTCCACGCTTCTCCGCAGTTTCCAACTACCCCGGCCTCCGCGACGTGCCGAACGGTCGGAAATTGCTCGAGTCCAACACGTTCGGGCTGATTGACGGGCTGATTGGACGGTCCACCGCATCATTGTTTGGCGGCTGCGCAGCACTCTTTCGTTGCTTTAAGAACCCCTGAGGCATTTTCCTCCTCAGTATCCGCTGTCCTCTTCCTCAACTATAATGGCTTTTTCTCCCTTCTTCGTGGCGACGTGTTTAATTTCCACAGCCCTTGCGGCTATCGGGCCCACCGCCGACCTCACCTTGACAAACGGTGATATTTCACCAGATGGTTTTACCCGGCAGTATGTTCTTCCGGCGTTGTTCACTTTCGGGTGCCAAGTTGAATGTTCTCCCAGAGCTGTCCTTGTTAATGGGCAGGCCCCGGGCCCGCTCATCACAGCGAACAAGGTGCCTTGTTCGCTCGCTGTCGCCACGTACATATCTAATTGATTTTTCTCTTCTCGCAGGGCGACGAGTTCAACCTCAACGTCATCGACTCGCTCACGAACGAGACCATGTTGCTGAGCACCAGCATTGTGTGTTCTTCCGTACTTCGATTTTTGGAAATCTGCTCACCCATTGACTCCAGCACTGGCACGGCTTCTTCCAGCCCAACAACAGCTGGGCGGACGGCGTAGCGTTCGTGACGCAGTGCCCCATTGCCACGGGCAACTCGTTCCTTTACACGTTCCCGACAAACGACCAGGCGGGCACGTTCTGGTACCACAGCCATCTTTGTCAGTCTCAGTACACGGTTCTCTCGACTGGAAATTCATGCTTTTGAAGCTACACAGTATTGTGATGGGCTCCGAGGGCCGCTGGTTGTGTACGATCCCAGTGACCCGCACGCGTCGCTCTATGGTATGTTTTACTTTTTTGTTGAGAATTGATCGGATTGTTGATGGCATATCCAGATGTGGACGACGACACAACTGTGATTACCCTGGCGGACTGGTGAGTCTGTTTCTACCATTTTCATTTTGTCCTACTGTATCTCATCGATATTCCGTCCATAGGTGTAAGCATTTGCACAACGCTCGTGCAGGTATATATGCTAACACTTTGCAGACCACGGCCCCGCAGCGACACTCGGAGCGGTGCCGACCCTCATATCGACCTTAATCAACGGCTTGGGACGTTTTGCGGGCGGCCCCACCTCGCAGCTCGCCGTCATCAGCGTCACCTCGGGCAAGCGCTACCGCATGCGCCTCGTCTCGATGTCGTGCGACCCCAACTTCACGTTCACCATCGACGGACACAGCATGACAATCATCGAGGCGGACTCGGTAAACACTGAGCCGCTCACGGTCGACTCTATTCAGATTTGTACGTCGCGTCTCCCTCTCTCCATCACGTGATTTCGATTCAAACTCAAACTCACTATTCCTGCAGTTGCCGGCCAGCGCTACTCCTTCGTCCTCACCGCCGACCAAGCCGTGGACAACTACTGGATCCGCACGGTCGCCAACGGTGGTACCTCCGGCTTCGACAACGGCATCAACTCCGCGATCCTGCGCTACGTCGGCGCGGCCGATGCGGATCCCACTACCAATGCGTCGACCAGCACCGCCGCACTCGTCGAGACGGACCTGCACCCGCTCGTTCCCACTGCTGTTCCCGGAACTGCCGTCGCTGGAGGTGCGGATGTAGCGATGAATTTGGCGATCACGCTTGATTTCACGACTTTC
The DNA here is from genome assembly GCA_029378375.1 of Mycena olivaceomarginata. Taxonomy (NCBI): domain Eukaryota; kingdom Fungi; phylum Basidiomycota; class Agaricomycetes; order Agaricales; family Mycenaceae; genus Mycena; species Mycena olivaceomarginata. The sequence goes on along the minus strand of JARKIC010000829.1, from coordinate 157,862 downwards.
ACCTTTGACATCAACGGCAACGTACGGGCGTTGAATTCTTTGCTCCTAGATTGTTTCCTGACGTATCCTGCAGTCCTACACCCCTCCCACGACCCCAGTACTTCTGCAGATCCTCAGCGGGGCTCAAACGGCTGCCGATCTTCTCCCCGCTGGCAATGTCTTTACCCTCCCTGCAAACAGTGTGATCGAGCTCTCGATCCCCGGAGGAAGCCCAGGCGCGCCGCATCCGTTCCACTTGCACGGCGTATGTACCCTTTTTAAAGCCGATGCGCAGACACTCACCCTTCCCCAGCACAACTTCTGGGTCATCAAGAGTGCCGGCAACTCCACCTACAACTTTGACAACCCGGTATGCTCGTTGTCATCTTTTATTGAATTCTTTCTCAAAATAATTCCAGGTCGTCCGCGACGTCGTCAGCACGGGTACCTCGACGAGGTGCGTCTCACTTTCGTGCCTACGTTCATGCTCTCATATTTTTTCAGCGACAACACTACCATTCGGTTCGTCACCGACAACGCCGGCCCCTGGATTCTGCACTGCCATATCGACTTCCATCTCGAACTGTACGCCATCATGCTTCTCTGCAATCATCCCACTGACTCTCTCCTCCAGTGGCCTCGCAATTGTGTTTGCAGGTTAGCAAAAAGCCCTTCCATCATTGCATTCACTAACTAAGCCAACCCAACCAACTTAGAGGACACCCCGTGAGCCAAGCAAAACCTTCTCACTGTCGCATCACTAACTGATCTAACCCAACCAGGACCGTCGCCAACTCCGTGCATCCTACCGCATGGGACTCCCTCTGCCCGACTTACGACGCTCTCCCTGCGGATGAGCTCTAGGTTCAATGGGCAAAGGCGTAACCGATTTCAAAGCGCGACAACAACCCAAGCCATTCACTGCACAGTGTACTCACACCCACCACTCTCTTCGCATCTTCGTCTCTTCGAAACCCACATTCTCTGTTTAGGCCGCGGACACTCACTCAAGTAACTAAAACTATTGTAGGCGTCGATTTAATAATGTGGATGTAAAACGTAATAGAATCAGATGAACCGCCCAAATATCTGTTCTGTGACGATTTAAACGTTGGTTTCATGGTTGCGGCTTGTTCTGTGTGGTAAATTTAGTTCAACTTTCAGGTGGTGGCGAGTATGTACGGATCACACCGATCTCCCTGGTTTAGCCGTGACGTCTGAAAAGAACGCGCGGTATACTGTACTATTTCGACCAAATGTTCAGGTGATGGGTGACAGAGGGTTGTGAACTGAACAATTTTGGTACAGGTGACGGTGACAGTCTGATTTTTGGGCCCAAATAGGCCTAAAAATGCGAAATTTTCTGGTCCGGCACTCGCTGGACTACTACGATTTATGGTAATTTTCTCATGATTGCCGAGGAATGAACATCTTATCCAGTGAACATCTTAGGTGACGGTGACAACCCCACGAACATTTGGTCGAAATAGTACAGTACACTGCCTTCAGGCCCTTGAGGCTTAGGTGGCAGAGGGTGTGTCCGAAGCACCACGGCCCAGCGCGGGAGACTCGAGGTCAGACATAGTCTGCCGGGCTCGGCCTCCCGGGGTCTAGCTAATGAGAACACCCTGAGAGCACAGTCAACACATTCGAGAACTCAAAATCGTAAAGAGAATTCACTCTCAGCCTGTTTGCCGACCGTGTGATGTGTAACGGAATTTGATCGCCGTGCCGCTGCGGCGGCGCGACAGATCAGGAACGATTTTTTTTTCGGATTTTGTCAAGTAGGATCCATCGACCCACCGCTAGCGACTGGAGTCCCGAGGATAAGAGCAAGCGAGACAATACCCACAGCTCGGCCAGCAGCTCCACTATAGCAACATTTAGTTCAGCTCAAAATTATCGATCAGAAAAATTTCCTGGCGTGTGTTTGCCACTTCCATGAGCTATATCTTTGTATTGCTGGACAAAAAGCTTAACTGGCGAAGATCAGACAGAATACGCGATGGTGAAGGTGCCGTGGTCGGAAGAAGAGGCAGGCGGTGCACAGCAGGGGTTGACTGCCCTCGTCTCGGCAGACGGCGGCAGCGCGTGGCAATCACATCTCAACAGTCGCCGCCGCGTAGGTAGACACACTGACAGATGGCGGCAAATCTCGGCAGCCTCTGCCGATCAGGGGGTAACATGCGGAGGTACATAGCAACCGGCTGATCGGCAATGGTCGGCATTGGCCGATGGGGGCATCCACTGGCGAGCCCTAGTGCACCAGTGGAATCAACCGGCAGACATTGGATTCCACCGAAAGCCAGTGGCAGGTGGCCAGCGGCGGCCGCCAGCGAACTTCTTACCTCCGGGCATATTACTCTGAATGGGGTGATACTCAAGGTGAAGGCACGCGGCGCGCCGAATTCAGCGATCGATTGGCCAGCATAGATGTTTGTGGGGTCAGAGTGACAGAGACTAAGTAGTACTATGCCAGCTGAGACTTCTTCAAGAGCGAAATAAAATTCTCAATGGCGGCGCCGCGGAGATGAGATGTTGCAACTGTTGTAGGTCAAGAGTTCAGGGTCTGTAACCGTTCTCTTCAGACTGAATATATTAGGAATAATATGTTACGCACCTGTAACCGTTCTCTTCAGACTGAAGAGATCGGTTACAGGGTTTGATTAATACATGACCACGATAAACCAAACACGGCCCTCAACCCGACACGTCCCTATCGGGACTGGACGCGAGGTCCATACTACAACACTCCCACTGACCTCGCAGTCCAGTCCAGATCATTCCAGGCCAATCATACGGCGGCACCGTAGCGTCGCGTCACGAGGGAGAATTTTCGTGAGGAGGTCCGCGGGATTTGTGCTGGACTGACAGTAATGAATAGTGATACTTTTGTCGTCAATTAGGTCGCGGATGTAATGGTATTTCAATGCAATATGTTTCGCCTTGTCGTGCATCGCAGGGTTTTCAGCAACTGATATGGCGGATTGGTTGTCACAATGAATTGGGGAGGGCTGGTCCAATGGGGTTCCCAGAAGCTCGCCAAGCAGGTTCCGCACAAACATGAGTTCTCGCCAGAATGACTCCCCGCGATGTACTCGGCTTCCATCGTGGACTGTGCGGCGACACTCTGTAGGCGGCTGATCCATGAAACGGCGCCGCCGGCAAGAAGGACAAGGGTGCCAGAAGTTGAGCGTAATTTATCCTTGTCGCCCGCCCAATCTGCATCTGTATAGCTGAGCAAGGTTGCCGTGATTTGAATTGCTAAACGAGAACCTGGTCCACGGTATGTTATTCCTAAGTCGAGCGTCCCTTTGATGTATCTGAGGACATGCATCAACGCATTCCAATGCTCAATCCCCGGATTGGAGCTGAACCGACTACCGACTCCCACGGCGAACGCTAGGTCGGGACGCGTGCCAAGCATCCCGTACATCAAGGAACCGAGAAGGCCTAGATAGTCGTTGCCAACCATGAGCTGTCGTTCTTCCGCGCTCTTCGGTGACATTTCTTTGGTCAATCTCGTGCCGACCGGAAACGGGGTGGACACGGCCCTACAATCCGCCATCCCAAAGCGTTCGAGGATACCCTGGAAATATTTCTTTTGTGAAATGCGCACCGTCTGAGCATCAAGATCCTGCTCAATCTCAAGGCCCAGACAGTATGAAGCAACACCCAGGTCTTTCATCTTGAGACGGGCTGACAGCTTTGACTTCACAACATTCCAGGTGGATTCATCGTTTGTCGCTCCCTGTAGATCATCGACATATAGCGCGATGACAACTATGATATCTCCGCGCCGGCAAAGGTAGATGCTGTGGTCGGACTGGAGACGCGTGAAGCCGAGGGATTTAAAGATCGAATCTATGAGGCGGTACCATTGACGAGAGGCTTGTTTAAGACCGTAGATGGATTTATGGAGCCGTAGGACCATTTCCTCCCCGTTGGCATTTAGTTTCGGTGGAAGGCCAGGCGGCTGAGCCATGTAAATTTCCTCGTCCAATTCAGCATTAAGAAAGGCAGTGACAACATCCATTTGGTAAATGGTGAGACCATAGTGGGCGGCGAGGGCGAACATGATGCGGAGGGAAGTGAATTTGACGACGGGAGCAAAGGTTTCCTTGTAGTCGATGCCGTAAATCTGGGTGAATCCACGTGCAACGAGACGAGCTTTGAATCGCTCGAACTCGTTCCACTGGTTATACTTTACGCTGAAGACCCACTTGCACGTTATAACCTTGCGACCCTCTGGAGCATCAACGTACTCGAAAGTCCCAGTGTCGACGAGCGAGCCAAATTCGGCCATCATCGCGTTCGCCCATTCTTCCGAGTGCGCGCTGGTCATCGCTTGCTTGAACGTCAGCGGCACCACAATTGGGGGCTCCGGAACTCGAGCAGGACGAGCATGAGTTTGTTGGAACTCCTCCTCCTCCTCAAGCTCATCCGGCTCCGTCTCTGGCTCGGGTTCCATGATGGGTGCTAGTGGTGCTGCTTTAGGCTTATAACGGCCTTTCGGAAGGTTCGCGCGCTCGTCTACCATCCCGTCAAAACGAAGGGGAAGTCTCCGTATCCTCGGTGCCATCGGCTCGTCGACAGCAACCTCTGGCGCAAACACTTGGAACTCCTCCTCAACTTCCGACTCATCCTGTTCCTCAGGCTCGGCATCTTCACCCGCGAAAAATTCAGCCTCTGCAGCAGGCGGTATAGGTGGATTTTCGGGGGGTAGTGGGTACCTCGGGAGCAGCAGGAGGATTCAGGATAACGGGCGGCAGGTTTCGAAGGTCCGTAATAACTTCGGTCCAGCCAGATGTCTTGCCGCGCTCATGGAATGTTACATCCCTCGATTTGTAGACCTTGCGCTTCACGCGGTCATAGCACTTGTAGGCCTTTGACTGTGTACCAGGCAATGTGTAATAGCCCAATAATATGCATTTCACCGCCGTGTCTGCAAGTTTTGGTCGTCCCTTCACCGGCAAGACCGACACATACACCTCGCAGCCAAATGGGCGTAAATGGCTGACATCCTGCCGTTCATTTGTCCACGCTTCTTTAGGGATGCGCCCATCCAGCGAGGAGCGCGTAGGGCAATAGTTCCGCGTCGTCGCACCGTACAGTACGGCATCTGGCCAGAAACCAATGGGGAGCCCGGCCTCTGTGAGATTTGCCCGAGCGCTGTCTTCAAGTGTCCGATTCATGCGCTCTGCAACACCACCTTGCTGAGAGCTATGAGGGGCGGTCGTCTGATGGACGATACCATCGGATTCAAGTAAGGCTTCAAATTCATCGGATGTATACTCGCCGCCGTTGTCCGTCCGGATCTTTCCGATTTTCTGGCCAGTCTCCTTCTCTACCCGTGCCTTCCATGCACGAAAGCGCGCGAGAGCGCTGCTTTTGTGCTTCATGAAATCAACATCCACATGTGCTGTGTGGTCGTCCGTGAATGTGATGAAGTAGCGGCTCCCGCCGATTGAGATTGGCAATGGGCCACAAATATCAGAGTGTATGAGCTCTAAAACACGAGTCGCGCGCTTTCTCCCTCCCTTCGGAAACGGCTTGCGCGGAGTCTTTCCACGAAGACACGCATCGCACGTAAAATCCTCCCCGGCGATCCCCATATCCAGCCCATCGACCATTTTGGAAGAAACAAGTTTCCTGAGGTCGCTGATATTCAGATGGCCCATACGCCGATGTAGCGTGAGGATGTCGAGTCGCTTACCAGCGGGAGATGGGATTTTAGCCTTGAGAGCAGATGGGGTACCTCCGTCGGATGACGCGAGGTCCAGCGTGTAGAGGCCGTCCTTGAATAACGCTTGACAAAGGGACTCGCCGCGTAATTTGATAAAGCACGAGTTTCCCTCGAACTCCAGCTTTACGCCAGGGATAGCTGTCAGTTGCCCAACTGACAGTAGCGAACCCGCGAGCTTGGGCGCATGCAGCGTTCGCGTAAAGTCTATAGTCCGGAGCCCCGTCAGACTCTTGACGTGCGTGCGACGGGTCCCGCATCCAATAGCAAAAATATGGCTGTTGTCCCCGAGCTGGATTGGGATTGGCTTCGCGAGTATGGTGTAAGTAATGAAGGATGCGCGGTCTGGGCTGAGGTGACGGGACGCGCCGGAGTCTACGAAGAGCGCGTCGGCGCGGAGGGCGTCTGTGGTGTTCTTCGTGAAAAGAACCTTGGGGTGATCTTCATCTATGCTGTCATAGGCCACCTGCGCGAGACGGAGTTTCTCTTTCGCCGCGTCCTTCTCCGTTAGGCGACAGTCGCGGGCGATGTGGCCTTTCTTCCCACACCCGTAGCAAGTAACATCCTTCTTCCAATCACTCCCACCACCACCACCTCGTCCACCTCGTCCTCCACGCGCACGCCACGACCCTCTCTGCTGTGTCTGCTGGGCAACAAAGGCCTTCACAGCTGCGGCTGCAATCCCATCCTCGTGGACCTTCGCAAGCGCCAGTTGCTCCGTATGCGCCTTGAGCGCGTGTTCTTCGCGAAGGCGAGCCGCAAGAATCTCGCGCTGTCGTACCTCTTCTTCGAGAAGGATGGGAGTAACGGTGAGGATGTTGGTGTGGCCAGTGAGGGATATAGTCTGCGCGAGCGAGGTAAAGTCGGCTGGCAAGCTTTGAGGGTGTACTGAAGAAGCTTGTAGTCGGTTAACGGGTCGTTTCCCCCGCTTCAAATCGGCAGCGTAGCCCGTGATAATGTCAAGGTGGGCCTGCAGAGGTCCGCTCTCAATCCCCGCATACTTTATCGTGGAGATTTTGTCTTGAATTGCAATCATCGACTGCATCCCCTCGCGCTGATAGACTGTGCGCAAGTTATTCCACATCTCCGCGGCCGTCATTGCGTCTCGAATGTACGCAATCTGGTCGTCGCTGACCATCTCGATGATTCGGCGTCTCGTTTTTTCGTCACCCTTGCGCCACTCCGGATAGGCTGGATTCGCGACCTGAGCTTCGACCGTTCCTGTGGCCGGGGAGACAGCTGGCTGCTGCACTATGATGGTGGGGAATACCCAGGGGCCGGTAATGTACTTCCAGCGCTCTTCATCTTCGAGTTTCGACTGAGCTTTAAATGACCAGGTGTCCCAGTTTTTTCCATCAAGCAAATTGAAAACATAGCGTGTCGAGCTAGAAACATCTCGAGTGCCCATAACCTGTTGTAGGTCAAGAGTTCAGGGTCTGTAACCGTTCTCTTCAGACTGAATATATTAGGAATAATATGTTACGCACCTGTAACCGTTCTCTTCAGACTGAAGAGATCGGTTACAGGGTTTGATTAATACATGACCACGATAAACCAAACACGGCCCTCAACCCGACACGTCCCTATCGGGACTGGACGCGAGGTCCATACTACAACAGCAACTTCAACAAAGATTCGACAAATACAGTGAAGATGATATAGCGAAGCGATTCATGTCCATAGGTCTCTGTGTTGGGGTGTCGAGTGAGGGACGAGCGAGCGGTCTTGTAATTTCGTCGGCCCACAATCATCCCGCTGTTACGTGCAGTACCTCGCGCCAACTGCAAGCAATATTAATGGTGCTCGAATCTTCACAATAATCAGTTCGACTCGAAAGCCCATGAAACTGTTACAACCTTCACGATTCCACCGCCATATTCGGGGTTGCTTCCGGCTGCCGCGTCGTTGGGCCCAGGGCAATAGATGGGCCAGAAAGGCCCCCGCCTGGACATGTGCACCCTGGTGAATTGTCAGCAGATTCCAGGGAAAAACTCGTCCACTCACACCAAAATCCTGAGTTGGTGCAGCCGCCTGAAAGGTAAAGCAAGTCAGGGGCAGCCAAATGTGGGCGGGAAATATGCCGACCGAAGCAGTTGTCCGGGTCGCTACAACCAGAGCAGTTGGGGTCGCAGCAGAAGCAACACTCGAAGCATGCAGGATCGAGATCGCAGCCGTCGCACATTAGTTTTCGAATGGGGTGCCAACTAGAAGACAAGGCCGGCTGATTTTTATAACATACTCAGCGAGCTTTGAATACCCTGCAACGCACGGAGAATTGAGCCCACCCAGGGAACTTCGGGCCCGGTACGACCAAGGCGGTGCAGACAGCGTGGACAGCCTTGCCTGCCACCCTGCAAAGGAACCAGCAGTGGGGCCGGATTAAGAAGGTAAAGCTGTAGATACTGATGGGGTCCGATACACGTAAGCGAGTATTGCTGAAAGACGGCCGAGCTGAAGTGCCCGGGGCAGTAGAGTTCTCTGAGGTCGAATGAGTTGTGGGTAGGAGCTCTGTGTGCATATATAGCGTCCGTTTACGGCGACGGTTACAGGTCAAGGCGGTTACCGGCCACCAATTCAACGGCCGCTTTCTGGGAGTTTGAGACCATCGATAAAATAACCGTGACGCTTGACACTTGACTTCTGCGGCACCGTCCGCGCTCGGATCTTTGTGTTTTTTTTTTTTTCGAAATCACCTCCCGTATCGGGTTCTACCTGCGAATATGCAGATGAGTCATCTTCAATCTCAAGAAAGAAGGAGCGAACAACCGTACACCAAAGCCAAGCTCTGTTGGGGACCCGAAATCATAATGGTCGTAGAAGTGGCGACAGAAGATCGGTGCAGGTGTGTCAACAGATATGAACCATCAATTGACATGAGCAGATCCTAGTCTCCCTAGTCAGACCAAACACGTAATCTTCTCTTTGATAAGCGGAGTGTGGAGAAGATCGTTTATGAGCAGATCCCGAGTCGCCGGCGAAACGATGGAGTAGATCGGGACAAAAGGCGATGGGTGAATAGGTATGTACTGGAATCGAATTGATTAGCTCCCGTTCTCCGTTCGCCGTGTGATGGTGAATAGTATGAATTAGAGAAGTTGCGGCAGCCACCAGGAGCCACCTAGCGGCTTGATCGGGCAAGCGGCCACAGGTGGCTGTGGTGGCTGATTATGTGATGTCATTCCGCTCCACATTTGTTTCTTCACCACCACAATCCTAACTCCTAACTACTTTGTACCATGGTTGTTTCAACGCATGCTAAGCAGGCAAAGAGCATATCCTAGTCTCTCGGAGACAGACGCTTCAAACAAAACTGATCTCGTACCTCGATTGTTTGAAAATGCATATCCCCCTCATGAAAAATTCTAAGAATAAAACATCTTCTGACTGCAATGCCAGTGAGAAGGATGGCCCTCTTCAAGATATATCGGGTGCAAAATGCTAGCTACACACAACAACAGCATGGCAGCCACCAGATCAGCCACAGCCACCTGGGACCGCATGCTCGAACCAGCCACCAGGTGGCTCCCGGTGGCTGCCGCAACCTCTCTATTGATCAGCATCGGTCCCGGTCTCCGTTCGCTGTGCGAATGCAGTGGATCTGCGGGAAGGATTGTGTGTTTGTAATAGCGGCGATTGTGGTCCGAAAGGTACGATTTTGGATTTGGGCGTGTTCAACCTTTCCCATTCGGTCAGCCGCAGGGCCAGCTGAAATCGGCCGGCGGTCACTATTTTTGTTCGAGTACTTCTGAGCTTGGATTTATTTGCTTCCAATATTCGTGAGTATGCCTCCGGTCAGGTCAGGAATGACCCGGCGCTGAATTCTCGCCTCGCTTGTTGTGTAGTTCTCAAAAAAATTAGAGGGGCGAGTTTGTACGCCGGGAAAATTGATGGCCGCCCCCCAAGGCTTAACGAGTAGAGCGCTCACCGCACAGTCCAAATCCGAACCATTTCAACACGCACAGGAGACCATTAGGCAGGTTGTTTTTCGCGAGATATATTCAGTTGATATTCAGACAATGTTGAAAGCCTAGTCATTAATGAATACTACGTACAAGGCTCAGAGGATCATCGTAGATCATAAGAGGGTTGAAGTTGAATCCGAGGTTGCTCGTGATTCAGAATCCTATTTCAATCAGCAGCACATCGGTTCCTTTATTCTGTGCAGTTGTTGCTCGACCCGTCGCGGATTTACTTAGCGAGGTCTCAAAATTGATCATGAAGCAATGACAGCTTCTTCTTAATCGCGCACCCCACAGGGTATTTCAAGTCGGCTGTATGAGTACGAACAAACATGATCATGACATCGTTGTTCGCAAACGAATGAAAGATAGAGAAAGGACGGGCCCACAGAATCGCAGCAGGGTTAAATAGGAAACGAGAATACATGTCCATCAGAGAAGCAACATGGAAGCAAGAATTCACCGCGCAGCGTACGCGGGCGGCAGCTCGATCACCGTGCGACTAATCCGGATGCCGCTATCGACGTGCACGACCGGTTCGAGCTCGTCCCAGATCCCATCGTCGTCGATGCCGACTTCCCGGCCCTCTGCCGTCGGGGTGTAGCCCGAGTCCTCGCTCCCACGGCGGAGACTGGCCTCATGATGGTCGACCGTCAGCGCACCCAGGATGAGGTCGCGCACGATGTCCGCCTGCGCGGGCTGCATAGGCACGCCGTTGCGCGTGATCGGCGAATGCCCGTGCCCGTACGAGGCCGAGTGGTCGTGCGAGTGCGCAAGCGAGTGGTCGTGCGAGTGCGCAAGCGAGTGCGAGTGCGAGTTCGACGGCGTGTGGGACCGAGACGGCGTGTACGTCGCGGGCGAATGCGGAGAGTAGGCCGGGCGGAAGGACGTCATGGGGATGTCGATGCGCAGGTCCGAGCACGAGTCAGACGAGTAGTTGGAGACGGACACGGACGACTGCGCGCTGTGGTACCTGGCTCCGGACGGCCTTGCGAATGTGTCTTCGGCGCGGAAGTTGAATCCAGAGGGCCCCGCGACCGGCATCTGCACTGGCGTCTCCGTTTTGGTTTGCGTGGCCCCAACCGAGCGGCCGCCAGGGTTTTGCAACATGGGAGGCGCTGGGAGCGGGCGTGGGGGCTGGGACGAGGGCTGAAGCGAAGGCTGCAGCGACAGTGGTGGCGAAGGGCTGCCGTTGAGGAGGTCGAAAGTGCTGATGGTCCCTGTAGCGGCCTCCTGGGCACGTCGGAGGCGGCGGCGGCGGCACAGCATCAGGAAAAGCAAGACAAGGATGATGAGTACGACAGCTCCAACGACTGCACCGATGATCGCAATCACTGAGATGGAACGGCGGGATGCACCTTCGTTCGAGGCGTCAGCCGTGACCGAGGGCAGAGTCGTTGACAGGGGAGCGCTGTTTGAGTCGGATGGCAGCACTGTCAAGAGGAATGGTATAATGGATGTGGAGAACAGGGAGATTGTCGTTGCCTCCGCTGAAGTCGGGAAAGCTGGGGCAGCGCTGGTTGCGGTGGGAGATGGAGAAAGACTGGTTGGAGAGCTCGTGTCTTCGTGAGGAGCTATAGCCGTTGACGAGGGGAGCTCCGCCGGGGAGGAAGAGGAAATCGATACGGTCGAATGTTGTGATGGCGAAGGGTCGGGATCGTCGGGTGCATTATCGGGTACATTATCCCTTTAGCAAGGGGTTAAGTAAAATTGGGGACAAAAAAAACTGGAGGAACATACGTGTATAGCGCATAGTCGAATATGATTACCGCGGGACTTGCACCAGTAGTCTCGATGAGCAGCACATGATCGCCAGCGGGAATGGAGGTATTTCGATAGACCAAGGTATTGTATGTGAAGGCTCCGCTGCCATCCGACTCGTGTGAGAAGCTGCCCACGGCTGCTCCGTCAATAAAAAAGTCGCAGAGTACGGCGCTCGCCAACCCCGTGCCTGCAGCGAAGTTTGGGATGACGAAAAACACATAAATTGCGGTGCCTTTGAGAGGGATCAGCGACGACGGAGCTTCAACAAGGGTCACCCACCGGAGAATTTCATGCTGAGAGACATCGAGCCAATATCCGCCAAATATCTGGCAGCGCTCCACGTATTATCCAAGGTCAAACTCGCATCAGGTACACCCGCACAACCACTGCAGGACGTCTGGTTAAACCAGAGAGGGCCTTCGCTGGCAGGGACCTCGGGAAGATATTGTACTAAATCTCCGGTGACACGGTCTCCGAAGACATCGTCTATGGTGCGATTGACTGCACTGCCGCTGACGAGGCCACCGAAAAATATAATAAGAACGATGAGGGACCAATGAGCGTGAGGGAGGCCAGGGGCACACATCCTCCTAGGATGCGGGCAGCGTTGCCTGAGGAAGGGGTGTGGGGGTGGATGGAGGGATTAGAAGACCTGGGGCAAGAACTGGTGACCAGACGGTCGCAAGCTATGTGGCAGATCGATGAAAAATGACAGCAGGATGAAGTCTAAGATCCCCAGTTTTGAAATAGACACGCCTGCCAGTCAACAGAGATGATATGTTTAGAATAATCTTTTCGCCTGCTCACCGTGTCATGGCTTCCCGCATCCGTTCTAGACAATGCGCATAGTGGGTCATTCGAGGGCCTTGGCCAGTCCAAAAGCAATAGAGAGACCCCCGTTTCATCAGAGTAAAGAGAACAAGAGAATCAATCAGTGGACGAGGCTAAGAATGATTGGTGAAGGAAGAAGAAGGAAGAAACATGTTTGACAGATGGAAGTTGCCGGCAAAAATCGGATCTGACGACACGTGACATCTACGCGCCAGAGCTCGCCACCAAGCTGAACCAAATATGGTTGAATTTAAGAGGCCGCGATTCCGGTAGGTCAAACCGTCGGGGACTGAAACTAACTATAATATCCCTTTCAGATTTCGGGGCTCAGATAATATGAGAAGAATAAATCAAATCAACTCCGGTTCCTGACTACGCAAATGGCTTTGGGCTATGGACCCCACTGCTCCGAAGCCCGCTAAATCGTTTCGTTCTATTTTTCAATTGTACTCGAAAGGAGGGGAAACTTTAGACCTTCCGAGTCGGGAATATACGGTTAGGTGCTCGCTGCCCGGCTTACCTTGTAGATTGAGTACTATGCCTATCACCGATGTGGAGTAAGTGAACCGGAGCCATCCAATCCTGGTCTCTCATGAGCCCGCTCTCTTTTCCTCTCGGGTTAATATTCCCGGTCACTCAACTGGACGACATAATTCCACATGCTCCTCTAACGGTTTGGTCGCCTGGGTCTCATCCTTGAGGGAGTCTGAAGCTTACTGAAGACACCGTTTTCAACGCTACACCACCGATTTCTGCATCGTATGATGATGGCTTGGATCCAACGCCACCATCCCGGCTATCTGAAATTAGTAGCCAGTCTTCCAAGCCTAGAGCAATGAGCAGTGCATTTCGCCTCAGACTCAACATCAGGCCTTCTGAACGATCCGAGGATCGTTTCTGTACCTTCCCGCTAGTCACTCCTAGCCCAGCGCTACTTCACCCGAGGCGAGTGTGCCTCGGACATAAAAAGTGACTTCCTGGGCGCAACTTATCCGCGGCTCGGAGCAGTATATATATGAGTCCCCACCCACCGGAGAGTTGGCGAACTAAACGTTCCATCCAGAGACCCGCACATCTATCTCATCTTCCAATCCAATGAAGCCCACTTCGGCATTCGCTGCACTCGTTGCTCTCGCCATGGTACACGGCATCCCCGTTGAGGTACAATACGGCATCGCGAAGCTCTTGTTCTCCATTCGTTGGCTGACCGACATTCTAGCAGAACGAAAGTACAGCCCTCTCAACAAGCCGAAGGCTGTTGCTGCGGTAAGCGAATTAACCGTTTTGCTACCCGTCTGCGTGGAGCACAATATGTCCGGTTCAGGACCCCGAGCGCCGCAGCACGATGGCATCGTACGCGGGCAGCCGCCTCCCTCCCCAGGAGGACATCGTCACTAGCACCGGCTCCAGCCCTCCGGCGGGTGCCGAGCACGGCGCGAGTTTGGAGGTAGGACAGAGTTGTGAAACTTCGCGAAACGGGACAAATCGAGGTTTCACCTGCTAGTGCGGTGGGTGTTTAGCTTCTTATCACTGTGTCTTGTTCTGATGCGGATCGTTACAGGCCCAGGCGGCGCCGACCGCGGAAGCGTGAATCCGGGGCCTCCTCCGAGCTAGATAGATTTCATTGGATTTACGACGGGATTTGTGGCCCGATGAATTTGGTTTTATGTGCGCGATGGTTCTTGTGATCTTTTCCGGTCATTGGCTTTGCCAATTCCGCCGTCGGCCACTCTTGGCTCACCGGCCGAGCCCTGAAGGTCGACTCATCCTTGGAATGCTTCAGCCAGAACAAAATGCAGCTATACATCCGTTAACCGACTCGTAGAATTCCAAATGCCGGGGTCAAACTCCGACTCGGTGAGACCCGGCGCTTCCTTTCTATTCCGCCAAACGCCGTTATCGCTTCTCCGTCGATTAAGCTTTGGTCATGAGTATGCCCGTGCTTCTCGAAGTAAATTCGAAGCCATTCCTGAATGCATACTTGAGAGAGGATACTGCACCGCGAAGTATCTACCCGCTCCAAGTTGCTTCCAAGCATGGGAAGGGTACTTAGGGGACCTAGCTAGAATCTGACGGTATCCGAAGGGGTAAAATTGAGCTCTGTCTAATAACGGAGCACTCGGCCTTCTATTTAAAGTGCTCCAGAAGAAAGAATAGCCGGACGAATGTTCCATTTCCGGCCCAGCCAATTTGACCAATCCCAGCAACTCAACTCGCCCTTCAGAAACCTAGCAACGCTGCACTACCGGCATTGTGTCTCCAAAATGGCAGTTCAACAGTTGACTTTCTGCCTCGCGTCACTGTCAAGATCAGGGAAATATCTCCACTCTAACACCACGCGCAAACCAGGCGGCGACCCGAACCTTCCGTTGGGCTCCTCATCATGATGGTATAGAACTGAGTGGCCTGCGCAGGGTCCCCCATCTCTCCCTCGCAGTATCAAAATTCGCACGATGTGGCGCAAGATTTCTTCGAACATTGCCACGCCGAATCCATGGTTGCGCTTCTCTGTTTCAATTATGTCCTTCTCGGTTATACCCAGGTGCCAGGCCGACGTCCATCAATGGTCCCACTCGGAATGCACCCGCGGGGAATTCGGGGGTACCAGGCTCGGTGCTTTCATACTGTGTGCGTGCGGGACGATATTAATGATGCATGCAGGACGAAATTGATGGTGAGTACTTATAGACTGCATCGTATGAAAAGCACGCCGTGTAGCCAGACAAGCTCGAAGAACCAGAACCTTCCTTTGACCCTCGATCATGGCAAACCCATGACCATCCTGGGTGAAATGAATGATGAATCTTGGCCAAGCATGACAAATGTGTCAAGTATGGTAGCGGGCAACACACGCTTGTTAAATGGAGCAACGCCTGTGCCCACGCTCGGCCTGTTTTAAGGCGGGGTTGGCATTCCCATGAGCCACTTTCGCGTCTCCACCTCTTCTCCTCCCTCCCTACCAACCGAAAAAAAATGCGTTTTGGATCTGTCCTCGCAACATTGGTTGCAGCGGCCGTGGTCTCTGCGCAAGACAAGGCATGTCTTTATCGTTCGAGTGGTGTTTGGCGGCGTCTGATTCGCCCCGCTCTCAGACCGTCACTGCCATGGTCGGCGGGGAGACCAACACCCCCGGCGGCGGTGTCTTCCAGTTCATTCCCAACCAAATCACCGCAGCTAACGGAACGACCATAACGTTCAAATTCACTGGGATGTACGGCTCTTGTTGTTTTTGCTCCACGCCTGTGCTAATCGCTCTGCGCTGTAGTCCCGGAAATCACAGTATCACCCAGTCCACCTTTGCTAATCCGTGCACGGGAGCTCCGGGTGGGTTCGACTCGGGCTGGGTTGAGCTCCTCAAGAACACAACCGACGGCACCGGTCTTCCTGAATGGAACCTCACGATCACCAACGACCAAACTCGTGCGTCCGTGGTCTTTCTTTCGAGACTGTTGTTGACCCCGGAAATCTATAGCGATCTGGTTCTTCTGCAAACAACTGCTGCCCCAGCCGCATTGCTCGTCCGGTGCGCGACATCTGTCATATTCATATTGGGCCAACACCTGACATCTTTGGATAGGCATGGTCGGCGTGATCAACGTCAAGCCCGGCGCGAACAGCTTCTCCGCTTTCCAGGCTGCAGCTGCGAAAGTAGCCACCGTTGACGTGAGTGACGCCAGTAGCGCTGTTGTTAGATATCTGACAGGTAATTAATTTACTTCATCCAGCAATCGCAAGGCGGGCTTGTCGGAAACGGCGCCTCGGCTGCCGCACTACCGCTTGTGCCGTCCGAGGTTGCAACGCTCTTCTTGGGTGCCAGTGCCAGTGCCACGGCCCCGGGCAGCAGTGTAAGCGGAAGTGCACCAGGAGGCTCCAACACTGCCGCACCTGGGGGAGCCTTAGCCCTCGGATTTAACTTCAACCTTCTTGTGATCCTTGGTGGAGCCATCGTCGGAGCGACGATGGTTCTCTGAGAACTGTAGAGTTGAATAATGTACCGCCAAAGACTATTACGAGCCCTAGTGGCTGATTCATGATCGTTTCGAACCTTGTCTGAATACATTTCACGGAATCCAACCTGTCTTGAGATTTCATGTCCATGTTGAAATGATCGCTCTGGATCCAGAGCATGCCGACTAAATGCCAACTGCAGCTTCGGCTTGCCGAGCCGTCTCGGCACATGGGCAAATGAAACGGCGGGGAGCGGCGATCGGTTTTCACGTCGTCACTTCTGATTTCTTCCGCACTACACAATGAGCGACCCAGGAATTCGAATCGGAGGACCATTCTCGATCAGAATGGATGTTGGGAGTTAGAAATCAGCAGTAGTACGGTACTAGTCAGGCAGAAATGTGCTGCCGGTGCCAGCCGGCCACACTCCTGGAGTCCCCTCGTGACAGTCTGGAACCTAGGCAGCTTGGCCGTTATCGAGTCTGTCCTCAGTCCCGTCTGCTTCTCAGGATACTAATCAGCAAAACAGAATTTCCCTAGCAGCCTGCAGGTGTGACGCCGTCTGATCAGTGTGGCCGGTACTTATGGCTGTTATAGTGGCCAGATTT
Organism: Mycena olivaceomarginata; assembly: GCA_029378375.1. NCBI lineage: Eukaryota > Fungi > Basidiomycota > Agaricomycetes > Agaricales > Mycenaceae > Mycena > Mycena olivaceomarginata. The sequence goes on along the minus strand of JARKIC010000829.1, from coordinate 141,030 downwards.
TGTTTTGTACGTTTCGTAATTCCATGAAAATTGTTGTTAATCGTCGAGGAACAGTTCAAGCGTGAACATCCCATGAGATATCTTCGAGACCAATTCGAAAGGTGGAAGCAAGTTGGAACACTGGCGCCGACTCAACCGATATCAAAAGGTCCGTGCGCATCACGTCATGTCGCGTTTCTTTGCATCAATTTCCCACGATTCCGTTCGATCTGATGAACTGTACGTTTGGGAAGTGGCGGGTATAAAAGACGACGCTGCTTCTCGCATTTATTCCCCACCTCATGACGCCCTTACTTGAAAGGCTCTTCGGATCTAACGTCGGCGATACACACTATGAAATCGCGGGCGCAGGGATCATCACGCTCCTGGTCGTGTATCGGTGGCTCCGTAGGAACAGTAACTGCAATGTCCGCCATATCGACGGTCCCGCGCCTTCCTCGTGGCTTTTCGGTCCGTTCCAGATTTTCCTTCACCCAGTGCCTAGCCCCCTGAAAATGAAATGATGGCATTCTAGGCCACATGCGGCAGATATCGCTCATCCCGACGTACGGCGAGCACGAGTTTCAGTGGCTGAAGACGCACGGGCCTGTCTACCGCTACAAGGGATGTTTTGGGGTCCGTATTTGCGCGACATCTACTTAAAATGAGCTCTCTTACACCAAGTTTGGATTCAGGAAGACCGCCTGATGATCTCCGATCCGGCAGCGTTGCAGTACGTTTTGAACAGCCCGCACTTCAAATTCGGGCCAGGGCTGGAGAATGTTTGCCATTTAATGTACGGGAAAGGAAGCGTTATGTGCGCTGATGGTGTGTTACAATTCTGACCAGCAACCGGACCGTTATTAACACGGGCTGCTGTTCCGTAGTGGAGGAGCACAAACGGCTCCGCGCCGGGCTGAATATTGGGTTTAGTGCCGCCACCGTGCGGAATTATATCCCTGTCTTTGAGAAGGCGGTGCAGACGGAAAGTGGCATTTGGTGCATGGTTCGGTCAAATCTGAACTCCGACGCAGCTCAGCGAACAGTTGGAAGACGTCTCGGGGGGATCCACCAATATTTGCCCGCTCCTCAGCCTTGCTACTCTCACCACGATGAGCGAAGGTGGGCCGATGAATTTTCCGCACCCAATGACAAATCTCACGCTCTCGTTTTTCAGCTGTATTGGGATATTCGATTGACGATCTCGGAGATGAGTTCATCTCGAACAACTTCCACGTAGTGTAAGTTAAGTTATCGCGATCCTCTACCCCTACCTCTTCCTGCTTTCGTTCGCAACAATGACACATCCTTCCAGCGGCCTCGCGGCACAGCGATCCGCCGGACAAATACTGGGCGCTGCTATCGGTTCGCGAATGCCCACCTTCTTGTTCAGAGCGGCATCCTATCTTCCGACGCAGACGCTCAAGACCATCCGGAGGGGAAAGTATCTCTCAGAGCAAGTCGGGAACCGGGTCGTTGCAGACAAGAAGACTGCGGCGCGGGAGGGACTCGAGATCAATACGGATGCGTTTGGCCGACTGTGTGAGTTGCACCCTCCCTCCGGTGCCAATAGCTAAATTCTCAATGGGGCACGGCGAGATAGTGGAGCAGCATAACGCGGGAGTGGCGCGGAACACGCTCACGGAGAACGAGATCGTGGCGCAGACATCGATTATTATGGTCGCAGGGCAGGACACTACAGCCAATACTCTAGCGTTTTCGCTTCTCGAGCTTGCGAAGGATCCGGAATTGCAAGAGAATCTCAGGGCGGAGATCCACGCAACCGTGGGGAATGCGCGTGCCAGCAGCGTTGCGTACGACAACATGCCTTTGCTGAATGCATTCATCAAGGTACGCCCGTTCATCTTCCCAAAGTTACTTTGGAAACTCGATGGATGGTGGTCGAACAGGAGACACTCAGGATGTACCCCGGCGAGCCGATGTCGGAGCGTGTTGCCGTTCGAGACACCGTTATTCCGCTCGCGGATGGCATCAGGACGTCAAACGGCGAACACATAACGCATCTGCCAGTTCCCAAAGGCCAAATTATCACCCTCGGGATTGCATCGTACCAAAGGTTGGTTTCCGATGTCACTTGTCTTGAGGGGTCGACTGAATTTGACTGCTGGGGGTAGGCTCGAATCGCGTTGGGGAGAGGATGCGCACGAATTCAAGCCGTCGCGTTGGATTGATGGAGGAGGAGCATCGAAGGGAGAGGCTGTTGGTCCGTACGCGAATCTGTAAGTCACCTCTGCGGTCTAGCTCTCGATGTCTGACGCTCATCCGCCTTACAGGTTGAGCTTCCTCGGTGGTCCCCGGACGTGCCTCGGGTGAGATCGTCTATAATGAATGACAAGGATCAATACTCACCACGTTTGGCGACCCAGATGGCGTTTCGCATCAGTCGAGTTCCATTTCTTAGGCAAAACATTGGCTGATATCCATTCGATGCTGTAGGATATTAGAGATGCAAATATTTCTTTGTGAGCTGGTGGGTAAGTTTTCCTTCGAACTGCCAGCGGAGGGCGCGGCTCGTACTTGTTACGCTGGGTTGTTGCAGCCAACCATGGCCAACGGAAAGAAAGGCGCTCGGCTTTGATTAAACGCGTCGTGTAGGGATCTCACCGGTGGTCTGTATCGATGTAACGCTGGATAACGATCTGGGGGTGCCCAGCAGATTTCGAACCATAATATAATGCCGCCCTCTGAAATTTAGCCGACGCTGAAGTGGAAGTAATTATCAACGCAGACGTGAGTACTTTGAACCACCATGCAATCATCGGATGGAATGGACGATGAGGGTCGGCAAGAGCTGAGAGTTCAACTTGAGTTAGAAAAGGGGAAATCGACCACGCTGAACCACAGAAACTATCGCCATATGGGCAATGGGGTCCGCGTTAGCGAGGTGTGAACCAGCGCTCATCCGTGCTCGCAGTACTTCATCCCTGTGTGCGTTGCAGAAACACCCAAGAAATAGAGATTTGTACAATTGGTATCACCATAAGTACCGAGATATTAGAAATCCTGCGTCTCCGGAGCCGCCGCAGTACGGCTGGCTCTGAACTGCCGAACTTCGAGAAAGATCATGAGAACGTAAAACATGCTCCACAGCGTGACCACCAAAAATCCCGCTAATTGAGAGAAACTGAGGTCCTGCGCAGCTGTTGCGGAGAGAGAATTATCACTCGTTGGTTCAGTATCGCTGGCAGCTCCGCCCAGAGATCTAGAGTTCTTCAGGTCATGTATGAAGACCTCGATCCATAGGGAACCCAAGAAGGCGAGAAGACTGAGAACTGACCTAGACAATGATCGGTTCCCAGGTCGGATTTACAGGTACCAAAACTCACCAAGCCATCCATGTCAGGGGTATGCAAACCATCGTAGACAGGCTCCACGATGACCGAGGTTGGCGCATGAGGTTTTCGTGATTCTGTCAATCGTAACCGGTGTTAACGAACAAGAAGAATCGATCCATTGAATGGATTTACGAGAAACCAGGCCGAGAACTCCGCCTTGCGATCTCCGATTTGGGTGGCAAGGTAGATCGAGAAGATGAACCCGAATAGCCCGAAGATACCCGCGATTATTAGCAGGGCTTGTGAAGGCGAGCTGTTCGATAAACCTGGAACGGCAAGGAGTGTTCCTGTGGCACTGTAACGCATTTGAGTAGCCTTGAGTGCTCGAAAAACGAACAAGTTACGCAAAAAGCCCGGCGTTGCCGGCGGCCACAGACCCACGGAGGCTATCCAGGCGATTCTGCAATCGTTCGGAATCCCAGGGCGCATCTTCATCGTGTAGGAAAGAGGGAACAATCGTGAATGTGTATAATGCAATCAGAGTGTGAGAGACTTTTTCCACAAAGCTGGACAGAAGGTTGAAGTTGTGCAACCATAGGGATGGTTGTGAAGGGGTCTCTTCCTCCGTCGGAGGGTACGGTTGAATGGCTTCCCACGTCTCTTCCCCAGGCAGAGGCCGACGACGTCTACCCGAAATATTGCCCACGCCGGGAAAAGATAAATCAACAGCCGTCGTCCCAGCTCTTGCCCGCCGAAATCTATCCGGATACGTCCTCAATGGCTGCAGGCCGATTTCGAAAATATCTTGACCGGAAGGAGATTCGCCTGGTCTGGGTTGTGGTAGAACCAGTTGAGGTGCCAATGGAAGCAAACACCCGTGCGTGGGCCGTGTCCGGTGATTCGAAGATGCCTCAATTGTTTGACCCTCTGGCGCAGCTGAATTGCCAGACACATCGCTCTCCACGGCAGGGCTTCTCCGGGAAAAAAACGACATCGGCAGAACTTCTTTCCTATTCTCGTTAATATCACCATATGTTCACGACATCAGCTCACCGTATGTCCTCCGCCCACGGTTTCGGCGCCCAGGAGGTCCTCCGAACCAATATTGTCAGCGCGCTGTGTACATTTAGTTGCTGATCCTAGGACCGCATTAGCCCATTCTCACAGCTTCTGGCTTCGTCATTTCGGGGTGAAAGATGAGAATCACCGAGCAATGTCAACCTTATATACATCGCCCGGCCCCAATCACGCGCCGAGGCGACCAACTTCATATCTCTAGCACTGCCCCCCTTGGCGTCCGCGGGGCTCTTTCGATTCAGCGAACTTTCTGAACGAAGATACCCGGCGAGAGCTGGCGTCGATAATTATGTAGGAATCGTAAGGGGTGAACGCAAGAGAGAAAGGAACACAAGAGGCGAGAGCACGAAGCATTATGTTGTAGGATGGCGTCCGAAGCCTCCGAAGCGCTATACCCGGCCCGACTTCCTTGTCCTCATGACCCCATTTTCATCAATATCTTCCCCCTATTTCGTCGCTATATACACGCATTTTCATATATATTTTGTATCTCTCCCCCTACCTACACACAATTTTGATCCCCACCTTTTTGTCTGCTTGACCTTTGGCCGCGTCGCTCTTTTGCTCTTACTCTCGTCGTCTGAAACATTAGCTGCCACGGCCTATCGATTACTTATGCCACCGAAAACGTTCAAGACGGTGGGGAAGGTTTCAGACCATTGTAACACAACATTCGTTGGCAGGATTAGGGGGTTTCAAAGTTTGAATCTGGGGCCCAACTTCTGCCTCAACTCGTGCCTCAACTTTCGAAAAGTCGGGGCAGAAGTTGGGGCACAAAGTTGGGGTCGGACATGAAATCGGGCACAAGAGCCCGACTTGACGTCCAACTTCTGCCCCAACTTCTGCCCCAACTTGGTGCCTCAACTTCGGCTAATTTGGGGCTTCGGGCGTGTAACGGATCTTTTTCTGATACGCGAGGCCTCAACTTGCCTCAACTTGGAAGTTAAGGCCGAAACAGCTGCCCGGGTCGTTCACAGTTAGAGCCCCAACTTTTGCCCCAACTTTGCTCAAGTTGAGGCAGAGTTGAGGCAGAAGTTGAGGCAGAAGTTGGACCTCAAATTTTAACTTTGAAACCCCCTATTGACACCTGGAGAACGTGGAGGGGGCTGCTTGAAGGAACCCGAGCAGAGCAGAAAACATATCACTAGTAAAAAACACTTGGAAAAAAACACTGAAGGACGAACGCACCTTGGCTAAAGATTGGCCCAAGAAGGTCGGGGTTTTAGTGGGTGTCGGTTGATCGTCTGCGATGAAGGTGGAACAGTGGCTTAGGCTACTGGGAAACCGGAGCAAACGGGAAATCGGAGCCCCACATACCGTGCTATAGGCACGGATGCAGTAGACGCATTTCCTCGAGAGGTTGATATTATCGTCTGGCCGGGTTTCCAAGTCCATGGCCTCAATTCAGCGGGTGGAGGCGAACGACTATGTCGGCCCGGAAGCCGTGGACTCTGCCCGAGGGCCCCACGGTGGAAGGGGAAGAGGAGGCAGAACGTCCCAAACCTCTCTCGCCGTCAAGCATCCACCTTAAACGCTCCTCAAAAAAAGAAAAAAAAAAAAAAAAGATGGCGGAACGATGATGACGTGTTGATTCGGCGATCGCCGATGTAGTGATGCGCCCCTTACTCCGAGCTCGTCCATCACATCTGGATTCCGCCGCTATCCGCTCTGAAAACCTCAAATCTTCGGTTTATCGACTATATGCTCGTCGTGGTTCGCTCAGATTCAAACTATCTGCCACTGGAAATCTAGGATGACGCATCAATATTGACTCGCCCACTTGCTGGCGCAAACTGACCTTGTAAAGTACGTCATGGCGCTAGTGTGAACTTTATCGTCAAGAGGGGAAATCGTCCCCATTCGTCCTTCCTTGGGCGCAATCTCCTCATTTCGCACTTGCTCCTCGGCGGGATTCTGTCCATCGCGGCCCTTGCTTGTCTTTCCTCAATTCCACGTTCCTCTTGCGACGCTGCTCGAGAGTAAGTAAATATCCAAGTCATCTATGAACAGTCGAACAGCTCGTGTGCTCCGTGCATCCTTCAATATTTTCGAATACATTCCGGTGCGTAACAGTTTCGGCTGTTTATCTGAACCACCGCCGATAGAATTGGTGAATTTTTCGTTGCACTAACTGCATCGATCTGCCGCGGGACCGCATTTGGTCAACGATTGCACCTGAGAAATGAATCTCGTGCGGGGTTTGGGCCGTTAAGCGTCCTCATTGTCACGATCTTTTCTTCGCGCTCTTTGGGCTACTTTTACTTTCCAGGGTGCAACGTAGTTGCGAAGAAGCATCCTCAACCGATTCTCAAACGTCGCAATCCTTGGCAGCATTAATGATCGCTCGGCAACCATTCAAAGCAGAGTCCGAGGCTCCCTAAAACCCGACACAGCGACACGGCGGCAGATCTTCAGCAATTCCGACACAGCTCAAGAAATACAACACATTCACCCAATTCTCATCAATTCCGACACATGCCAAGCTTTCCACTCCGGAGTCGTTCCTTCGTACGCTCTTCAAGTCGAACTGATGGGATAGTTGATCGCTGATGCGATCATCTCCGAGTTGGCCGAGCGTGGTTAGTTGGAGCAACCTCCGCCCTGACATTATTGAGAGAGTGTAATGGATGCTTTGAGAGCTACATCAGGTCAGCTCTTTATTCAAGTCTTTCAATACCAGCTTGAAACTACTTCGCTGCGGGTTATCCATATGTTCAACTAGCTCAACTCGGATCCTGGACTTTATTCTTCTTGCCTTCTCATCTGCATATCTTTGGTACTCATCTGTTTCGATATTATCTTTGCCTTCTCATCTGCATATCTTTTGGCAGTCACCTTATTTTTGTTTCGTTCAAATTTCAACTCGGATCATCCACCTCACACTTAGACTTGACTTGTAATTTACGGTCAGTTTCAGTCCAAACTATCTTCTTGGTTCATTATAACTGACCTACGTATCAACCCAGTTCACCCTCGCACTCCTCATGTCAATTGGGACCACTTTAACTCCAGATGTTGAACCTGTGCTCAACTGATACGAGGCAAGTCCCTTCATTTACTTTACTCCCGCATCCCTCGCCTCAAATGCGTTCTTCCTGTATGCTTCCTATCCCCACAGACTGCCTGGCTCAACGATATATATGAGGAACCGGCACAACGACGATGCTCGGACTGGGTGAGTTTCCTTATTTCCATTTTTACAAGTCATAATGTCATATATGAACATAAGGATGTCAAGAACAGCGAAAGATACAACTACGCGGGCTCGGTATCCCCGTACAATGCTCGATACTCCTCCCGAAACTGAGCAAGAAATTCGAACGACGTGTAAATTTGGTCATCTGTGTGTCTGACGCTCCATGCCTTAGGCTTGCGCTTTGTACTAAGGGGTGTTGTTAGATCGAGAGGTGGTAAGAGCGTGCTACTCACCGTTTTTTTTCGGAGTCTGATGGCTCGGGTGCAACAGCGGCTTCTGTCTTCTTGGTTTTTTGCACGGGAACATCCTCATGCATTTTAAATGCCCCCCGCTTTCGTGAAGGTCGACGAGTGGAAAGCGGTGGCTTCGGTGGTTTGGAGTGAGGGGGAGGGACGGGAGAAGGTGCGGATGCGGGAACTAACAACGATTTTAGATCGTTGTTGTGCCTGAGTTAATGGAATCCTCACCAGAGACAACTGGGGGGGCAACAACGTCCGAGTCAGCCATGGATATTGCCTCGCCGTCGACATCAAGGTTCCTCAATTCAGATTGAGATGGCTCACTCGCTCCCCTGCTCCAGCGCATCAGGTTGGATGTCTGGCTCGGCTGGTACTTTTGTGAAAATGAATACGACGAGAAAATATCAATGAGCGCTACATACCTTCCAGCGAAATCATTTCAACACCATCTAGCTCCATCTCGTCCGCAGTCATCTGCTTCGACTGGTTGGGCCGGCCCGTGGCGACTTTAGCTCCAATGAAAGTGAATATGCGATCGGAAACAGAGGAGCCGTTTCGGGGAGGCGCATCAAAAGCGCTTCGAGTTCCGCATTGCGTGGCGTCGCGGCGGCGAGAATGTGGGGGAAGGAAACTGGATAGCAGATCAATAGTGACGGCATTCACTGCCAAGCCACGATAGCCGAGCGGTGTGTCAGGTTTCCTGGAATTGTGTCGGATTTCCTGAAGACTGTGTCGCTTGCGGCGAAATGTGTCGGATTTGTTGATCTGCGTGCGGGTTTTCCTTGATGTGTCGGATTTACTGATTTATGACAGTTGTGTCGCTGTGTCGGGTTTTGTATATCCTCCAGAGTCCTGGCGGAAAACCTGGTGGCCACGTAAGATCTTTTTGGGGCTCATTCCACGTCGACCTCAGCCGGGAATATCGTCCTGAATCAACTTCCGGCGTTTCTCCCACTGCCCATCGGCACCGCGATCTTCACCGACGCAACTAGCACCGATCTGATTCCTGAATTTGCGGCTCCCAATGTCCACTGTGCCATTTTTTTCAAACTTTTCCCTCGTTTCCTGACTTTCCGAGCTCGCTCGCTTCCCGCACTCTCAGATCTGCTGCCATGCCTATTTTGGGGTGCCAACTGCCAAGCGTCGAAGCCGGTCAACATGGGTCCTCTGTGTGGAAGATTATTTTCGCTGAGCTCGTATCCTGGCTGCCCCCATGCCACCTCGCGCCGCCATATCCCCTCACGTCTAGCCTCCCGCTTGCAAAAGATACAGATCTGTGCTCTCCATCGTCCCTCTCGGCCCAACGCGGTGCATGAAACAGCAGAAGTGGAGCTTCTCTCCAACTCCGTGCGTTGCCCCCGGACCGTCTTCGGTTTCTCGGCGATCTGGGAATCTAACTTCTCCATCCATGCTTCTACTACATGCTGACTCTGGCGATCTATGTCACTGCACCAGTTCTTAGGCTCCCCGAGGACTTGACGGATCAACAATGCGTATATCAATTCGGTGACCCAGAAAAACGTGAACTATACATGTTTTTAGCACTTCTTCAACTTCTCGCTACTGCTTATCGCCTAGATTATGTCTCAATTTCTTTTGGACACATCGCAAATGAAAATAGACACCTACCTACGCGCACTCCACCTGGAACGAATTAAAGTTCACATTCTCGAACGGATCGCCACACGTAATCGTGTTTCCGCCTGTGATAGGCGTCGCGCAGCTCGAGTCGGAGTACAGATGGATCACGCAGTCGCCCTCGGAGGACTCTGTGAGGACACAGGCGCCGTTGGTGACCTCGTCGCAGGCACCGAAGCCGGGGCCGTTCATGCTGGCGTCCCCGAGCTCCTGCCCAGTGCAGCTCCCGCCCCCGGCGGGCGCTTGTCCGAGGTAGGCGACGGCAGTGCAGCTGTTCTGCGCGCGCGCGCGGAGGAGGAGGGCAGAGAGCGTGGCGAGGAAGATGACGGTCTTCATGGGTGATCTGTGGAGTGCAGAGGTGAGAGAGTGGGAGATGAATGGAGAGTGGGCAGAAACATACAACGGAATTTGTGTAGAACTGATAGAGAAAAGCAACGAGTGCAACGAATATTTATACCCTGGGGCAAATTGGCGCTAATGAATGCGCGGCGGCAACAGACCGTATTAGCAAACCACCTCTGCTCTCATTCATGACGATATGACGAGCACCCATTCAATGTTAACATGGCGAGACCGCACCCGTGGAACACGGATGTGCCTCCCGACGGATCACCCAGCCGTAAAGCTACTGGTTTGTGGTGGATGAGTTCAACCGGGGAGATGAATTATGCCATACCAAATTTCCGCAGTCCATGCTCCACACCCATGCTGACGGAAGTTAATGGTAAAGTAACAGCTAATTCCAACGCGATTGGGACCCGTGAGGGAGCGCTGGGCTCTGCCCGTGCCGCCTGCGCCCTGCTGTGACGACACCTTGCCGTTGCTGCTCGAGCTGTGGATGCTACTGCTGCTGTTGCTGCCGCCGGCCATGGACTTCGCAGTCATGATAGCCAAGGGGGAAGCCATCTGCCGCTCTGGCCAGAACCTTTTCAAATATATTTAATACAAGTTGCGATGAGTGGGGTTGGATCCCACGGAAGATATGGGAACACCCATAATCATCAAAGAGAGGCCCAAGTTCGAAAATTATTGCGAGACAAGTCCCGGGACCTCACGAATCAGACGGCTGGAGAGGTAGAGTGCAGTACGACATAATCATGGTGATTCCCCAGTGTTCCCACTGAACAGGACATAACCAGAAATCCGCGAAGTCCGGGTCGGCTCCAGGGACGAGCATGGACTCAGAACAAATAACCAAAGACGGAAGAGTATAGCACCGTCACCAACCCCAGTGTACCTTGTACATCGACCACCAGGTACATACCGACGGGAAGTGGGACTTCTGTGGGAGCAACGCAGGAGGTTGATTTAGGAGGAGATTCCAGGCTGAGGGTGCTGTGGAATAAGCCCCAAAAGATCTTGAAGACGTGACGCGCTAGTGCCACCAGGACTCCGCTTCGACTCTCGAAACAGTTACCGCGCGAGTGCCGCCGATCCGGATGGTGACGATTTAGAGTCGGTTGAAGATGCTGAACGGCCCAAGCGTCGCACGAGAGCCATTTTCCAGGTGGAATCGTTGATGAGATGTGGCCCCGCTGCAGATCGATGCGGGTAGTGCAAAGCAAAATTCACGAATTCTATTGGCGGTGGTTCAGATAGACAGTTGAGACTGCTACTCCTGGGGTGTACGCACCGGAGCTATTCGAGGCTGCACGATTACTTGCGGAGCACACGAATTGTTCGACCGTTCATTCGCGAGCGGTGACGGTCATCGGATGACTTGGATGTTTACTTATTTACGAGCAGTGTCGTGAGAGGAGCGCGAAATTGAGGACACAAGCGAGGGTCGAGCGATCGTCAGAATCGGCAGAGTAGCAAGTACGAAACGAGGGGATTGCGCCCAAGGAAAGAGGAAAAATTTCCCTCTTGGCTATAAGGCTCAAGCTAGCTCTATGGCGGACTTACAAGGTAAGTCACGCCAGCCAGTGGGCGAGTCGAACTCAGTCGATATTGTGTCATCCAAGAAAATTTCCAGTAGCAGACAGTTTGAATTAGTGGCGAGTTGAGCGAGCCACGAGCGAATGGCCGATGGGTTAGGTACTGGTGTTTGAGGCTTTACGAGCGGAGAGCAGCGGGATCCGGAGGAGATAGTGGTGGGCGGGAGCAAGAGGCGCATCACTGCATCAGCATTCGCCCGGATCAACACCGTCACGCCATCTTTTCCTCTGTTCCGCCATGTCGGTTTCTGCCCTGCTCAGTGCTCGGGTTGCTTGGGTGCTAGCCTCCATGTTCTCCATGTTCTCCAGGTTTCAATACGGTCAACGAGCGTTGCGTTACAATGGTCTGAAACCTTCCCCACCGTCTTGAACGTCCTCGCACTGCGGTGGCAACTAATGATTCGTGCTCTCGCTTCTCGTTTCCCTTGTTTTCCGGATCATAACGACGGCTTTCTGGGATCTCTGGGGACATTGTTTAGCTCCGCCGAACTTGACCTGTCGTTTTGTGCAAGTGCTGAAGATGCAGCTTCGACGGAACGCTCAGCTCAAAATATGGCGGACAGGGTATTACTTAATGCGCGGAACGTGGAATACGGAATGGTTCAGATTCGGCCCACACAACGCACCGCAAATGCGGCACTCGAAGATCAAGTGCGGCACATCGCGTTCAAATGTAGACTCGTAAACCAGTCGGATTCGCCGGGGGATGGTTTGATGATGAGTCGATCAGACCTGACGGCGAAGCGACTGGAATATAATCAGCCGGTTTAGGCGAAGCGCGGAAGATGCCGAGGTTGTTTTGACCTAGGCAAAATTTCGAGAGGGTCGAAATTCAAACTTGCCGTAGCACAGAACTTGTACCACCGACGTTATCACAGAACCTTTCTCGACAATTTCTATGTTTTAGATTTCCGAAAAGTGGCCGCGTTCGACCACAGTACAGCCCATCAAATCACCATCAAGGTAGGGCTCCCCACCGTACCGTATACGGTTACGACCGTAAGAATTACGGATATTTACGGGTCCTAACCGGCCGTAACCGTAACCGTATTCACTCTCTCATGGCCTTGTACGGTTACGGTACGGTTATTACGGCCGTATACGGTCGTCAAATCCGTACTCATCATTTGGTGCGTTGATGACCACCGCGTTTTGACATCGAGCATAATGAACCCCGGCCTTGATATTTGCAGGCGAGATTATTTGGTACCAGCGCTGACGTCGTTGGGGACTAGAGCGAACAGCTCGATAACGGACCGAAGCTTAAACTACTTGAGCATTTCGGGACAGATACAGTTTAGTGAGCGCACACCTTCCGAACAGACGCCTTAATTCCTAAGGGCATGGGTGTAGCCGTGTCGTCATCGTCATCATCCACGGCAATCGCTTTCGAAAAAATCAACAGAGCGTAGCATCGGACTGAATCAAACATTGACGCACCCGGCCAGTCAATTTGTAATCGTCCAATGTCTTCCAGACAACCTCCGCCATATTGTCACCTGAATGTTCACCAATAAGCTCTTGAAAGTCGATTAGAAGCTCCTCTAATAAACTGTAAGCTGCAGCAGGACTGATTTTGAGGCGTCACGGTCGGGGATGCGTGAGTCTCAATCAGGGACACGTCAGATGCGGTGAGGAAAGCACATGGTAGTCCGGCTTGATGTACGCGTCACCGGGGTGGTGTACGCATCATCACGCAATTCGGCCGTGGCAGGCCGAATTGGCTCCAAAATCGAACCATATCAAGTGAATTTACGGTCGTAAAAACCCGTATACGGCCGTATTTTTACGGGTCATTACGGTATACGGTACGGTTACCACCGTACCGTAAAAGGTCTCTGAGAGCCTGTACGGTACGGTACCGTCACCGTATAACCGTAACCGTAAGTATTACGGTTTTATACGGTTACGGTGGGGATCCCTACATCAAGGCTCCTATTTCCACTTGGGAAGTCTGCGCTTTCCTTCGACACTCGACAATGTCGTTGCGTGCGGATCCAGCACGCGTCAAAATGAAAGTCTGTGCCACATCTGGAACGTTCCAAATCTCCGCCTACACCAAGAACAAGCCGGCATTAACATGGTCAAAGGAGTCTCGACGCTGCTTGATGTTCCCACCGGCGGCGGCCAAGACACTTGCGTTTTGGTGGCCTTTGTTGTACCACTGGGCGCCCGATGATGATACAGAGCAAACTCCCAAAAATATCCTCGTTATTAGCCCGCTGGTGGCCTTGATGGGAGAACAGGCCAATGACCTGATCCAGCGCGGAATCCCGGCCATCGCGCTGACTTCGGAGACACCAAACTTGGAGGAGGCTCTCAAAGTGTGTTCCTTTCCTCTTTCTTGAATCCAAATTGCTTACCTACTTAGGATTTCGGTCTCAATAAATTCCGTGTCGCCTTTGTTAGGCCGGAAATGGCTATTGGAAAGTCCTTCCACCAACATGTCCTGAAGTCCGAGGTCTTTCAGGCCAATAACATCGGCCTTGTCATTGACGAGCTCCATGCTGTGGACACTGAAGATTTCCGAGTCTCATACAGCGAGTTAGCAACCCTTATCAAACACTTGCCCACCGGTGTCCCGCTCATGATGGCCTCAGCCACTTTGCCCCCCATCCTTCGAAACAGTGTTGTCTACAAGCTCAGTGTCTCCACCAACTACGACCACCTTGCATTTTCGAACGCGAAACCGGATATCAGACTTTCCGTCCGAATCCTCCAGCATAAACTTGGCTCTTATGCTGATCTTTTGCCTCTTTCCTCGAAAATACCGCCGAGGCTGCCGACTTTTCCCAGACCTTAATCTATGTCAACTCTCGCAAAGAAGCAGAGGAAATTCAGGATTTTCTGTGGCACCACTGCCCGGAAGCCATCCCTGTTGTGGCCTTCGAGTTCTACCATCGGTATATTGCAGAGTCACAGAAGGTCCACATCCAAGAGAACATCCGAGATGGCACTCTTCAGGGGGTTCCTACAACTGATGCTCTCGGGGTGGTAGGTGATCTCTGTATGCCAGTTATCCACAATCCATTGACATACCTATTACAGGGCATCAAATTTCCCCATATCAAATGTGTTGTCCTTTGGCGTGAACCCAGGACAGAAGGCTGGGAGATGTGTTCGCATGATGAGTGACAGGGGTGAAGTGATTTTATCCGTCACCCGCAGCATCTCGCAAACCTCGAAGCCGAGGGGGAGGGAAGCAATGCGGAAAGCAATGCAGGGGAACCCGATGATGTCCCGGAAGTTCAAGCTGCTGAGGGCGAGCAGATGGACCGTGAGGCGGCAGTCGAGGTCGCGGATGAAGATGATGGTGGTGAGAGTGTACTGGTAGGTGTCTATTTCTTTCAGTTGGGAGTTCAAAGTCGCTTATAGTCTTTCAGATGGCGACCCAGGCACGTCGTGGGAAGTGAATCTTCAACAAAAAAACAAGACATTTCAAGCGACGTTACACTGATGTGACGGTGATCAACCGAGTGGATGGCCCGAAACCCAAGCGGACCCAAACAGGTGACTCATCCGGGCCATCGATCGACCAACGGAAGCAAACACGGAAGAAAAAAGCGAAGTAGGGGGGAGGGGAAAGAAGGAAGGATGCGGTGGGGGGGGAGGGAGGAGATGGAGAAAAGTGAAGGAAGAGGGGATTGAGGCAGAGAAGAGAGAGATCAAAAAAGTAGCTCAAATGCGCGCACACAAATGAATCAAAGTAAATTCACCGGGCGAAGCGTGGGGGGACAAAAAAAAAGACGACTTTTGGGGGACATGAAGAAACTGCGTACCATGCATAATCTTCTCAAGTGCTGGAGGTTTGGACATAGTAAGGTGGAAACAAGGGAGGCGGCAGCATGACTTTTGAGCAGACAGGGCGGGTGTTGGCTGTTGAGTGGGGGTGAAGAATGAACGGGAGAGGGAGACGTCAACAAACAATAGACAGAGAGTGCACGAGGTATTTATTATGCACCTGGGCGAGTCTCCAGCCTGCAACAAGATCTCAGCCTCAAGGCAGCCGTAAGTAATTAATATCAATTGTCGCTTACCTTTCCGTGGATGATGCGGTTGCTGAACTGTCTTTTTACGTCCCTTCGGACTGTCTCCTGATCCCCAGTTTTGACATCCAATGATGTTTTTTCCCCGCTAAAACCATCCTTGAAACTCAGACCCCCAGAAAAAAGATGTTCCACTTACGTTCCCTTGATTGATGGCACAGACATTTTGACAAGGCACCTACTACTCTTCACCTCTGCACAGGGCGAGGTGGACATACACTCGTGATGAAGCGACTCTTGTCATGATTTGTGTCGCGATTTGTGTCGTGCCAGGGCACTCAAAGCACGTGTTTGTGCACCATCAAACATATGCCAACAACTGCCTCAACGCGCACACACGTCAACACGTTGTTGGGTTGGGTTCACATGCTCAGACTCTGGGTATAAAGGTGAGTCTATCTTGTATTATTTCTTTGGGCCTTACTGCGAATGGTATTGGAAGGATCTTGATGATCCTTGGACTATCCATGCGTGGGCTGCGCCTGCCATAGAGTACACGTACCGCTCACTAACCTATCTACAGGCTTGTTTTTGTTGTCATTTCCACCCATTCATGAGGAGCAAGATGTTCACGTGCGCTGTGTCACCCCAAACAACACCAACACCTACACCTGCACCGACACCTTCACCCCTAGCAACACCTACTCGCAGACTGGAATTACCATGATGCACGCACTGAGCAACACGTACACCAGGACCTTCACGCACACCAGGACCTTCACACTGACCAACACCGACACGTACTCCAACACTGATACGTACCCACTGCGGCTGGCACACACACACCCCTCGTGTCCCTCCGCTGCCATGTGCAGGGCTCCCCACACTCACCCCTCGGCTCCATCTGCGACATCAGTGCATCCTCCGTCTTTCTTTGTTTTCTCAAGACGATACTGATTATTTATCTTGACACCTGCACAGTGCCACTGCACATTAGCCTCCTCCTGGTTTCTCAATTCGCACGCACCGCCGCTGTTCCGGTGGCAGCACTGCCAAGCACTGCTATATCAGCACCTGCTCTTGCTCTCATGGCTCACGCTGGGGTGGGGATTTCGGCCAGGGAGTACTTATGTGTATCCTGGGGATCCAAGAACTATTGGGGGGAGGTATGTTGTCTTTCTTCAAAACACATGAATGGGAGCTGACAACATTATGCATATAGCTATGTCTCCAATACTGGCACAGGCACAGTGACTGGGACAACACTATCGCACCGGAGGGAGGTGCACTGTGTTGAACTGTCTGGAATCCGACTATACATAAACACCGCACATTTTGCGCGTTTCAGGAATAGTCTGATTACAGTATAGGCTTATTTCTAAGGACTGGTATACGGTCTCGGTATAGCCAGTTGGGTTGTGATCACAGAGTAACAGGTACAAAGGATAGGGAACTACCCTGCGGACCAGCAGTACTTGCCTCAAAACTGTAGAGGAATCTGTAGCCCACAAACCTCTCAAGGGACTATTTCTAGTCTTATTCCCGCATGACGGAGTAAGCTGGAAGTACTGATGACACAGGCATGCAGGAATAGTCTTATTTCTGCACCAATAGGCCGTGCACCTTCCATGTGATATACGTCAAGGCCTGGGGATGTACATTCCGATGAGGCTCCGGGATAATCGAGGGCCAGCTAAGGTGATCTGATGGGATTGTTCTTATTCCAAGTGAGCGGAGTTGGGGGAAATAAGAACCCTTTCTGGGACAAGTCTCACTATGGGTATCTACGAGGAGCTGGAGGCCAGGGGAACATTACCCGATGGTCAGCGACGGCGGGAGAGGACCAGGGACAATGGGAAATAGGACAAACAACTTGGTATCAGTCAGCCAAGAGACTGAGGGGTTTCAAACCCCTAGGCTGACCAACACCGCACGAACAGACATCATGATCATCCTGTACACTGGCCAATGGCAATACGCTCGCAGGAGCCTTTCCGACGGATAAACGGCTGTGGAAGGGGAACTTGGGCAGTTTTACTAATTTCTATTTCGTTCTTGGACTTGCATATGATTTTGGGGTTTGTATAAGTAGTCAGGACATTATCTCAAGTAGGGTACAGAATCACCTGTGTATTAGTAGGGCTGAACACTTGTGATTGGGCTATTTCTGGGGTTGGTGCAGTGTGTATCGTCGTTGGACTTTAACATTGGGAAACCTAAGTTGGAATAAGGAATAGGGTATCGGAAATGTCTTGGACGTGATTGAGGCTATCTAGCATCTGGGAATCGAATTGTGTATTGTCATCAGCTATCGTCATCGGCATTTGGAAGCTATCGGGGCTTCTATTGTTTGGAATTGTTTTATCGTCGACCTATCCGAGGTCTCTTATACGTCGTTGGACGTCACCACCACCACCACTCTCAATACTTGCTGTCTCATAAGCTGCAAAGCTTTTAAAAACATTTATTTCCACTGCTCAATTATCGCTCAGGCCAATTCCTGGCGATATCCTGTAGTGAAGGTTCATCTCCCTAAGGGAAGCACATACCTTCCCTTCAACCTTGGTAGGACCTGTAAAGGGACTATCACTCGTCTGAATCTTGGCTCTTGCACTCGCTGATCGGCCTATTTCTGATCCCTGTCTTATTTCCGTAGGCATCACTGCTTATTTCGGAAAGACTTGGGTTGTATTTGGGTGATAAGTGGGTTGTTTGGGTTTAGTTCAGAGCACATCGTTCACCAGGTTCTGCCTCGCATCCCGACCTATGATATACGGTCTCCTAGGGAGTAGGGAGGACACCATATGGTTGGTCCTACTGCTCAGGGAGCACACAAGCTATTAGCGTCTATCAGGTTTATCCTGGTTGAGGTTCCTGCTGGGTTATTCGCTGTTTAGCCGACCCAGAGGCCGTTGCTGACACTACTCAACCCAAAGTGTGTATTCATATCCTTGGGTCTGTGATGCGGGTCTTTTAGGCCTTGCCAGGCTGGAGATAAGCACACACGGACGTCGAGTCTGGTGCAGCTAGATCGACAGGAGGCGCCGACTCAGGCCCTCCCCGCTGTTGTAACGCTTCAGCTAACGGCCTTGTCACCCGAGGCCGGAGCTCCATTGATGTCGTATCTCGAGGTGCTGCGAGAGCAGTTATACAGGTGCTCAGCTATCCAGTGGGTCCGGGGGTGTTGAGCACCTAGTCTTCTATTGTCCACATAGAGGAAGCAAGTAAAAGAGTAATTGATTATGTAATATGTGATCTCGGAACAATAGGCCGGTAGTCTACTACAGGTATAAGTTCTATATTACAATATCAAGAAATAGTAGCGCTGGCCGCGTCCATGGTGTAAGTATGTACCGTCACAGAGCCCCCCACGCGGGGTAGCGTTACTGTGTTGTCTGCCGATTCTACGACACCCTTGATTCCTATACACTTCAAATGAAGGCGGAGCCCTAGCCCCGCGGTCTCGACCCCACAACATGTATCACCCGGTGTATGGCCCCATCCCCGAGTCGTCGTCATCCCAGGCTGTCCAACGGCGAGGAGCGTCGAGCATTTCATCATCCTCCTCCGGTACTGGAGGGGGCTGCTCCGTCTCCTCCTCGTCTGATCAGCAGGCGCTGGGAGGGCCGAACTTGATGCAGCCATGGATGGCGCAAACAAGACGGGTCCTTGTAGACTGGGAGCCGCCGCTGTGTCCGCCGACTCCGCCTCCATCTGGGCGTCAATCTCTGCGCGCATCGCCGCCAGCTCCCTCTGCAGCCGTCCCGCTCTGTTGCCTCGTCGACCTCTTTTCACTCCTGGTACACCCGTGGCCGCCGAAGTACGGCCGTCGTGATTTGGGGGGTCCCTGTCGATCAGGTTCTGAATTCGGGAGGGGAGGGTGGCAGGATCCGGACGAGTGGCGAGGTAGTCAGCCAAAGACGGTCGTGGCTGCGGGGCGGGTGCAGGATTCCAGGGCGCCTGCTGATGATGCGGATACGGCGCGAGGGTTTGCGGCGGGGGCGGTGTGGGTAGCCATGGAGCCCATGGTTGCTGTGGGGGCGGCAAAGGCGGCCAGGGAGTCCAGGGTTGCGGCGAGGGCGTCGCTGGCGGCCAGGGTGCCCATGGAGCAAACCCTCCTGCGTTCCAGGAAGGGGCGGGTGCCAGACGAGCGGCTAGTGGAAGTGGCTCCAAACGAGCGGCCAACAGTAGTGTTTCCACGCCGCCCAGTCGATCAGCCAGGGAGGATGGCAGGTTCGTCAGTCTCTGCGCTAGAGGTATGGGGATCGGGGAGCGAGAGGAGGACGGCCCAGACAAGTGTTCCTCCAACGGCGGCTTCCTCGCACCCTTTCCTTTGTCCCTCATGGCTCTGGGTTCGGAAGGGGGAAGTCTACCCAAAGGCGCTACTCCTGGCGCGGGACCCGTTGCCGACGACGCCGACGAAGAACTTGAGGACGGAGCCGTCGCGGAGGGTCTAGGGACGATGACGTTCCGCTCCACGGGAGCCGTTGCCAGTAGTCCAGGCGCTCGCGCTGATGGGCGGATGGACGACTCCGTCGAGTCTCCCGTCAAAGCTTCCGTTGTGACACCAGGCGCCGTGCCTATTACAGCACTTTCCTCTTCCTGCACGGGAAATCTCCCCGTAGGGGCGAACGGTGTTCTGGCTTCCCATTCCATGTCCAAGGTACCTCCCCAACTCTGAGCAGCGGGTTCCGCGCTCAAGACTGGTAAAGGCCTCTGTGCAGGCGGGCGCGTTACAGCAGGCGCGGGCAGAGCTGGAGTATATGGAGGAGCGGGCGAGTCATCATCCTGCTCCTCTTCTCGTAGCCACACGTCTGTTGTGTACAGAGCTGCCTCGTCGAACTCCCCATTCGGTTGAAACTCCACGCGCAAATTCCTCCAGACTGCCCCCAGCGCTCCAAAGCCCCTTCGTCCGGTCGTGACGTCGGCAAAACAAACCCAGATGAGACCTCGGGCTCGAAGTATCGCGAGGGGGCGGGCGTTGCTGTTGGAGAACGCATCCGCGGTCATCATCCGGAAGGTTTGGGCCGAGATGCCCTCGTTAACGTCGGATATGGTGACGACGTTCGACGCCGGATTGTCTGGTTCTACCCTATCCACTTCCATACCGTTCTCCTTGTCGGAGGAGTACATAGGCACCCTCCATGTCTCCCTCATCCAGCACTTTACCCTTCCCCACATTTGTGGAGCTGTTCTTTTCGTCAACGAGGGGCAGCCGTGAATAATGAGGCGCCTCCGCTCGCTTTCCCTTGTATTTATTTGCCTCCTCCTGTGAGGGATACATCCAGTGTGACGGCTTCTTCGGAATCCAGCGATTACCTCCGTCGACAAAGAAAGGGTACCGCGGAACGGGAGATCCGAAGCGTTCCCAGTCCAGAAGGCCAGGGGGTGGGTCGAACCGACCGAAGTACAGGCGCCTACCGAGTGCGCGATCGTACCAGCACTTCGATTCCATTTGAACCTTCTTGCCCTTGAAAATCCACGCTCGGTCCTCTTGGAGCTCCTGCAACTCCCACTTTTCCCATTTCCCGACCCAGTTGGAAGGAATGGCCAGGGGGGAGATCCAGGGAACGCGATCGATGGCGATGACCCTCCTATCTACCATGGGCGCCGCCAAACGGTCGTTCGAGGCGGCGGGTGCCGGCAGTACGTAGACCGGGGGCGGCGGGGTCGATGAACTCGAAGCCGACTCATTGTCCTCAGAATCGGTCTCCTTGGAGTCCTCCTCGCTCGACTCTACAGGTGCTGCTGAAGAAACAAGCGCTCCTGATGCGAATTGCTTTCGAGGACGAGGCGTCCACGGCGCCAAGGCGTTCATGTAAATTGACGATGAATGGGCCTCGTCCCTGGGATGGGTTGTTCCATGTTCACCCCGACCATCCTCTCGTCGGAAGAGCGAGTCCAGTCGTCCCTGCTCTTCTGCCAGCAGCTGGTACTCGTTTGAGTCGCACGAGGTACGCGACGTCCGTTCCGTCGACGAAGTTGTGGAACGTCGGAGGGTTTGGGGCAGCTGAGAGTGGGACCATAGTCTCTGGGGGAAACTCGTGCACTATGAAGCAGGGCACTTTCTGCTGCATGAATAGCAGTACTCCCACCTCCTTCATCCTGTTGACCCATACACCTATTCGGTCGTCGTTGGCGACGGGCAGAGTGGCTTCCCAGAGATCCCATACGTCCACCAGGGGATACTCTCGTTGCATTTTTACCATCTCCGCCCAGGCTTCCATCTCCCGCAAGCCCCTTTGGAACGCCACTCCCAGGTCCACCGCGTCATCCCACCTACGGACACCTAGCAGCGATTGGAAGCGCGCTTCGGTGCAGTAGGCCGGTCGTCTCACCCAGGTGGTCGATCCAGCACGGAACCCGGATTGGAGGGAGCGCGTACGCATTTCCAACATGAGCATGACCGACCGCAAGCTTTGAATGAAAGAGGTTTCCCATACTCCTTTGGTGGCGTTGAGAGGGGAGGGGTTCCAGCCTTCAATTAAGGGCTTGAAGGCCGAGTACGCTAGATCGCGCGAAGGAACCGCGGAGACGCGCCTGATGAAGGGCCAGTGCGACGTGGTCTCCAAGAAGTACTGGGGACAGTACATGCAGTCGTGCTTGCCCGAATGCCCATCGTAACGTCGTTGCGAGACGTCTAGAGCGGCCTTGGTCGCTGGTTCGGGGACGCGCTCACCCGGAAGAAAGGGGAGCTGCGTCGAATTCGGCGACCAGAGCTCGAAGATTCGATTTCCTATCTTGACGATCCTGGCCGATAGCTTGGGGAACTGCTTAAGGTCGAATCCCATGGACGAGTTGATGTTGGGGACGTCCAGATACCCTGCTGCACAAGAAATGCGGGAGTGGCCATACTGTGGTTTGCGGTTCGCAGCGGGCATGGTGGTTATGGAGAAGGGAGAGAGAAGACCACTTCGTTGACCGTTTCGCGCTCACAGGTTCGGAGCAGCGCACGTTCACTTCAGTGGCAAGTGAGAGTAGGAAGAAAGAGACGAAGTTGCCACGGTATCCAACACGTGCTTCCGTTCCCACGCATGGATCCTCGTCGAAACTATGCGGCCTCGGGTTTTGTCGGCCGACTCGGTCGTCCGTTTTCAAGTCAATTGATGAAGCCGCAAATATTCGCGCTTCAGCGCCGGCGCGTTGCGTAAATCTCTCTCGGAGACCCAGGTATCATCCGCTGGCCCATATCCTTCCAGCGAATACGGAACATCCTCTGATTTCCATCCTTCCTAGGCCGCACTGCGTGCCCAATGATGGCCTCTACCACATACTCCTCTGACGCCTTTAAATACTCCTGCGTATCGGGTAGCGTCGTCCTTTCCCCGAGCTCCCCTCTGGAAACATGGTACTTTCGCAAATGTTCCAAGTTGAAGACTGGGTGCATGGGGTAGGTGTCCGGTAATCATAATCGATACACCACGGATTGATCTTCTCCATGACCTCAAAGGCCCTATGGTGCGCTGCACTAGTTTGCGCCCCGTGCCCTGCACGTCGACTAGTTCCAGCGAGTGGGGGTTGACCAGCATGTAATCCCCTTCCTCGATGTTCTCCACAGGACACCTGCTTTTGTTATAAGCGCGAGCCTGTCTCTCCTGTGCCAGCACCACTGCGTCTCGCGCAGCTTTTCAGTGACTCTCCAGGGCTTCTATGAAGTCCTCCCCCTTCTGACTGGGCAGAAAAGGGCGAGCTACTGGATCTCCTCCTGGGTTCATGATTCCAGCGGCGCCTCTATAGCCGAATAGCAAGAAGTTGGGGCTGTAACCAGTAGAGCCATGGACGTTGGAATTGTAGGCGAACACTATCTCCCCCAGCCATTTGGCCCACGAGGAACGATCTGCAGCGACATAAGCGCGCAACATCTGTTCTATCGTGGCGTTGAGGATTTCGGTTTGACCATCCGTTTGAGGGTGATGGGCGGAAGACAAGGCCAGCACGCTCCCGTACTGCAGCATAACCGATCGCCAAAAGGCCATGGACCATCTTTTGTCGCGGTCCGATATGATGTGTTCCGGCATACCGAAAACGTTCACCACCCTCTCCACGAAGAACGCAGCAAATCCTTCTTGCGTCAAGTGAGTATGGGTGGGGATCATAACCGCGAATCGAGTCAGCTTGTCCATGATGGCTAGGATCGCTGTAAACTTCTCCTTCCCCGAGGGAGGCAAGCCCGTGATAAGGTCTAAGGACACTGTGGCGAACGGTCGGGGGGGAATGTGCGCTGGCCTCAATCCGCCTATCTTTTGTCGATGATCCACCTTTATCTTCTGGCACACGTCACAAGTCGACGCGAATTCATCAGCGTCCTTCGTGAGGGTCGTCCAGAAGAACAGTTCCCGCAGGCGGTTAAGGAATTTGAAGGACCCGGCGTGGGCGCTTTCGTGAGGGGATTCGTGAATCCATCGAAGTATGAATTGTATCTTCGAGCGCGGGACGCACAGCCGGTTCTTCCAGTCCGCATCAATAAAGTAGAGAAAACCGTCGCGACCTTTTTGGAAATGAGATGGCGTAAGCACCCTCTCGGGGCTGGTCGCCTCCTCAGTATATCGGTCCTTGAAGTACGGATCCTCCTGGTATCCCAGGATAAATTCGTCCTTCACTTCTTGAGACACCGATACCAACAAGTGAGAGCGCTTATTCCAGTCCTCTTCATCTTTGTCCGGCCGCGCTCCAGCGGGATAGGTCCAGTGATCGGCCCTGTTCGAAAGGGAGGAGGTTGTCCAGAGCTGCGACGTCATCGCGCTCATTAACCTCCTCTCTCGCCTTCATCATCCCTTCCCGGTCCAGTGCTGCGACTTCATCGCGCTCCGGCATTCCTTTGTCTCCTTCCATCGCCTCCTGGGCCTTCCGGCGTCTCGTTTGCACGGGCAGTGTGTACTTGTCCACTGCGTCCTCCCACCACCAAATAGCGAATGCTGCCTTCTTGGCTGGCGCAAAAGCCCCTCGGTCTTCCATCCTCTGTGCTGCCTCTCGCCTTTCCTCATCCGGCACAATCGTCCCGCGATCGTCTTGAACAGGAGACTCGTGCGGCGGCACCCGCGGAAGCCTTGAGAGCGGGTCCACATTCGAGTGTACCCGTCCCGGCCTGTGAATGACCTTCAGGCCTGGATAAGCCGCGAATACCGCCCCCCCACGCCGCGAGTCTTCTGTTCGCGTTTTCGTACACCCTTGCCCATTGCAAGGCCGCGTGGTCCGTTACCAGAATAACCTGCTCTCCTTCTATGAACGGCTGGAAGCGCACCAGCGCTTCCTTCGCTCCCAGAGCTTCCCTTTCTGTCGCGCTGTAGTTCCGCTCAGCGGATTTCAAACTCCTGCTCCAGTAGGCGATTACGCGCTCGACTGTGTACCACCGTTTCGTCCAGCATAGCACCCCACACATCTTCCTTCTCCATCTCCTCCACCTCCTTCATCAGCGTCGTGAACAGCTTAGGCACCGGCGCCTTCGCATCCCAAGCGGTTTGTAACCTATCGTACGCCACCGTGCCCTTCAAGTCGGCTACCTTGATAGGTTGAACTTGTTGCAAACTAGTTCCTATCGCGTAGTCAGAGGCGTCCGTGTACAGCCTGTAGGGGGCTCCTTGGATCGGATGTCCAAGTATCGGCGCAGCCGACAGAGCGTCCTTGGCCCGCAAGAATGCAATTTCATGCTCCGCTCTCCATTCCCATTTAGATCCTTTTGCCAATAGGAGAACAGGGCTTCGCGATGAAAGCGTAGTATGGAATGTAGGTGGAGAAGTAGTTGATCATCCCCAGGAATTTCTGCAGCTCCAGCACAGACGTTGGCCTCGCCAATTCCTGTATCACTGCCACCTTCTCCTTGTGAGTGGATAATCCCAGCCTCGATACTTTCTGCCCCAGGAGGAGTATCGAGGAGTAGCCTACGAAGCATTTCTTCGGCTCCAACGTGATCCCAGCAGCGGTTATCGCGCTCAGGACCTTGTCAAGATGCACTAGATGTTCTTCCCAGGTCTTCGAAAAGACTACGATGTCGTCGATGTACACCAGCGTGAATATCCAGAGGTAGGGTGCAAGCACCCCTTGCATAATCTGTTGAAAATGGAGGGTCCGTTCCTCAACCCGAATGGCATGCGCTTTGAACTGCCATAGCCCCCGATGGGATCTGAAGGCTGTCTTCTCCCGAGCCTCCTCCTCCATTTCGACTTGATTAAAGCCGGCTAAAGCATCGAAAGAGGATAGAACTTGAGCTCCCGACAAGGCTTGTATGATGTCCGATTGCCTTGGTATGGGGAATTCGTCGGCCACCGTCTCCGCATTGAGCTTGTGGTAATCGACCGCGAGTCGAGGCTTCCCATTACGGAATACCACCACACACGGGGCCCCCCCAGGGACTGACAGAGGGCTCAATTACGTCGCGCTCAAACCAGAGGTCCATTTGTTTGTGAATCACCTCTCGTTTTAGAGGAGAAGCGATGTACATGGGAACCGATATGGGTTGCGTCCCCTGCTTCAGCGGGATCGGAGCCTTATCCTTCACATGTCCCAGTCGCCTGCTGACTCCGAATGCAGCCGCATTATGGCGCAAAACGTCGTCCAGTTTCGGGCGAATGTGGTCTGGTACATCGGATCCCATATTCACCATCTGCGCAATGTCCTCCCCTTCCCGCAATCCTACAAAGTTGCCGGTAACGCAGTCGTCTTCGGGCCCCAATACTCGTCGTCGTTTAGCTGGTCGTCCACGCCTGGCCTTTCCTTGGGCAAGCTCTCTGGATCCTGCGCGCGCTGCGTTTCTTTGATCACGCGCGCTAACGCCTCCGCCGATGCCGCGAACTTCTCCCTCTCCTCCTCATTCTTAGGAGTATCTGCGTAGTCGGCTGGGTCCTGTAGTCGGCCTACTATGTCACCGGCGCGAATGTACCAAGGGCGAGTACTCGGGTTGGCTATCGGCAGGAAAGGGGATTCGGAGTTTATGAAGGTAGAGGGTGCCGCCATTATGCTCTCGTCTTCGGTAGCAATAACCACTTTTTCCACGAGCCATTCCTTCTTTCCTTTGAACGGACCTGTAACTGGGACTTTATGGACTGTCCCAGCGGCTATGAGCATGTCTCGAGCGGCGAGCACGGGGGGAGCTTCCAGTTTCTCTTCGCGACGTTTGCGAGCCTTGGATCTCTGGTACGTCTTCCTCCAGACCCCGGGCAGTAGGCGCTTCATAGACTTAGCCATGCTTGCTTGCCGTATTTCAAAGCCCAATTCGACAGAGTGCGCTGACGAGGCTGCTATGACGTGCCTCGATTGTCCTACTTGCACTTCGCAGTGCCCGGTCGCGGAGCGCTTGATTCCGAGCTCGTACGCAGATTGGAAGTCCTCTCCCAGTAGGAGGGAAACCTTCATGTTGCGGATGACGTAAGCCTCCAGGTTGAAGCGGATAACTTCTCCCTCTGTGTTGACCATGTAAATGGAGCATTTGACGTATCCCAGGACTTTAGCCTGCCCGGTGAGGTGATAGAGAGACATGCGGATTCCCTCCCGTGGTTTAGGCAGCCCTGAGAGACATCCAGAACTCCTCTGACATCAAAGTGATATCCGCTCCGGAGTCCAGACGAGCCTTAACCTCCTCGTTCGCTAGAGATCCGACGCGAACCTTGACATGGAGAGCCCTCGCTCCCAAGGACCCTAGCCTGTCCGGGAGTTGTCGCGCTTTGCGAGCTTCGTAGATGGTCAATCCCTCGTTGTCTTGGCTCGAGGGTAGCTCTGCTACATGAGCAACCTTGCGGAGGATCCGTCGAGGCAGGAGAGCAGGTTCATCGCTTTTCACCGCTTTCCCTTTGTCCTTGCTCGACTTCTCCTTCACAAAAGCATCATGGCGCTGACGATTCCGATTGAAACCCCGGTACTCGATGTGAGCTGCTTTGGCTTCGCAGTCTAGCGCATCAACAACGAATACCTTCTTGGAGACTTCAGGACTTTCGGAATCGTCACTCGAGTAAGCGGAAGACGAAACTTTCGATTCCACAAGCATAGCTAGGTATTCCAGCCTTTCCTTCTCCTCCTCCTCCGGGTCTAGGTCGACGTGGATAAGCAACACCTGTTTCAGCACCACCCACTTCCCGTAGTGCGAGCAGTCGCACGCTACATGTTCGGACTAGTGCAGATGTTACACTCGCCGTTGGGAGGTCGCGCGCTGACCTTGGAGTCGTCTCGGGCGAAGGTGTAACCGTTGATCGTCTTGCCTCCCGGCCAGTCCGGGGCGCAAGGGACCTGCCTCACAAGAACTCCCCGTCTGCGGCGCCCGGCGCCGATCGACTACCAGAGCCGTCTTGTCCTCCCTCCTCTTCTTTTCCCTCGGGCTCCTCTTCCTCTTCCACCTCTACTTCAGCTGCGTGAGCCCTGGGGCGGAACCGGGCGCGAGGAGCAGCGCTAGGCGCGCTCGACTTCGATAGGAGCTGGTCCACTTTGGTCGACAAAAGCCAGATAGACATCAGCGCCGCTTGACTATGCTGGGCTACCGCCATTAGGGAGTCGATGATGGGGCACAGACGCTCGTTGATCTCCTTGTTCCAATTGGCCGGCTGGGTACGGATGAGGCGCGACACCGCAGTAGGACCATCGTCTCCGTCCGAAAATATGAAGCTGTGGTACTGGGCCCGCCTCTGGAAGAAATCCACGGGATCCTCCGATTCATGTCCTCGCTGCCTGAACTTCATCTCCTCGAACTCCTTATTGCAGTCTCGCACCCATTGATCCGTAAGGTAGGTGCGACGCAGGTTGTTGAGGAGATGTGGCCAATCCTGACTGAACTCCTGGCGGGCGGGTCCAGGCAACGACGTCCACCATTTCAAAGCGCGATCAGTGAAACACGAAGGAGCCATCTGTCCTAGTTGACGCTCCAGGAGCGGACTGAGCATGGCTAGAGAGGACATGGTAATGACATAGGGGATGATGGTCTCCCCCTTCCCATCCCAGGAAGGTACCACCGATATGTTGAGCTGCCACTGCGCAGCGCTCACAGGGTCTTGCCCCGGAGCAGCTGGATCTCCTCTCCCTCCTCCTCCGCCTCCGCCTCCACTGCCTCCACCTCCTCTGCCCCAGCCTCTGCCTCCTCCTCCGGAGCCATCACCGCCCGATCCGCCTCCGCCTCCGCCTCCGCTTCCTCCGGTAGGATCTCTTCTCGATTGACTTATCCAACCCGGAGGAATGTTTCCCGAGGGAGGACCATTCGCCGGACTCTCCTTATTACCTCCCGTGCCGTCCTGCCCCCCAGAGCGTTGGAATTGGTAGCTCGTCCAGTTCCCTTGTTCCTGGGAAGAGTGAACGGGGACTCGCATCACCGATGGCCCCCAATGATAGAGGCGGCTGAACAGGTGTCTGGAATGCCCTGTCCAGGGAGACAATGGATGGCCGATAGAGATACCGAAGGAGGAGGAGGGGAGACGAAACGAACTCCCAACGACACCGATTCAGCAGGGGGAGCCGCATTCTGAGATGCGCTCACACCTACGGAGGGTTCCTTCGCCGAACCTTCCTTGAGGGTCGGTATGGAGTTACGAGGTCGGTAGTATTGTTCCCGCGGCTCCTCCCCTAGCCTTTGGATCATACTGATTCGAGCGGCGTCGTCGATCATCGCTGTCCTCAGCGCATAGTCGGGTCGCAATAGTAGCTTGTACATCTCATGCGTCGGATGCTGCGTCCCAAATTCGCGTCGCACTTCGGGTAGCGTCGAATCAGCAGAACTGACAATGTCACTCCAATCCTCGGTCGTGAGCGTATGTCGGATTCGCTGGAAATAGGTGAGGATGTGCTTGTTCCCGTTGAATAGGCGCCACTGCAAGCACGAAAGCGTGAACCTTAGTTCAACTTCCAGCGCGCTGCGTTCCAGTAGACATAGTAGGCCAAGGTCGGGGTCCAAGGAGAAGCTCGTACGAGGGTCTTTTTCCCAGGAAGATCGTCAAAGCCTCCAGGATTTGCTGGACCGCAACTACGGCTGTGCGCGGTACGACTGAGAGGTTCTAGACCCAGACAGAAGAACTGTTTCGACAAAGTGGGGTCGGTGAAGCCGAAGCAAGGAACGGTCTCCGCATCCAATTGCACTACTTCCTGGATAAGCTGCCCCAAGAAGTCCCATTCGAACTGGCGATGAGGTTTGTCGTAGCGAACCAAGGCATCTCGGAGGGCAACCGTTTTGGAAGGGTCCATGTTCAGGATCTCCCCTCTCACCGCGCCGAATTCCGTTAGAGGATCATCCTGTTCAGGATCCTCGGGGTAGTACGGCTCGTGATAGCGGGCTACCAACACCATCAAAGGCTCCCTGTAAACCTCAATCGATCGTCCCAGCCCGCTCAAGACCCTGATCTCGGAGGAGGACTTCGACTTGAGGGCGGCGGGTAATGCTCTCGCCTTCCTCGCCTCCCTCTACCTCCGTCCCATTCCCAGTACTGGTTGGGCCCAGATCAGATTCCTCCGATGGTTCGGTGGAGGACATAGGAGGGTGCAGCTGCAGGGAGGGTACCGGCGAATTGGGCGCGCTCATCTCGGGGAGAGCAGCGTTTCCACTCGCCGGAGCCGGAGGGAATACATCTGGCGCTGCTTTGGGCGAAGCGCGCTCAGACAATCCTCCAGCTCCCGTTTGCGACCCTCCTGCAGAGGGTGGTCCTCGTCTCCCTTCTTCGGTCATATGCGAAGGCATTTGCGGAGCGGCACCTCCGAAGGGAGTCGTCTTGGGTACGGGAGTCTTGGCGTCTTTGGCGGCAGGCATTGTGGGGGAGTTTAGGAGACCTACGCGCGCGGTTATAGGTTCCTAGCATGGCTGCTCGAGGAGGTACGGGTTTTAGCGGGGGATGGACCGTGGTTCTTGGACTTGTCCGCAGGTCCTTTCGAGTTCCCCGCAGCGGCACGACGAGGAGAGAAGCTGGAGGTAGATGAGGGAGCAGAGGGGGCCCCGCCTGTCAATGTTCTCTCCAATCGACCCGCTTGTCGAGTCGATGCGGCTCTGTTGATGACAGGGTTCGGGTTCTGGTGATCGAATACGGGGTCGAAGGGTCCCCTAGAGGTTTTGCGACCTTGCGACATTCCGGAGGGAAGGAGCGACTAGAGGAGGGAAAGAGGAGCGGCAATATATGCGCTCAACCCTCCCGTCCCTGGGACGTCGGCTAAGTCTCCTTGGTATCCATTCTCCCCATCCGTATAGCTCCGCGAGGTATCCCACGCGCGTTCGTGCCCTGCATGGCGCAGCGAAATCGAGGTCCCGCTCCTCGCGCTCCTGAGTGAGTGGAGTGGGACTTAGAGAAGATAGATAGTGGATCAACCACGTGATCGGCTTTTCAGAGCCGATCGGCGAGTTTGACACAGAAGTATAAGTCGGTATACTCTGTGCCACGCTCTTGTCCACGGCAGGACCCGTCCATGGGTCCTCCACAAGCGCCGTGTTGAGTCTCGCGATGCGCGGGGGGGGTCGAGACATCTCAGTGCTCGCCTTTCGGTTGAGCGCTTCCTAGATGTCTCGTCTCTGGCGGGCGGAGCGATCTTCTTCAGCATTCTTCAGCGTGTCTAGCGCGCTGAAGGAATAGCTAAAGATTCGATCACCCCCCCGTCCTCTAGGGCGGGACAGCCAGCAGCTCACTCTCCATAGAGCTGAGCGCTTCTGCCCGCCCTCCCTTCTCCAGCCCTGGTGAAGCCCTCGCGGTGGGCTCCATTGTGATGCGGGTCTTTTAGGCCTCGCCAGGCTGGAGATAAGCGCACACGGACGTCGAGTCCGGTGCAGCTAGATCGACAGGAGGCGCTGACTCAGGCCCTCCCCGCTGTTGTAACGCTTCAGCTAACGGCCTTGTCACCCGAGGCTGGAGCTCCATTGATGTCGTATCTCGAGGTGCTGCGAGAGCAGTTATACAGGTGCTCAGCTATCCAGCGGGTCCGGGGGTGTTGAGCACCTAGTCTTCTATTGTCCACATAGAGGAAGCAAGTAAAAGAGTAATCGATTATGTAATATGTGATCTCGGAACAATAGGCCAGTAGTCTACTACGGGTATAAGTTCTATATTACAATATCAAGAAATAGTAGCGCTGGCCGCGTCCATGGTGTAAGTATGTACCGTCACAGGGTCAATCAATTTATATCAACAAATTAATGAAGTCTAAGTTTGAGCAGAGGATGGAATAAGGGGTCAGAGCTGGAGTGCAGCTGCAATGATTTAACCTAGAGACAATAAGTTGAGCCCTGGGTTAAACCTTTTGGAATATACATTTGGGTGGAATCTGCCCTTTATCAACCTGAGTTGGTATTTGGTTAAACTAGGTGTATTGTATATATTCTCAGCCCATACTTGATAGGATGGCCTCCATGTGTATAAGAAACATACAAATAACCCCACTTGACTCGCCATCAGCGTAGAAACAGTCCCGAGACTGTTAGAAACAACAAACAAATAAATCAAATGGCAATATCTGCACATTTCTGAGATCCTGGCGAGTTACAGCCCCTAGTACAGGGCCTTGTAAAGGTTGTAGGGAGAGATTTCATATCTCAAAGAGATAAAGAGCAAGATGCAAGTAATGTGTTTCTAGACACAGTGAAAATGTAGTTTCCAAGCAAGAGGTAGATTTATAGCTTTGCAGTGGTGTGTGTGTATGTGTCCAAGTGACAAAGAAACAAGTTTAAAGTAGTCCCGTAGACTCAAGTAAGGCATCTAGTTTATAGGCCAAGTATGTTCACAGAGTGTTCCCTAAAAGGTACTGTCTGAGCCCCGTACAGTAGTCATGTTTCCAGAGTTTTCCCAAGGTGTTACTTTCTGAAACCTGCTCCGCAACAATAATGTTTTTTTCAACAAAGTCCCTTAACAGAATCCAACAGAGTGACAAGCTTTCCAGACTAAAGTCCAAGTGCGTTTCCAGAATAATATATGGTTCAGAAACAAATAAGGTTTTGACTAATAATGCTACTCTATAAGAGTGTGTTTGCCAAGGATCCAGATCAACCCAATGCACAAGCGTATAGCCTACTAGTTTGGGGGGAAGATGCTGTGTACATCGTAGAAACACCTCCTGATACTTATGCAACCGGGTGTCCTCTCACCCGGATAGTTACACGCAGGAGTAGCAAGGCCAGTACTATACCTTTTCAATGGTTTCTTGGTGATCTCATTCTCAGAATAAAGATCTCTTCAAGGATATTCTGATTCACAAGAACTTAAACATCAAACACGGGCAGTGCATGGGTTCCGACACGATTGTGAGTTTCTTGTATTTCTGGTAAGTAACACATTCACAGTTTTCTCTGTCGACCGATACACCCAGATCTCTAAACAACTTTTATACACTTGGGAAAACCCTGGCTCAAGTCCAAGTCGCGAGTCAATGTCCCTAGTTTGAAGTGTAATGTTAGTTCGTTAAAATAGGTAGTTCGGCGCTCGTGGTAGCACCGTACCAAACTTGTCGACACAGGCACGCCACCCTCTTTCCGTTTACGATGTTTGAATTTTGTGGCCGCCGATCAACCGTGGGATGGCCTTCGGCAAACTTCGATTCAGGTGAAATGTCTCTTCCCCTCAGGCGTTGAGTTGAACGATGGATTGTACTTAATTGCTCAGGATGACGATCCTCCGGAGCCAAACATTACAGATCGAACAGCCTCACTTGATCGAAACCCGTAACAGCCTTTTTTGGGAATGGCTATGAGTTGACTCTTCCAGCCAGTGGGATAGTCTGGCCGAATTATGTCTTTACCTTTCTAGTAATGTTCAAAATAAATGACCAAAGTAATGTAGGCCAACTCTCAATTCAACCTGAGCAACTGTGCTTGTGAATTTCTTGGTTAGGGCGGGATCAGATTTGAAATGAATCATATCACGACCAGACAGGTATAACAATCTACTGCGAAATGCATAACGTGCTCCAAACACATCTATCGAGCCACGTGAAAATCAATACTGCTGGAGAAAGCCCGCCGTTCGCTTATCTCCCAGAATTCCATAATGGCCAACGCCGGTCACGAAATAATGTTTAACAGGCTTCCGACACCCATTAGCGCCAAGATCTCCCCAGTCGCGCCGCACAGCATCAGACATTGTAGCTATCACACCCAGTTCAGCCGTCAGCGCGCTGAGAGGGGCTTTGACGGAGGAAAGCCAGTGGTTGATTGAATCTGCGTACTCGCTGGCGGACATAGAGACGTCGGGCTCAAAGAAGTCGCGGAGGAAGTTGGAAAGGGATAGGATCATCTGTTTACCAATATGTAGAGATTCCACGTCGGCCTTCTTTGCTGTAGATGAGCCTGCCGATGCTGCCTCGAACTCCTTCAGTCGGTCGCTCTCTGGGCCGTACAGGGGATCGAGGCGGAGCAGCTGGATGGTGTTCGCAAAGGTAGAGTCGGGGGAAAGCCCTGTTTTTCGCAACGAGGCCTGCATCGACTCCATGGTCCACATAAGGGGGAAGTGATCAATGAAGGAGAGCTGCAGGACTTGTTCGTCGCTCTCTTCCAGCAGTTTGGCGACAGCGACGGCGACTACACTCGTTCCAGAATAGCCCGCCAGGCGGTAGGGACCGTGCGGGCGCTTCTCGCGGATTTTGTCCGCAAAGAATGCGGCCTGGGCCGATAATGGAGAAATCGGTGTGGAATCCGTGATTTGAATGCCCCAAAGCGTGCCAGAAAAGTTGGCTCGAAGGGCCATGGCCGCATCAATGGTCCCCCTGATACCGGGAAACATAATCAGTGGTATTCCTCCGTCTGAACGCAGTTCCACGACTGTCTCCGGCGGGGAACGGAACGCTGTAGTCCGTCCCAGGCCCCCTCTGGATTTCAATGTCCGTCAAAGTTCCACCTACCAAAGCTTCCAGGAAAGAGGATATCTGGGAGATGACTGGTCGGGAATAAACAAGGTTCTGTGGGATCGCGGCGGCGGCGTTCGCGAGGTCTCGAGATCTCAAAGCCTTCACGATGTGAAGACGAAAGACGGTCGCCGTCAAACTGCACATAAATTCAGCATACGCAACAACAAATGGTTGATGCTCAAACCTGTCAAATCCTTGCTGGCGAAGGTCCACCGTTGGCGATATTTTGGTGAAATTGCAGACGCTTGTGGCGACCTTGAGCAGCCACGCTTGAATACTTGCGTTCACCCACACGGTAGGCGCCTCAATCGAATCAATGGCGTTGAGTTGTTCCTCAACCGTGTTATAACTGCAATTCATCGGTTATGAATACAGCGCGGGAATTGTGACACTCACATAGCATCGATTTCCGTCGCATATAGACTGATCGCGGCCTTGCGCAGAACCGTGCCTTTGCCTGCGCGGGGAAGGGGTTTGTCCGGGGAAGTAAACAATATCATCTCCTTGAAAATACGGCTGAATCCTGGTGCAATCGCGTTGGCTTCTTCAATGACGGGCCTAGATTCAATGCATAGCAGTTTAGAATCAATTCAGTGGCACAAACTAGTGAGATGGAAGTTGATAAGTACCAAACGGTGTTTCTGAGATCGGCGAGTTGAATTGGATTCTTGACGTCGATTTGCAGCTCTGGGGGCGTTTCAATGAGTATTCCTGTCTGTGCGCGCTCGTGTCCAAATGCTATAGCTGCAGTAACACTGGTATGAATTTCCGTGTGCATTGAGCTCGGGTGCAATCAGCGGAAATAAAACGCACAGTGGGCTACACGTGATGATGTTCTCCATCGGGGCGGGGACGGTCTTCTCCCCCGAAGTGTGAACAATTGTGTCATCGAGGCGCCCAACACTGAATCAATCCGATTAATTCGACTGCGTATTCTCGTTCGTTTTACGTACAGCCGCCACAAATGCTTTTTCTTTGGGTGATTAACGCAAAGATCCGACGTCGCGTAACCTGCGG
Source organism: Mycena olivaceomarginata (assembly GCA_029378375.1). Taxonomy (NCBI): domain Eukaryota; kingdom Fungi; phylum Basidiomycota; class Agaricomycetes; order Agaricales; family Mycenaceae; genus Mycena; species Mycena olivaceomarginata. Next base: position 105,888 of record JARKIC010000829.1, on the reverse strand, counting down.
GGTTCTCCAGATTTTGCACCATTGGAACCCAAGTCTCCGATGTCTGCGGAAATTTAACATTTAATAGGTACACGAGAGGACGCGAATGTAACGAACGAGAATTTGACATTCAAATGTCCCGTCGCCCTGCGGCACCCATCTCACGTTCAACCGGTGTAAGATCCGGAACCACCCCCAGTCCGTTGCGTCCCCATCATGGGGCCACAAGGCGGCAATATCTCCAGTTTCAGTGGCTCCGTACCCAGTGAGAAGATGCACACCTGCATTCACTAGAACATCTCCGACTCGCTGCGGGAGCGGGCCGCCTCCCCATATCTAATTAGTTGCATTGAATCCAATATTCGATGGTATATGTCGAGGAATAGTATACGCACGATCGTATGGAGCGTTGTCAGATATGTGAGCGCATCGGGGGAGTCGAACCAGGTAACGAGGAGGGTCGGGACGGTCGTGAGCGACCTGCACTTTGTCTTCCGCGCGTGTTGTAAAATGTTATCGGGTGACGGGATCATGGGAAAGGCATCTGGAGAAGTAGCAGTCGGCGGATACACCGCGACGCAGATCCCAGAGAGCGGCTGCAGCAGCTGGGAGTTGATACCCAGGAGGTGGAACGCCGGAAGCCCCATGTTCCCTATCGGCGCTTGGACGTGGGTGCGCACCTCGGGGACTATACCTAGATGAAGAAGCTATTGATGAGCGAACGCGAATCAGTGCCAAATGGCGACCGACCGGACATCCAGTGGGTGAATGCTCTATAAGTCTGGGCAACGGCCTTGGGAAACCCAGTGCTCCCTGAGGAATGAATATACATGAAGACATCATTAAAATTTGCGCTAATTTGTGGCTTGGGATAAGGTTGGAATGCATGGTCCGGGGTTTCGGCGCCGATATTGGGATAAATTTCCTGGAACGACGGAACCTCTTGGATGTCCAATGCGAAATCGACCTCCGCAAGATGCTTCTGAAGTCGAGCCAAAGAGGTGATAAGGTGACACGGGTCGCTATTATGTGGTGGCAAGAAGAGTTACGCAGGAGCTGGAAGATCGCGGATGGTGAATTCCTAGGAGAAATGGGAAATGGCTGATCGTCCAAAATAAAATAAAATGACGGCAAGGAAGAGTAAGCGCACACACGATGAAATTGGCGGTCATGAGGCCGACCAGAATGGCATGGTACAACATAGTATCCGACTCGGCAAGAATGGCGACCACTTTCCCGTCTTGACCTTCACGGTTTGGACGTAGGACATGGGCAGCGCGGTGAGTGGCGCGACCGAACTCCAGATGCGTGATGGTGACGATTTCGTTGGATTCCAGCTTCGCATAGATGTAGAATGGATCCGAGGGAATGTTCTCCAAGTTCCGTGCGACGAGGTTAGGGATGGTTTCGGGGCTCACAGTGGAGGACATGGCGGCCACTCGACCAGTGTACGCGGACTCGTGGGGAACTGTGGCAAGGATTTATAAGGATTCATTCATTCAATTCTTATCGGACATCGGCAGCTTATCCCGAAATCCAACGGAAATCTGCGGGAAGTTGAACTTCTCACATATTGAGTTGCTGGCAAGATGAGGTACAAGATCAGCGCCCAAATGGTCCTGAGATGATGCGGGTGTCGCACTTGCGGGAGTTGTTCCCGGCGGTTCCATTCCCGACGGCCGTGCGCTCATTAAGAATCCGCACGTGTGAATTTCAACGGAATAGAGCATATTCGAAGCGCCTTCAAAATTTCAAATTTCCAGCGGCAAATTTCAAGGTGCTTTGCCGGCGCTCCACCCAATCTCACGCCGTCATTTCGCGAACATGAACTTGTTTAAATTGTATTCAAGAACTCCCTTAGACGCGTTTTTTGGACGCGCTAGGGCACCCTTATCACCATGGGGTCGTCGAGAGTTTTCAGCATGCACAGAGGCCTTGAGCTGAGACTTTTGCGTGAAGTGTATGTTTACACCCGGACAGAGTTCCGAACTCCACTCGGTTAGTTATTCAAGATCAAGGCTCCACTTTTCTAAAAAAAAACCGTTAAAAAGCCGTTTCGAATATGCTCTAATATATTACCTTCAATTTTGCTCTTCTGCTTCTTTGCTATCCTCGCATGTTCGGGAATTTCGGAACGGGATTCCGGACAAAGCAAATTAGGAAGAATTTCGAGAAACGGTTACCACTTGTTACCATTTGATGCCAAGATGTGGACCGTGATGTGGTCGGTCTGTAATGTGGATGCCTGTTGTCCTGTGATTTTATATGTCTATCGATGAGTAGATGGTATGTCTGGCCATGTCTGGTGAAGATAGGGGGGGACTTCCGTCGGTCTGTATGGCCTGCCATAGATGACCACAGACCTGGGGCATTTGACAGTCTTGCAAACCTAATTAGGGCATCAAGCCGTAAACGTAAAGGTACGGACACGCGTCCGTAATACGCTTACGTGTACGACCCCCGTATCGACGCCCGTTCGGGTTTGCCCCAGACGCCACGGACACGAGACGGGTTATTACCCGGGAGACCATTGTAACACAACATTCGTTGACAGGATTGAAGCCTGGAGCACGTGGAGGGGGTTGCTTGAAGCAACCCGACTCGGAGCAGAGCAGAAAACGAGATGGCGGAACGAGGGAGAAGATGATACAGCCGTTTCAAAATGATCGGTAGCGGCGGCAAGCGCCGGTCCCCTACTCTTGTGCTGCAATTGATTTGTCATTGTTGATATACAAACAAATAACATCATCACATGGTCGCTCCACATCTTGCTTCTGACCATCATCATCCCACAATCATAATGGCTAACAATAACGGTCGTAAAAAGGGTGCTATGTCAGCTAAAGCTATAGTAGGGAAGGCAACTATCCAGGTTTGTGATCTGGGGCTCTCCATTAATCTAATACTGACCAGAGTTTTTTATACTAGTGCACCCAGGAGCAGACTGATGCACTTCTGACTTTGATTGCCGAGGACAAACAGGACAAGTTGCCTAAGGAAGATGCCGACAAACTGAAGGGCACGATTGATCATATTGATTGCAAGAAGGGCTTAAAATTCCCGCTTGATGATGGTGGATTCGAATTTATCACCTTCCATCAGATGTATGCCATCATCGACAAGGTGCGGACCGAGAAACTCAATGACAAGGACGTCCAAATCCTTGAGATTGCGGATGGTGTTGGTGATCAAGTCGACATTTTGGCTCCGCTGTTGCCGTCTTTCAGTCCGACCTACCGAGAGCTGGCCACCTTTCCATTGTTAAAGGACATCACAGCCATGATCAAGGGGATGGATCGTGGCGGTTTCCTCCTCGGAGAATTTCTCATGGCATTGAGAGCTTTGTAGAAAGATGTTGCTGCATACAGCCGGGAACACCCAAACATCTTGGTTTGTCTCTTTGCAATCTAAGACAGTAGATCTAACAATCTGCTACAGATCATCCCTGAATCTATCATGTTTGTGGATGGTCAAAGCAAGACGGCGCAAGATTGTATACCTCTTGCCCATTTTTCCACTGTTCCTCAAATCTGGGCTATTCCACGTGCTGGTGCCAACTCACCATGGTCCATTTCACGTCCTGGACCTCGACACCGGTGGGCAAGCCTGGGATTGTGTGGATAAGGGAAAATCTTCACTCTTAGATGGTGTTGATCATCCATGCTATCCCTCCGCGCACCAGGAAGACAATTGTCATCGCAGACCCAAATATACTCAACCTCGACCGAAAGAAGGAGACCATCTCTGAGATGTTGAACAATTCGCACATGGTTAACTAATGGACCGCCTGTCGCGGGAGCTGCGGACATCAACCTTTTTCATCAACGAGACTCGTCTGGAACGCAACAAGGACGGTGAATGTCTTCGACTTGTGTTGGAATGGATGGTTGAGGTGGTGATGAATGGGATTGCCATCACTCGAAATGCGGATGGGGAGATAACAGATATTAAGGGCTTTCGGAAGGTGATGAAGTTGGAGAAAAAGGACAAGAAAAAAGTGATTCATTAGTGTATATGTGTTCACTGTCTTCGATGAGTCTGGAGTCTGGAGGTCGAATTAGTCACTGAGCTTCTGCGAGTAATTTTCACGTGGACTGGACTGAATGATCAAAATTCCGGCAAGTGCCGGGAAGGAGTGTTCGCTTCAACAGTCAGGGCATGTTCGATGCCCTCTGAAATTTTGCATGGAGACTCTTAAGCCATATTATATGTGACCTGCCCAAAAAGCTTGGTGCACTCAGGTCTGCCATTCAAAATATTATGCACTGAACTCACACATCAAATTCTGCCAAGTAAGGGGAAGATGTTGTCATTTCAATGGCCAGGGCATGTTCAATTTCCCTGAAGTTTTGCAAGGAGCCTCTTAAGTCATGTTACATGTGATCAGCCCAAAAAACTCGGTGCACTCAGGTGTGTCTTTCAAAATATTCTGCGCTGAACTCACACATCAAAATTCCGGCAAGTGCCGGGAAGATGTGGTCATTTCAACAGCCAGGGCATGTTTGATTTCCCTGAAGTTTTGCAAGGAGCCTCTTAGGTCATATTAAATGTGATCAGTCCAAAAAAACTTGGTGCACTCAGGTGTGTCTTTCGAAATATTCTGCGCTGAACTTACACATCAAAATTCCGGTAAGTTCCAGGAAGATGTGGTCATTTCAACAGCCAGGGCATTTTCGATTTGCTTGAAGTTTTGCATAGTGTCTTAAGTTGTATTACATGTGACTGGCCCACAAAACTCAGTGCACTCAAGTCTGTCTTTTGAATTATTATGTGATGAACTCGCATATAAAAATACTGGCAAGTACCGGGCAGTGATGGCCCTAAGGCCTTAGAAATCGACCCTCAGAATTTCTAAGGCCTTAGGCCATAGGTGGTCTAAGGCTTTAGGAACCCAAAAAGGCAATTTATTCTCAGCTGTATGTAAGACTTCCCGCCGCGCCGCGCCAGCTATTCAAGGACCGTAAACCTCGCTATCGTCAATCTCTATCTCCCCATCGTCGAGTGAGTCATCTTCGGCATCAAGCTCGGCCATAACCTGCATGTACATCTCCTCTTCCTCCCGGGCACGACGCGATACTCGGGTCCGAAGAGACTCCTTCCGTGGTGAGGTCCCAAATAACTTTTCCAGCGTCATGGACTGCCATTTGCGGGGCCGGCGCACAGGACCCATCGGTTCGGCCGTTTCCTCGGCATCTTCATCTTCAATCTCTTCTGCCGCCGCCTCTTGTGCTTCTGAAATCCACCGAGCCATTTCAACGCGCCACCCATCAGGGGAACTGACAAGTGCCTGCCCGCGCTCAGATGGGTCCTCGTCAGCCTGGTCCTGGAGCAAATTACCATACCGTGGGACTTTTAGAAGGGTTTCGACGGCTTTGTGGTTTTGTCGGACCTTACGGTCCTTCACAAGGCCGGCCGCACGGTGCTCAGCGCGAATTTGAGTATTGACCTAAATTTGTAAATTGAATTCGTAGTTTGAATAGAGTTGACCGCTTACTTTCAGAATTTTTTCGGACTTGGCAAGTCCAAGTCGATTGCGGCGATCTTTTGTTGTTTCCTTCACAAAAGAAAAAACTCTCTCCACTGCAGCTTGGTTGACGATAATACCGAAGAGAGTGATGCTCATCAGAGCAAGGTCCCTAGCTTCGGTCTTGAGATAACCTTTCCAGAACGTGATGGGATCTCTCTCCTGCAAAAGCATGAGAACTGATACAAGAACCAAACTCGACAGACCTCATCAATGGTCATGATATTCCCACTCTTGTGATGCGCGTCCCATGCCTGAAAGCATCCGACTCCGGCGAGGTAGTCACCCATCGCTTTGCCAACCATCTTCTCGGCGCCAGCGTTTCCGTTAAAATCCGGGCGAAGCGCGAGTCGACGATACATCTGATAATGGGTCAGAAACGAGGAAGGCTTAAGAGAGTGCATCATTACCTGAACGGCGAGGTCCGTGATTTTGAAATGATCCAGATTTGCGTTATGTCCAAAGCAAGAGACCTCTTCCCATGGATTGAGAATCAACGTAAGAAGGAAGAGCATCTGATCGTAGTCTTTCCATCGCTTCTCGAGGTGCTTCAACATTTCGACTTTGACACTTTCTTCAGGATGATCCCGGAATCGTAGGAATATCCCCACAAAAGCAAGAAGGGCTTGATCTGCACGCGTTGAGTCCTTTTGGCTAAGGTTTGTCGCGTAGCAGATCGCCTCAATGTCGCCGAGTACCTGTTCCAGCCCATTCCAAAAATGCGGATCATCGATGATGTCGCAATGGCGGATGGCATCTTCCCGAAGACGCACTTCTTCCGTAGATTTTGCGGCACCGACTTGAGCGGCAATGATGGCCGCACGCTGCCAGGCAACCGCCTTGGTGATAGGTGCCTTCAAGTCAAAGAGACGTGCAAATGCCGTGAAGTGTGTCGTCCACCGTGTGATGCATGCCACGAGATATGCGAGAGCAACAGCTTTCCCCAGGTCTTGCTGGGCCTTGTCGAAAATAACACGGACTTTGCTGTGATTGTTGATCCAGCTAATGACCGAAGTCGCCTGCTCAGTGATTTGCTGCGCAAGTTCCCAGGCTTTGAAGTAGTCCCCGAGGACGAGTTGAAACTAGGTATAGCTATCGGTAAATAATTGTCTCAAATTACGTAGATAACATACCTGATGCGCCATACATGAGAGCGCGAATAGGTAAGGGCGAAGTTTTTGCAGAAGCTTCCGACCTTTGAGGCTACCACCATCGGCGTCTGTGAGAAAGTGCATGACAAAACACTGGTACGTCGCCTCGATTTTATCGATAATCTCGCAGAATTGGGCACACAACCCTGGACCATCCTTCGGAAGTGCGGTGGCATCAATGAGTTCGAGTGGGTAAGCTTTGTTGTTCACGTTGCCGCAGACACCATTGACGGAGGTCTTATCTTGGGCTTTCCATCCATCGGTACTGGTACAAATCGATAAATCTGAATATATATAGGTTCAAACACTTACGATGCACCCATTTCCTGCCCCACGAAGACCTTTTTTAACTCGTCTTCCACGGCGGCTGCACATGTGTTGAGAAGTCTGCCACCCGACACCTTTCGGGATGGCATTATGTCCCCGGTACCGTCCCGAATCATGTCAAACAACTTCTTCATCTCGACGTCCTCGAAAAGACCAAACGGGGAGCCGGTGGAGATAATTGCGCGTGTTGCTTGCATCTCGATGGCAGCCCGCTCGTCTGGCTCATATGTTGACTTCTGCTTTGATATGACCTCGAAGTGACCCTGCTTCTGCTTCTTTGCCGGACCACTCGGCCGGAGCACGGCAGAAGACGAAGACCCCGCCACGGCATTGGCGTTTGCAGTAGCGTGTGAGCGCTTCGCTGTCACCGGCACAGCGGCAGTGCCACCGTCTTTACGTGCCTTGGTACTGGCCTGGGACTTAGTAGCCTCCGCTATCGCCTTTTGAGATGCATGGGGGCATGATGCACGTCCGGAGTAGCCTAGGATATGTGCCGCCATTGAGGAAGCGACACCGCCGACATCGCCTGCAAGATCACAAGCTGAGATCGAATTGGACATGAGAAAGATGCCAGGGAAGCAGATATGCGGGCCGCGCACCTCGACTGAATCGAATCTCACTTTCCTCCTGTGTGAGATTTGTCGGCGACGCTGTCTTGCCCCACTCTGGAGGGGGATGCTTGAGCCTGTGATCCACACATGCCCGGCAGACAGCCCGATTGTGTTTTGTGTTGGTCCTGGTACGCGGATAGAAAAAATCCCACAGCGGTCCTTTCTCATTGCCCATGGTGAGGGCAGCCGGCTCGCAACGGCAAAATCTCCCGTATGTTATGTAAGTCACACGTGATTTCTAAGGCCTTAGGTCGAAGATCGGCTTCAACCTAAGCCTTACCCTAAGGCCTTAATTAAGGCCTAAGGCCTTAGGTTCAATCTAAGGCCTTAGGTCTTAGGGCCAACACTGGTACCGGGAAGGAGTGCTCGTTTCAACAGTCAGGGCATGTTCAATGCCCCTGACATTTGGCATGCAGACTCTTAAGCCATATTTTATGTGACCCACGCAAAAAACTTGGTGCACTCAGGTCTGTGTGTCAAAATATTGTGCGCTGAACTCACACATAAAAAATCCGGCAAATCCCGGGAAGATGTGGTCATTTCAACAGCCAGGGCATGTTCAATTCCCTTGCAATTTTGCATGGAGCATTTTAAGTTGTATTCCATATGATTGGCCCAAAAAACTCGGTGCACTCAAGTCCATGTTTTGAATTATTATGTGCTGAACTCGCATATAAAAATTCTGGCAAGTCCCAGGAGGGAGTGCTCATTTCAACAGTCAGGGCATGTTTGATGCCCTTGAAATTTTCCATGGAGACTGTTAAGCCATACTATATGTGATCCATATCAAAAACTCGATTTTTCATTCAACATTCAAGAACCGGATCATTTAGCTACACCAAGTTTCTCGACATCATGAGAAAGCTCATCTACTTCCAAAGTGAGTAGAAATAGAGTGGATGCAGCCTCGGCTTATGTGAAGCAGGTTGTGGAGCAGAGATGGAGCAGAGTGGAGTAGAAATCACGACACATAATGTAGCCAGCCCGGGAAGTGGAGGACAATGAATCAGATGATCTACACATGTGACTGATGTCAGCAAAACCTCGCATATATGGGTTGGCAGAGGATTATAATTTCAGCCCCACAGAACCCTTCTCTGTAAACAGAGTAGGGGATGTTGTGTGAATGACTCAACGGCTCGGAGCTCAAATATCAATTTTAATGATCATATCAGATTATTTATTATCATGTGAGTGATTTCGAGAACGACTCAATGGCATGGAGGTCAAATATCAATTTTTGATGAACAGATCAGATGACATTATCATGTGAGCGATTTCGGACAAACCTCGGGACTGTTGCTTGTGGACGGTTGCCAGTTCCAGCCCCACAGAACCCTTCTCTGTAAACAGAGTAGGGGAATAGTATAAGGGATTTGATGGAGTGTTAGGTTCGGTCCAAGCCCCGTTCTGATGACGCCGTGATGCCGGATTAATCAAACACACCAAACATTACACCAAACAAACCAAACACGGCTTTGTCAGAAGGGGCTTGCTTCACCGAAATCGTGGGGGTTGGAAATCATCTTCTAGCAATTTAAAATGGATGCTTTCCATTGGGGTCAAAGTTGAAAAGTTTTAGATTTTCAATATAGCTCCAATATTGTCTCATAGTTTAGACGAAAACATGTAGAATTGAACAAGCACTGCGTTCCGGCCCCTGATACACGACGCCGTTTCGAGAAACCTAGCCACCGCCTAGCCAGAGGCAGTGTCTAGCCGCATCTAGCTGGCTAGTCACAACAATAACGAGGTGTGACGAGGCGCCTAGACACACCTCCTGCCGCCTAAACTTGGTAAGCGAGCAGGGTTAAGGCGGGGACTGAGTGGTCCTGGCAGTGTGGTGCAACCGGCTGATAGGGAACTGCTACACGGTAGGGTGTGGAACAGGATACAGGCAGTGCTCAATGCGAAGAAAACTTGCTGGTGTAGACAGAGACATGTCGAGGTATGTCCAGCTGCCTCGCCGACTGACACCTACGAAGCCGTTGCAGCCATCGGTGGGCCTCGCCAAGGCTGTGTGTACCTAAGTGAGGAAGCGCTGTTCGAGATCTTTAATGACGGCTACACAAAGCTCGCGGCACCTCGGCAATGGTTCCATGGGCCTAGACATCCCACGCTCTAGCCGAGGCCGGAATGCAGTGAAGTTACGGGAGGGGAGCCAAAACACACTTTTTTTGTGAGGCTTCAAGGATATTTATTTTGGCTCGAATTCCTGGGAATTTTAATTCGAAGATACTAATAGGTGTAATCTTTGAATGACGTGTCAAAAACACCGCGCTATTATGGTGGGAACTCCTGGTACGGGGTGAGCGACCGTGAACACGTCGCGTGTGATGCGATGTAACGCTGTGTGACAAGCGCGTTGCGGCCCATCAATTTCACAGAAAATTACTCCTAACTATACAATGAGCTCACCGACATGCCCGGTGCTCGGCAGCCTCCCTATAGTATCCAATGGAACTTGTAACCAGATCCCTGTTACCCCCGTAAGCGAAAAACCCCTGCACCAGACCGTTTATTGGGAGTCAAGAAGCTGGTGGAAAATCTTTGAGACATCAAGACGAAGATGCATCAGCATCTCGGGCTGGACTTCAAGCTCAATGACTGGCAGGGGGAGCTTATACACCGCCTGAGACAGGGGTACGACTCTATAATGGTCGCCAGGATGAGTTATGGGAAGAGCATAATATTTGAAGGACTTGCTGCACTTACCAAGGCAAAAATTGTCATTGTCATATGCCCACTCAAGGCTCTTGAAAGGGACCAAGTCTGTTCACTCCCTATGTCTTTTAACATCATCTTTAATAATTTTACAGGTCAACGAGGCAAAGAAAAAAGGCCTCAAAGCGAGGATGGTGAACACGGCTGCATCTGGTAATGCGATAACAGCGGTGTTGGTAGCATGGATCATCGAGTTTTTATTGAATAATCTTTGCTGGGACTTGCAAAGGAATATATTGATATTGTCGAATATAAGGTAAAAAATGCCGGGGAACTGCATGAGACTGACGGTATACACAACAGCGTCCTTCGAAAGGACCTTCTTGAGACATTCAATCTTCGTAACCAAAACACAGGCACCTGTGTTGCTCAGGGTGTTCAGGATGCGGGAACCCAGCCTCCAATTTCAAGAAAAAGTCCAAGAATGAGTGGGAAAAGGTTTGTGCCGGTATTGCAAGTGAATGCCATTAAACTAAACACGAGGACAGAGCCTAGAGAAGTTAGACGAGCATCTTTCAAGAATCAATTCGCTACTCACAAATGTAGGGTTACGGGTGAAGCCTATACCTTTCCAGAATCCCTCAGTCTCCCCCCCAAACTCTGCACTGTCCCCTGTGCTGCCCTCCAGCGTCTCCTCCCACCTGTCAGCTTCCCAGGGTGTATTAGGCTTCCCATCTTTCCCCATTCGTGCCTGCTCCTTGCGCCATTTGTTTGGAGAAGTTGTTAATACTGAAAGGTTAGTCTTATAGCAATCACGACCCCTTTGGGAAGACACCGACTGATTACGCAATATGGTGGCTGTGTCACCAGCCGTTCCTTCCTTTATACCACAGGCGGTGAGACCTGAATAAATCAGAGAATATTCATACGTATATAAAAGCACCATTCACTCATTTTGTGCTGCGGAAGTCAAGCGATCCACACAGCCGATATCCCAATATGAGATCAGCTTGAAATTTGATCAAAAATTTGGCTTCCGCAAGTTGATCACATATCATCATGGGCACTGGATGTGCTACTTAGCTGTAAGGGAGAGCCTCCCCTCTTTTCGAGTTTTCTATGTCCTCAAATATTTCTGGATTTATTATTGAAATATATACACCGCAACACGTTGTTTGAAAATCAGTCCGTGTCTCCCTAATGGGGTCGTGATTGCTAACAGACCATATACGGATACATCTTGATCGTCATCCGTATAGAGGTCTGTAACAGAGACTACTGAAAGGTAGTCCCAGGTGAATGGTGCGTCTTCGAGGTATATTCCAGGCAGAATTCCCGGATTGAGTACGTTCCGGATGTAATCGAGGGGTCCAGTTGAGCAGCCGGACCTTCAATCGGGGGTCGTTGATAACCCGGTCGCTCTCCTGGAGTGCAATCTCCTCCATGCACGGCTTGAGTGCAGATGGGGGATGCTTTTGGGGAAATGGTCGTGCCAGGCCCGGAATATCCGGCCAGGCACAAATCCATCTTGCGTGTGGTTTCCCATAAACATGCTAACTCAGTTTTTGACCCCTGGTATGGTGGATTCGAAGAGAAAGAGCAAAAATTCCCGAATAGACAGGCCAGGAAGAGGAGTGAAAAGACCAATTGGCATTGTATTTGAGGGCTCTGGAGGTTGGGTGGGGGTGATATTTGAGAGACAAGGGTCCCCCAGTCCAGCATCACATTGAGGCCGCCCAGCACTGTCGGGGGTGGTCATGGCTAATTAGCGCGATGCGATGTCACGCCATGTCACAGGATGTGATGATTCTGCTGCTATTCATCCGAGGACCCTCCTGTTGACCAAAACAGTGGTGGTAGGACTGTCAGTATGACTATGAAGCAATTCGCCTGCAGGAATGATTTAATTGAAGTTCAGGGTAGACCTCCAGAGGCTGATGTCTGAAAAGTGAAGACAGGCCGATTGATGTGCAGAGGACACATACATATCGTCGAGTTTCATGCCAAAGAAATTTACGTGAGTAGCCGATACATATTAAATACAAGTATGAAAAAAAACCTAGGCGAAATAGCGTGTTCTCAGGCAACAGGAAAGGATTTGCCAACCCCTCTGTTTGGCGCAGTCTGAAGCAACCTTCAAGCGAAGGGTCGGCTCGCCAGGCCAGAGCGGCGGCAGGCTTGCTCCGAACCTAATGGAGTGTTGCCCCTTCATTTGTGCTTACCGCTGTTTTGCGATCGTCATCGGCTAAGCTCGGTTAAGCCCCAGCTCCACATCTGTAAAATTGTGTTGTGCCTCTCTTGTTGACTGTTGGCTTGTTTTCGACGGTTATTTTGAATACTGTACTATTTCGTTCAAATCGGCAGTCACGCGTCACGTACCCCCCTGTCGATCACGAACTTTGGCCGAGGTCACGCGTCACCCAGGCCTCTGTCGAACCTCCAAGTGGTCACACAGGCCCCAAATTGCCTAAAATAAATAAAAAACATAAAAATTTCGGTTCAAACACCCGAAATTTTCGAGGTGTCACGCGAAAATTGGGCGGCTGCCGAAACGTTGAATAGGTAAAATGGGTCACGTGTCACACCCCCTGTCGATTTGAAGGAAATTGTCCAGTAGATCTAGAGGGCCAGACTCAAGGAAGTGCAAGCCAAAGTTTCGAGAGCCTACTGTAGTATTACGTTCAGTTCGTATAGTCACGCGTCACACGGCCAAAAACCTACGAAAATTTTCGTAAGTCACTGCATCACAGAGCAAATTTTGGCCTTAGCCAAGCTAGCCGAGTGTAGCCGAGCATTGCCGGCGGATCAAATTGCCTAAACAGGCTCGGTTACGAAAGGTTCCGGTCGTCACACCGAAAAAGCCAAAAATGGCCTTACGAATTGAACATAATACTACAGTATTGGTTGTTTTCGAGGAGTAGCCGGAGATACAGTCACAAACAAATGTCAGCAAAAACGAATGAGCACCACAGCATCAAAACCCGTATACTATTTTTGAAACGGCTGTAACGTGTGATCCGTCTCAACGCAGGCCACTTAAGCAATCCTAGGCAGGTTTTATGCTCCCGCCCCCTGCCGGCGCTTGTCCGAGGTAGGCGACGGCGGTGCAGCTGTTCTGCGCGCGCGCGCGGAGGAGGAGGGCGGAGAGTGTGGCGAGGAAGATGGCGGTCTTCATGGGTGATCTGTGGAGTGCAGAGGTGAGAGAGTGGGAGATGAGTGGAGAGTGGGCAGAAACATACAACGGAATGTGTGTAGAACTGATAGAGAAAAGCAAACTAGTGCAACGAATATTTATACCCTGGGGCAAATTGGCGCTGAAACGCGGCGGCGAAGCGCCATCTTGGCCTGTTCTCATTCATGACGACGCTCTTGCGCACATTGAATGAATGAAAAGTTGTCCTGATTCGATGTTCAGATCGCCAGAACGCGCGGATGTTCAATTGTGCAACGCGGATGTTCAAATATACCGTTCAGCTTGAGATAGTTCCAGGTGGCTCCCAGGGGATCACCCAGCCGTAAATCCAGTGGTTTTTGGCGGAATGAATTCAACCGGGGAGATGAATTATGCCATATCGAATTTCCGCAGTCGATGCTCCACACCCATCCTGACTGAAGTCAATGGCAAAGTAACGGCTAATTCCAACACGATTGGGATCCGCGAGGGAGCGCGGGGCCCTGCCCGTGCCGCCGGCGCTCTGCTGCGACGACACCCTGCCGTTGCTGCTCGAGCTTTGGCTGCTACTGTTGCTGTTGCTGCCGCTCGCTATGGACTTCGCAGTCATGATAGCCAAGGGGGAAGCCATCTACCGCTCTGGTCGGAGCCTTTTCAAATATATTCAATGCAAGTTGCGATGAGTGGGTTTGGATTCCACGGAAGATATGGGAACACCCATAATCATCAAAGAGAGGCCCAGGGTCGGACATTATTGCGAGACAAGTCCCGGGACCTCACGAATCAGACGGGTGGAGAGGTAGAGTGCAGTACGGCATAATCATGATGATTCCCCAGTGTTCCCACTGAACAGAACATAACGAGCCAGAAATCCGCGAAGTCCAGGTCGGCTCCAGGCAAGTCTCCAGGGACAGGCGAGCATGGACTCAGAACGAATAACCAAAGACGGAAGAGTATAGCATCGTCACCAACCCAGTGTACGTTGTACATCGATCACCAGGTACCGATGAGAGGTGGGACTCCTGTGGGAGCGGCGCTAGAGGTTGATTTAGGACGAGATTCCAGGCTGAGGGTGCCGTGGAATATGCCCCAAAAGATCTTGAAGAGGTGACGCGCTAGTGACACCAGGACTCCTCTTCGACTCTCGAAGCAGTTGCCGCGCGAGCGCCGCCGATCCGGATGGCGACGATTGAGAGTCGGCTGAGGATGCTTGTTCGCAAGTACGTTGAACCCTGGAAAGGAAATTAGCGCAAAAAGAAGAAAAAGATCGTGCTCACGAGCTAGAAGTCGCGAGAATAAGACGCTGAACGGCGCAAGCGTCGCACGAGAGCCATTTCCCAGGTGGAATCGTTGATTAGATGTGGCCTCTCTGCAGATCGATGTGGGTAGTGCAAAGCAAATTCACGAATTCTATTGGCGGTGGTTCAGATAGACAGTTGAGACTGCTGCTACTGGGGTGTACCCACCGGAAGGTATTCGAGGCTGCACGATGACTTGCGAGTTGTTTGACCGTTCATTTGCGAGCAGTTAACGGTCATCGTATGACTTGGATGTTTACCTATTTATAAGCGTCGTGAGAGGAGCGCGGAATTGAAGACACAGGCGAGGGCCGAGCGATCGTCAGAATCGGCAGAGCAGCAAGTACGAAACGAGGGGATTGCGCCCAAGGAAAGACGAATGAGGACAATTTTCCCTCTTGACTATAAGGCTCAAGCTAGCTCTATGGCGTACTTACAAGGTAAGTCACGCCAGCCAGTGGGCGAGTCGAACTCAGTCGATATTATTGCATCACCCAAGAAAATTTCCAGTAGCAGATTGTTTGAATTGGTGGCGAGTTGAGCGAGCCACGAGCAAATGACCGATGGGTTAGGTACTGGTGTTTGACGCTTTACGAGCGGAGAGCAGCGGGATCCGGAGGAGATGGTTTCCGCCATGTCGGTTTCTGCTCTGCTCAGTGCTCGGGTTGCTTGGGCTGTGCGAGCCGAAAAAAATTGGCTGGAGAAATCAAGTCTTACACAAAAAATGCCGACAAAAATGTGATGCTCTGCAAGTTGCTGAAGTTAGGGCGCCCTAAGAACCCGTACCTTATGGTAGCAGGAATTTATTCCCCGAAACCTTGTCTGATTCTACCAACAAAAAACCCAACACTTGGCGCCTCCAGTGGGTCAGATTAATCATACTTACATCCTCCATTCTGTTGCGGTGGTCCAATGTTCTCCAAAAATCCCGCTTCTCCAATTCAATATCTACTCCATACGCAACAAGCGAACCTCGTTTATATAGGAACACCAGCAAACGCAGCAGCTCCACTGGAGGCATTAACATCGTCAATACCATCCTCGTCGTCTTCCACACCCTCCTTATCCCCAAACTGATTGTCGATCACTTCCTTCGCTCGGAAACCCGCGATGATGCCCGCAAGTGACCCGCCCGTGGCAGCGGCCGCGGCGGACGCGGCGGAAACGGTGGCCGCGATAACATCGGAGTTGATTCCAGCGGCACTCTCCGCAGCAGCAATGGATGCGACAATGGATGCCCGCGCAGCGTCTGCGGCTTGCTTTGCAGCGACATTCTTTTGCGCATCGATCTGGGCCTGAGTCGCCTCTGCAGGAGATGCCCCCGACAATGTTGTAGCGCCAGAAGCGATGTCGGCCTCGAGTGACTGATACGGATTCTCATTGAGTATCAATCGTCGTGTCTCAGCGACAGGGATACGTACGAAAATGTCGCCGAGCGTGAGGTCCCCGGTACCGTTAGTGAAGTCGAAATTCCGCTTCGCGACGGGGCGGGCGGTAGTGGAGGCCACGAGGGCAGCGACAAGGAGAACGAACGTGTTGACCATGGTTTTTCAAATGTGAAGTGTGTTGGTGTAATTGAAATGAAGTAAAAACTGGGTAGCGTCAAGCTCAGAAGAAGGGGAGTGTGTTGGAAGTAAAGTGAGGAATCAACCTTGGTCTTTCGTTGCAAATGGACGCCGAATTTTATACAAACGACTCAGCGGAAAAACACACGTCCTGTCATGCTACGATGGACGGAGAGAAACACAGCCTGATGTTCTCTGATAAGAAAGAGTTCAGTTCCCTTCTGGTTGTTATGCTTGCCGGCGGTGATGACGTCGATTTCTGTCTAGCCCTCCTGTGTCTCCAGGGAATTCGATCGATGTCGGATCTGACCCTTCCGACCGGGTGCTTACCGCAAGCTACCGTGCTTCTACTGCACGGTTCAATATCATGTTGGTGGCGTTGATGGGGTCGGCATACGCGGGAAAGCCCCGAAGCCGACATTTATGGGAATGCAGCGTCCCGTCTTGCTAGCCCGGTTGTTCACAGGAGCTATTCGGCGGCTTTGTTGGCAACGAAACCCAGGTCACCCTTGACTGCGGTGCCCACTCGACCAATGTGCTCAGCCACCAGCAACCCCTGATGGACGACTTTACATCATCCCAGGTGCGTCCTGCAGCTGCATGAATGCACATGGCACACCCAACCTACCCGAAGCACAGAAGACAGCTTGTGGTACCCAGGCGACTGGCAATATCACCGCCTCCAGCGCTGCGCGTGTGTGTTCGCGACCGCAGTCGATGTGCTTAGTCGCTGTGCCACCAGGAGCTGTCTGGATAGTTAGGTTTCGGAAAGCAACCTGTACTGGGTTATCTCACTGCATAACATAATTTCTGTTGATTTACACCAAAATGCACAATCAAGTATCATCTCAATCCACGGGTGCACACATTTGAGAAATGGGAAATGAACCATTAGTCCTTTTTAATTATTAAGTTTCATATTTTATTCGTTAGATTATCCCGGTTGTGTAGCTAGGAGTGGTATGGAGAGATAATTTTGTTAGGTTTCCAAACTGGGGTTGGGTTACTTCACTCCATGCTGCAGTTTGTGTTGATTTTTCATCAGGGGTCGAACACAATCGGAAAGGTTGGACAGCGCCTCAGTCCACAGCTAAGAAATGGTCTACTGGTCCTTTTTATTGACTTTCATGTCCTAACACGACATGCTTGAACTTCCCGGTTTCATCTTGGTCAAGGCTTAGCGCCATCTCTTGTTTGAGCGTGAACAGGCAGACCATGGGGAGATTGTTCAAGGAAAGAAAGAACTCGGCGGGAAGAATTCTCCAACGTAGTGCTTTGTGGGGACAGAGAAGGGTCCTCCCTTCGCGGGGGTTTTGATCTACCCAGAAAGATAGAAGTCAGGTAGGTGGCTTGGCTCGTTTGGACCCAATCATGAGCAGAACAGACGAGATTTTCGAGGATTCAGCGGATTCAACGCCTCAACAGGTCGGCCCGGCCTTGTTGATCCGGCGGAACGTCCGAAGGTGGCGCCCGGAAAGAGCCGGAAGTCTTTTGTCCGGAACCGTACCATCAGGACGCCGACTGTGCGCAATTCTGGCTCAACTGTTTGCACAATCCTCTGTGATGACAGACTGGTTGCGATTCAGCCGTGGCTCCTGTCTTTCTGAGCTGGCCGTCCGTTCGCTGAAAGAATGATCCGATCCACTGATTCGTGCCTCCTTTCCTTCAAGTTCCCTTTTTCCAGGCTGTTCCCTTTCCCTTCGTTTTCATTTGAATTTATCCTGACGCACGCAGCCCGCCCTCGCTCACTCGTGCCGCAACTCCGCCGCCTCACACACCAGCACGATTTCCCCAAAGCACTCCACGCGGCCCGTCCTCGCGCGCGCCTCACCCAATACCAGCACGTTCATTTTGGGCCTCGCACCACCATAGGCGCCTTTAGCGACCGCCAGGGCAGCACACTCCTTCACAGTCAACTACTTTCAGAGCAGGTTGTCTGATATGATGGTCTCCCCGGCGACGGAGCTACGAGTCCAAAGACACTGGCAGTGGGAGGGTGAGGGTGGTCTCGCGCGGTGGCGGGGTGGCTGCAAGAATCCATAGCTGCAAGTACTTTAGCCCGTTCGAAAGCGACGGTGAGTGTCTTGTCTGCTCGTCCTTCGCTCTCCGCTCCCATCTCTTCTGCTCCCGTCCCCTTTCCTCCCATTCGAAGTACACCTCGTTCCCTTCCTTTCGTCCTCCTTCGCCCAAAATTGCTTCCCTCCTTCATAATCTCTCCGTATTTCTCTCCCTTCGACTACCCGCATTACTTCCTGGCTCTTCCCTTGCCGCCCATCCTTAACGTCCTACCTTCTCCCCCATTTGTCTCGCCTCCGCTTCGCCCTTCCTCCTTCTCTCCTTACCCCTTCCTACCTGTTACTCTTTCCTTACTCTATCTCAATACGTCGTCTATCATTTTCTGCACCCTAATTTCATCTCACATTCTCGTTTCCACTCTCCCTCCCATCTACCCGTCTTTCCTCGTCCTCCCGTCCGTTAAGTTCGTCTGCCTCTCTTCGCTCCTCCACCTTCCCTTTATTCCCCTCCTCTCCCTCCTTCTCCCCAACTTGACTCATTCCTTCCATGATATATGGGTTCGGCTAACGCCTCGCAGGTCTCAACAACATGCGGCGGGCGCTACCCTCCCGGAGTGCAAAGCCACTTTCTTCGACTGTGAGAAGAAGGCGCTCACGAGGTGGTACACGGTCGATTTTGGGCTGGTGCCGACTCATATTGGTGCGTGTTCTGCATTTCATTTTGTTAGACGGCGCTAACAAAAACCCGATATCTATTATATTCCACATAACTCTCACTCGATCCTCACGACGTGTTCGTTCGCACGTTATTTTTTGAGTGTTACGCTTACGCGACTGCAGCTTTATCGACTCCGGGCTTGAACATTTTTCTCCTTGGGTGTGATCAGTGTTTTCGGTTATTTATGCCCTCGCGTTCACGCGTTCCAATCACGTGCTATACCCTTCTCCTTCATCTCGCACGATGTGGAATTGAACTCCGAAGTTTTCATATCCTGACCGTAAGCTCCACGGTGCCCTCCCCGAACCTCCACACCACCCATCCCGTGCGCTGCCACGCCCGCTCTGTCCCGCCTTGCCGCTGCGTCCACTCCGCGCGCCCGTCCCGCCCCCACATCGTGGCCGCGCCTTCCGCTCTTGCGCTGCCACGCCCACTCCTTTCCGCCTCGCCGCTGCGTCTATCCCGCGCGCCTGTCGTCCGGCCTTAACGCCTCTCATCGATGCTGTCCGGTTACTGCGATGGTCATTGGTCTGGTCAAACGATGCAAATCCGAAAAAAATCACAGGTGGCCAAGTCTTTCGAGATCTCCACGGCTGTGCGCGGCTGGACTGAGATCCTTGGCTCTACTATGCCGTGTCAACACTGCCGCTGGAAACATTCGCAGATGTCATGTTTATTTTTGGTCCTTAAAAAGCGCAATGGCGGTCAAGCCGGCGCCTAATATCTCTCTTCTCTTCCCTTCATCTCCTACGATCCACGGGCAATGAAATCCACGCCGCTCCTCCCGTATCACATGCACAATCGAATCTGGGCACCAGCGGGGCCACCTAGTGAGCTCTCAGGCTAATCAGCGCTCGCGACATCAATATATCTAGATGCACTACGTATACGACTTCACTCACGACTGGTCCGCCTGTCCCGTCCAATGAGTTTTCCTTAGAACTGTGTGGAGGGATGCTGAATGAAGGCCAGACTTCCGGATGATCCCATATAAACCTTCAAGTTGAAATTTGTGTAAACTACGACAAAGGCGTTGTGGATCTTCAACGCAAACAGGGATGTGTCCGGCGGGTGTATTCTGCTACAGTTGGAGGCCGAACGCCTGGACTGTCATTATTGAGATCGTCATTCCAAACAGATCTCATACCGCTCAGACAATTTCTCGACCTCTGTCAACATTCTCCCTGCATCCAAGTTTTGATCCATGGCTACTGTGTACTTGGATACTTCCCTGCTAATTTCACCAGCTTGACTGTCTGAAGAGCTTGGACTTTAATGTGAGTGAATTTAGCAGTAATTTCCATGTTCTTCAATCTGGCACAGGCTGTTCGCAACTATCTCATTTCTGCATGTCAACTGAACGTGGTGGCACCGCTTACTGGGATTCTCTCACCGAAGCTTTTGACCCGCGTTTGCCGCCAGTGGCGAAAAGTAGCTCTGGCTAACCCCATGCCCTGGAGGGTCATATCCTTAATGCACAATAACATTCACTGCATTCAGACCCCCCCGTAGGCACACATGTGCCTACGTTCGCAGATCTCTGCCGAGGTGTGCCTATCCAGGTCTATGTTGGTCTAGGATGTCTGCCTACGCGAGGCCTGCCCACGTTGACCGATCCGGGCCGATGGTGGTGTGCCTATCATAGCCGACCCTGGCCGACCTGAGTCCAGCTAAGTGGCCTTCAAAATGATGTCACGGATTTGTTGGTAGTACACTTCTAGCTAGGCCCATCAGTCTAGGTGCATCAGCAATCCCTGATTTTTGCCGTATTTGCCGTATTTGCTGTATTTCCCAGGCTGTCTACGTAGATCTACGTATTTGCCCGTATTTCAGGACATCCTACGTATTTGTCTGTATTACAGGCCATCCTACGTAGTAGCCTGTATTACAGGCCATCCTATGTAGTTGCCTGTATTCCAGGCCATCCTATGTAGCTGCCTGTATTCCAGGCCATCCTACATACTTGCCTGTATTTCAGGCTCCCTTGGTAGTTCTCCGTATTTTGAAGCACTGCTTACATGAAAAAGAATGACTAAATGTGATCACCCGGTTCTTACTCGGTCAAAATCACTCGGCTTTGGGTAATATACAAGAAGAGATACATTGGGTCTAGCATGAGTATACAAATATAGTTGTCATTAATCGTAGCATGTCCACCGCGACGAAGAGGCCAGAGAAGATGAGCCGCACATTTAGTCGACCCTCGCCACTTCCCACACCCCCTTCCTGCCATCTCTGCCTGTCTTCTTACACATACTAACACCCTTCTCTCCCGATCGGAAGACATTGACAACACCAGTGTGTACATCGAGCCCAAGCGCGGGGACAAGGTCCTCCTCCTCGAGGCGGGTGGCGCGCTCCTCTGTGAGGGCACAAGCGAGCTGCTCGGCTTCCTGTGGAGCCCAACGGTGTGTCTGGGGTGTGTGCATGCATTGGGTATGTTTTCAATACTTCCTCTGGTCAGTGGGAGAATGCTGATTGGATCTCGTAGGTGCAAGCCCAAGCACGTTGGCCTCCACAGCGGGAACAAATGCAGGAGAGGCCAGTGTGGGTGGAGCGGCAGGAGTGATGAACCCATACATGGTGAACTGCCTCGCGATGCACGTTGCGGCGGTGGCAGTCGGATGCACTGCTGCCGATTGCGGTCGGGTTGGGGTGGCGGAGGGAGAGGGAGCGGTCATCATTGTCCTTGGATGCCGCCGCCGGTACTGATGCTGCAAGTGCGAGTGGGAGTAGCATGAGCTTGGGTGTGGGTGGGAGTGGGAGTGGTGGTGAGGAGCGGAGGGAAGGAAATGGGGAGCAGGAGGACATGGAGCAAGATGATAAGGCGGACATGGACGCGAAGGTGGAGCAAGGTGGACGCGCGATTTGGGGAGAGGAGGTGAGTTTCCGTTTTCGTGCTGCAAGCCCGAAAAAACGCACCTCATAATAAAACCCGCCCGTCTTGTCCAGGAACTCGAAAATCCTGCCCCCCGTTCTCGCTCAGAAAGCCCATCACGTTGTCCGGCGCGACCGTGTCACTGTGTGCGTCGCGTATTAGCTCGGTGGTCTCGAACGATGAGGGGAAAAGGAAGCGTGGGGAAAGCGAGGAGGAGAGAAAACAACAAAGGGCCCTCCTCATCGCCCCAACAAGCGACTCTCCCGAAAACAATGCCCTGCAAAAAGTTGCCTCTCGCAAAAAGCGCACTCCACGCCCCCGCCCGCCAAAAAAAAAAAAGGCTCCCTCAAGAACACGACTCTCCCTGCTGTGCCAGCGCCACGACACCTCAGCCTGGCCTCCCCGTGTTCTACCTCCAACCCGCTTTCTCTCCCTCTGAACAAAGCTCCTCGTCCGAAGGAGGGGCAAGCTCGCCCGCGCCTCCTTCCGCCCACCCCTGCCGACGAAGACGGTGGTGTTGTACGGGTCCGTGCTGGTGAGCTGCTCCCCGTTCGGCCCGATGAGGTTCCTCAGGATCATGCGTGCCTGCGCGGTGTGGCGCCATTCGTCGTTGCCTTGCTGCTGCTGCTGCGGAGGATGCACCGGCGGCTGCTGCTGCGAGGGGGCCTGCGCCTGCTGCTGTGGGACGCTGACACCGTACTGCTGTGCAAAGTACTCTGCCCCCGCGCCGCCGCTCGCGCTCATGCTCGTACTCATCACACCTCCACCAGGCGTGTACGCCACCGTGTCGCCGGGGTAGTAGCTCGCCGTCGAGGGCACCGCAATCGGGGTGGACACGCTCTGCTGCTGCTGCTGCTGTTGATCGGACACAGAGACGGAAGTGTGCATGGGCACCAGGTCGAGGCACGCGAGAGGCGCGCGAATTTAAGATGCGGTTCGAGAATTCAATGGCGCTCTCTTTTTCTTCGGATTCTGCAGCTGCCTTGCGGACGGACAGCGTCAGGCGGTTGATCATGATCGACGTAAGGCTGCGACGCGCAGGTGGGGCGGGTCAGCTTGGTCCTGTCTGCTTAGTGGAGTCGACTCACTACATGCTGGGCCTGCCGAGTTTCGTTAATGCTGTGCTGTATACAGGAAAGGCAGAGACAAACGTACTGTGCGTTCATGAACTTCAGTCCAGGCTGAGAGGAGGAGGGAAGACACTGCATCAGCGACTGGATGGCTGATGTGAGGGAGGGCACATACGCGGGCGTTCATTGCGAGTGACATCCAGACGACGTTTCCACTCAGGATTACGCAGAAATACATGGTACCATCCCACCGTATCGTTCGCAATATGTTCCAGTAGCGGGTGCCCTGTGATACGTTCTTCACGGCGGTGCTGATGAGGGTGATGGCCAGCACAATGCAGTCGAACGCAATGGATGTGGAGAGGTAGGCGGTGTCCCTGGAGATGGACATAAATTAGCAAGAAAACGCGGGTCTTGGAATTGCGCTCACATCTTGGGGTCGGAGAACAGGATGCAGACTTGAGACAGAGTGAGTTTCTCGCGCATAACCCCAGGTTATTGCTCACCGTGAAACGAATCGATTGGGACGTGAGGCAAGACTTGCGCTGCTCGAGTTAGTCTGCGGGTTCGAGCTAGTAATGGGAGCTGGATAAATACCATTATTCGTCCCAGGCAAAGACATTGCATAAATCACAATGATAAACTCCGCAAGAATGATCGAGACGAGGAACCCAAGGAGGTACTTGTTTGCGTTCGTTAATGCATATATTCTGTGCATAGATAAGCGGGGAATGATGCCTCGGCCCTCGTACATACCGGAGCAATAGAACCACTTCGGCGGGAACGATTATGAGGAGCGTCTGAAGCCATTCCACAATTGCAAAGCGGTTGCAGCTGGTGCGCCCATGAGATCAGCGACTTGGAGAGCAGGGGGAATTAAGCGGCGTACATCTTGGAAAGAAATAAGTACATTGGTATTCATCAAAGCCGACCCGCAGACTGACCTCGTAATTCCATAACATTGAAGAGTATGCTGACCGCCTCCACCATGAGCGTGCGCCTCAATAGACCATTGAGGCCGCGGTGGGAGGGGTACGGCGCGGTGGGAAGGACGGTGGTGTTCCCGCACGCACCCTCGCCCCTGAGCGACGACATGCAGGGCAAAGGCAGGCTGATCGACCACAACGAGGGCCCCACGCCGCAGGGCCGCGAAGCAGAGCCCGCCGCACCCGCACCCGCACCCGCACCCGCACCCACACCACCCGGGCCCGATCGCGTTGCCACCACCGCCACTCTCGACTGTGGCTTCGTCGGCTGCTGCCTCGGTCGCCCAGCACCGAGGTCGATGTAGTTTGTGTGCGCTGCGGGAGTAGTATATAATTAGCTTCGCAAGAGGAAGGGTAGGAAGATGGAACAGGTGGGTGGAGGAAACAGAGAGGGGAGAAGGGGAAGAACAGAAACAGAGAGGGAGAAAGAGAGGAAGAAACAACTCGAAAGACGCAAGACTGTACCTGTGCCAGACCAGACAAAGGGTGCCCAGGTCTCCATCTCGTGCTTGTGCGTGCACCCGGCCATCGTATG
This sequence comes from Mycena olivaceomarginata, assembly GCA_029378375.1. NCBI lineage: Eukaryota > Fungi > Basidiomycota > Agaricomycetes > Agaricales > Mycenaceae > Mycena > Mycena olivaceomarginata. Next base: position 81,395 of record JARKIC010000829.1, on the reverse strand, counting down.
CCAGAGGCTGCTGCATGCGAGGTGACGTCGCAGGCGGTGGTGGAGTCCGCGTCGTATGAGTAGGATGAGGGAGAGGCGGGGAATTCCGAAGTGGCGGTACACGGAATCCAAATGTTTGGTCAGCATCCTCCGTTGCGCGAGTGGCATGAAGTGCCGTGCCGAAGGCAGTGGCATGCACGTGATGAAACACACCATGGTTCGTCTTCGTCTTTCCTCTCACGTCTACCACCACCATCTCCATCTCCACTTCAGCTCGCACTTGTACCATGGCGCCAACATTTCTTCACTCCACTCCAGCCGCCCATCACCTCTGCCATCCTGCGCATGGTCGCCCAACCCTACATGTACCTTCTGCACACACTCTATCGGGCTCGTGCGGCGACGAGGGAAACAGCAACTGGACTATTGCCAATGTAAGTGTCACCACTCTTGTTCGTATTTCATACTGACACTGGAAAAGGCCCGCCGTGCTGTGCAAACTCCCAACGCACTCGACGAAGCCAACAACAGGTAACTATTTTACTAAATCTTCCTGACAATTACCAATGCCCTGGCACAGTTGGGAGATCCACGTCGCCCGTGCCACTCCCATGGTAAGTCCCGATAGTCATTCCCTGTATTCAATGCTGAGGAAAAATGATAGGCCCGTGCACCCGAAGTGAGATCACACAACATCGCCTCGCTTCGCTTCATTTCTCTGATCTGATTTTCACCCCAGCTCGACAAGGCCAACAGCAGCTGGACCATTGGCAAGGATGTGAGCATGCCAGCCATTTGTACACATTTTATACTGACAAGAATGAAGCCCCTGCGCCGTGCTGTGAGATCATACAATAACACCACACCTTGTTTCTCTGACTCAAGTTAACCCAGGTGGACGAGGCCAAAACTAGCTGGAAGAAGATCAACGAGGTGCATGCCACTCCAATTGTAAGTTTCGCTGCCGACTCTACTTGTCACTTCTGCTCATGCTCTATCAGGCCCGTGCATTCAACGAGAACAACAGCAATTAGACTATTGGTAACAACAAGGTAAGTATACCCACGCTCTGTCCGCATTCCAGACTAACGGTGAGGAAGTGTGCTGCGCCGACCCCCGACTTGGTAGGTCGAACTCCCAATTGCATACCCCATGAACTGACGTCATTCTGCAGGTTGACAGTGACAACACCTCCTGGCATATCGGGAGCCGGACTGCACTGATCCCCTGACCTGGTACGTGCGATTCCAGGGCTGGTGCGCCAATGCTTACTTTTACCGTTCGCAGGTCGACAGCAACAACACATCCTGGCACATCGGGAGCCGGACTGCGCCAACTCCGGTTTGCGCGCGCAGTGTCTCCCAATTGGTACGCACAATTCCAGCACTGGGTCAAGGTGCCCTAATCGTGTCTATTTTTTGTACAGGTTGACAGCGACAACACCTCGTTAAAGATTGGGTGCAGTGTGCCAACTCCGGTCGCCTGCGCAGTGTCTACCGATTTGGTACGCGCAATTCCAGCACTGATTAAGGTGCCCTAATCATGTCTACTTTTTTAGGTCGACAAGCAACAACACCCTGTGGAAGATTGGGGGCAGTGTGCCGACTCCAGTTGCCGCCCGTGCAGTGTCTCCTGATTTGGTATGCAAAATCTCACATTGTGTTTGTCTGCTAACACTTATCACGATTGTGTTCAGGTTGACGGCGACAACACATCCTGGAAGATTCTTTGTAACCCTGTTGTGCAGGCGAGAGCCGAGAATGTAGACAGCGACAACAAGAGGTACGTGATTTCAACTTGCAACCCCACATGACTAAATCCTGGCGCAGCTGGGAGATCCACGATACCCGTGAAGAGGTCGACGCGGCCAACACTTCAAGCCTGGATCATTGGCAGCAACGAGGCCTGTGCCATGCCGATTTCCGATCTAGTTGACGGCGGGTCATTGACTGAAGTGCTCCTATGGCCGCTGTACGCCGCAGATTATCGAGGAGGTGCCTAGTACTGATTGGTGAGGCGCCACACCCACTCCCGCAGCTGTAAGGTTCAGATTATGGGAGAAGAATCTCACTCACTCGAGCTATAGGCCGGAGTTGCTGCCCATGTTTGAGCGGTGCCCCCCGCTCCTTATGTGGCCGCTTTCAGGTCAGACTCAGTCCCCTCATTACTCACTGGTAGCACTACGTTGTAGATTCCTAATACAATTTGTTTTCCATCTTTTTCGGCGTGTTCAGTAATTTGGTTCATTTTGAATGCTATTCTGCAATTGGCATGAGGTACCTTCAGCTGCAGTGAAATACGGTGGAATACGGCGAAATACGGTGAAATACAGCGAAATACGGTGAAATACAGCGAAATACGTAGACAGGCTGCCAAATACGTGAGAATACGTAGACCGGGCCGAAATACGTGTGAATACGTAGACTGGGCCGAAATACGTGTGAATACGTAAAGGGGGACCCTTCATACAGGGAATACAGGACCTATGGGAATACGTAGGTCTACTTACGTAGAGGTACGTAGCCGACCCGGGTATTGCTGATGTGTGTCTATTCACGTGGACCCACCTTGGCAGGGATCGGCAGATGGCTCGGCAAAGGTCGGCACACTGGTCTGCCTACCCATATGCCTACTGGGATCCGGCAGACCTGTGCCTACGGGGGGGCCTGAATGCAGTGATTCCCTTCAGGCGACAACTCTATATATCTGATACCTGGCTGGGCAAGTCTGCAGGTTGTGCTCTGTCTATCCAAATTGCTCTGAGTGGGTGCCATGCACCTCAAGCCCTTCTAGCGGTTGTACCTCATTGCGCGCGCTGGGAGCATATAGTGCTCTATATCTCTTCATTCCATCTCCCCTGGATCGAAAGCCCGATGCCCTAGCTTCGGGACCTAAATTTGTCACTCGGAGACCACCCGGTTTCCCCTGTCGTCGCGCACCAATTTCACGAGGCGCCCCAGCTCCGCTCGGTCGTCCTCGAGAAATTCACCCCCTCAAACGTCGAATTGCCGTCGCCGCAGCTGACAGCGATAACACTGAGGGACGTATACCGGTCCGAATATCTCAGAATTCTGCGGCAGATATCATCTAACCTGCTGCACTGCGCGTTGAGCATTATCTAAGATCTTTTAAAGTTATTAAGAAGACGGTCCGTGCGATATCGCGCATCCGCGGCTGGAGTCGTTGACGTTGGAGGACGGGAATAGCAAATGGGCCCCGAAGCAGCAATTCCGCGACGTCTTCATCGTTTCAGAGCTCCGCAGTCTCCGGATCTCGGAATCATTCCTGAAGCGCGATCCCGTCGAGGCGCTGGCATCGCTTATATCGAAAGCGGGCTGCACCGATGATCAAATGAGTTGCGGGACGTGCACATCATGGCCGAAAGATCGGTGTCCATTGCAATTGACAGAGCCAAGTACTGCATGACATAGGCCCCCGGTCACTTGGGGTGACCTCCGTCCGGAATAGAGTAAATCTGCGGCAAAAAATTTCGATTTTCGGTCCGTAAAATAGAGTAAAACTGCCTCTGAGCATCGCACGGTCCGTGATAGAGTAAATCAGGGAGCCCGAGAATTTTTTCAAGATGAAGATGTCTTGGAGGTGGAATTTTTTGTGGGTGAAAACAGAAGCGATATAGTGCCAAATGCAGGGAAAAATCGCAGAAGGTTGCGGGAATGACTGCAAAATGACCTAGAAACGGGAAAGAAAAACACGAAAATTTGGTACTGGGAGAAAATTTGCATAAAAGTCGGTCCGGAATAGAGTAAATCAGAGGCTTGAGGACGGATTTTCATAGAGTAAATCTGACCAAATTTCCGAAAAAATCCGGACCGACCTTACCCCAAGTGACCGGGGGCCTCATGACATTCCCTGCGAGTCTGAAGCGGCTCGCGTGACGATGAAGATTCGTGAAACCTCGAGGGTCGGATTTACAAAGATGCCAAGCCGAAAGTGCGCGCCATTTTTCACAGATCCACTTCAGTTTCTGGCAGTTTTTGTAGGTTATTGGTCTGATGAATGGCGGCGGCTGTACACAGAGTTTGCCCAATAGAGTTCCCAACTGTCTCTGAAACACGTCGCCAAAATGACTTCAATTCTCGTCTATTTTCTTTGATTCCTAGGAGAGTAAGCTCAATGGGCCATTTAGATGGCATTTAATCGTCGCGCCAAGAGGTTCCCGCGCGGCGCTGCTTAAATACCGGCCTCAATGAAGGATGATATATCTCCATCTCCCTTTTAGTATGTTTCTTCGCAACCTCGCTTCTCTTTTTTCAGTGTGTTCTGTTTCTCTGTGTGCCAACGCTCAGCTGTAGATTTATTTCAAGTTGAACTCCACCCTCCGATGTCATTTTATTTATTTCTAGAGCCAGCCAAACGGTTAAGTTCCAAACAATCCTCTCAGCGGGTGAGGAAGGAGGTGCCAGATTGAATGAAAGGTCGATCCCTGACATGCTGCCGCTCATCACAGGTAGCTGCCTAACCGCGACGAGCAACGCGGACGGCGCGTCGGTGGTAATTAAGAACTGCGGGACAAACGCGACATCCCTCAACTCGTGGGTTGTTCCGAAAGGCACGGGCGCGGTCGGCACGCTCCAAATCTTTGGGGACAAGGTACGTTTGCTTCAAGTTCAAGTTGACTTTCCGCAAATATTCATGTTGGTTGCCCCTCCCTTCAAGTGCTTGGACGTAACTGGCGGCACCAACACCGACGGCACCAAACTCCAAATTTGGACGTGCGCCGCTGGGAACACCAGTTCGTAGCCGACGTCTTTAATTACTTCCCATTTTTTTCAGAGTGGTTGATCATCTCCAAAGATCAGATGTGGGTTCCTGCCCTGGGGTCCCTTGCCTGGTCTGGAAAAAATAAAGTTCGTGCTAAAGAACTTTTCTTTTGCGGGGGTGTGTATGGATGATGAAATATTAAGTGCCTCGACGTGACGAATGGAAACATCACGGACGGGAACCAGGTGCTTTCAGCGCTCATCTCCAGAATTTGAACCCGCGGCTGAAAAAGAAATTCAATAATATTAGATTCAAATCTGGGACTGCGACCCATCAAACGGAAACCAGATATGGAACAGCATTGCCGTTACAACCCCCCAAATCGTATGTCCAGTGTCTGTCTCACCCCTCCCTTCCTGCTTCTCGTCGTCGACGGTTCATTGTAACACAATATAACTAAAATCCCCCAGGTTTGCCATCTCGCCCAAGAAGAACCCCGCGCTGTGTGTGGCAGCGTCTGCGAGCGCCGCCAACGCCACAGTGGTAATTGAGCCATGCAGCCCCGGCTCCGCTCTGCAGACCTGGTCCGACCCTACCGGCCGCGGTAACGTTATGCTTGGAGACAACCTCTGCATGAGCCCTGCGGGTTCTATTACCGCCGGCACCAAACTCGTTCTCGCGCCCTGCGTGGCCAGTAACCCAGCGCAAGCAGTGGGACCATGAAACGGGTGTGATTGATAACCGCGCTTTGTCGGATTTCGCATTCGTGAGTAAAGTCCCTCCCTCCTTCCTTTCCATCAGCTAGGTCGGCGAGATATGATACTGATTGCATTGTTAATGGCAGGTTCTCGACCTCACCGATGGAAATGAGACTCCGGGCAGCCAGGTTAGTAGGAGCAGTCCACATACCACTCACATCTTTACCATTTATTTCTTCCTTTTTTGACGTCCCTTTCAACCAACTTTAGCTCCAAATCTGGAACGGCCCGATTTTCAACGGCACGACGAACAACATCAATCAGAACTGGATTGTCACCGATACCTTTTGAACCGCCATGGCGCGCCGTGTCATCCGAAATGCACATTCAAACCTTCCTTCCTTAAAAAGCAAACGTCTTGCCTTAAAGCCACAGCTTGATCCACTCATTCATTCATCGGAGGTTCTAAAACTTATTATACGGTTTATTGTGTATGGTCGCAGTAAGGTAGCAGGCAATAGATATATCAATGCAACCTCTGGGTCAAAAAATGGGTTCTTCTAAATTTCAAGTGAAATCCGTCTGTGAACAAGTGTTTAGCGACGAGGGTCAAGGCCACTTGGGCAGTTCTATCAATGTTTATGAGTACCGTGTACCATGTACAAGAGCAGCCCAACACAGAACTGCCAGAAAACTCAGGTGGATCTGTCAGAAAACGGTGAAAATGGATCTGTCGAAGTGGCTTGAAAGGGGCGAAATCACTAGTACTGCGGCCATGACCGCACTTTTTCTTCTTGGCGGACAGGTTCCAGGGTCCGTGTATGCACTGTGGTGCCTCGGAGCCGAACGCAAACTTGATGATTACAAGGGAGTTGATCAGCATCAGACTTTGCTCCCAGCGTCATTGTCAATATCAGATATTTGGAATGCTGTAGTCTTATTCAAGGGTCAAGTCAAAATTATGCCAGTGGTCAAACTAGTGTGCCTTGAGTGTGCCTCTGGCAAAGAGCTGCTTGCCCAGAACCCCCAGACCCGGGCTGGTGTGATCGAAAGCCCTCACCGTCTTGAAGGTAACACCAGCCAGATCAGAAACACAATACACAATAATATGGATTGGTATAAAAAATCCCGCATGGCCGTTCCTCGTCCTAAAAAGGAAAGTCGTTCTGAAGAAAATCCAAGTCTATTGTTGTATGAGCCTGAGTCTAAGATTTAGGCGACCGGAACCCGTGGAATCCAGGTCCACACAAAAATCATAAAAGTACCAAATCCAGGAGAGCGAGTACCAAGAAAATCCCAGCACCGAGCAAAGAAGTTTGACATCATCACGAACATCATTCGGCAGTTTCTACGAGCCGGAAAGACCAGGATCTGAGAAGTAGATTTTCCTGAACCGCAAGGTCATATGAAAGATTCGCAGTCACAGTGTTGGCTGGGATAGAGAGTGTCGCGATTCCCCAAGGGAATACGATCGACGAAATCGGACCATATGACCCAGCCTTTGCCCAAATCTTGTCCCAAGCGCTTTCCACTAGACCTTGAAGACGCATCCTCCTCTGCCCTGGCTCACGCGCGCTGTTCGATACATGCTGACAGGGAACTTGATTTTAGATTGAGATCCACCCCCTAATTCGCTCTTGAATTGTCCCAGCATTACGCCAAATGCACGTTCTGGATACGTCGCCCAACTAGTCGGTCCTGCACAGATCACATGTCCTCCGGAATCCGGCCTTTTTGAACTATACCTTGGATGAGATGGCCAATATTCAGACGAGATCTTCCTTGAGTGCAAACATACTCGGAAGCTAGGGTCGGCGAGTCTCTCACACCATACGACTATCATGGCACACAAGACGCGCCGCCGCTTCGCTCCGGCAACCCGCGCAATCAGAGGAGATTGAAAACAATCGGTTTGCCACTACAGATGATGAACGATAATGTTTTTGAACAGTTGATTGAGGAAGAGATTGGAGGAGTTACGGCCGACACGTGCGGAGAGAAGCAGCCATCGGGAGCGCAAGTGCGGGGCGAAGAAACGGCGACCATGCATGGTTCGACGAAGAATGAGGAGGGGTGGAACCCGAGCTGTAAAACGGAAACCGCTCCCAATGCACGTGCAGACGAATTAGACGCCGACACCCGAGAAATGGGCATTTAAGTAAGCAGAAACGATTCAAGGATCCAGGGGATGTGGCGATGAAAGCAAACCAGAGCAGAGCAGAGGGTTCAGGGCCGGATTTTGGCAATCTCGAGTAGAGCTGGCCAGTGGCGATGGAAATTGCTGCGGAAATAAATCATGTAGGATTTTCACAGCACTTGACGTGTCGAGAAATTTGAAGCAGGTTTTGGTGGTGAACAATGTACAGTGTACCAGGCCAATGCAGGAACGGTTGAAGCTTAGGAAGGAGCAAGATAATGGATTAACACTGGTCAGGAAGGCTCGAACCTTGCGAGAAAGTAAAATCGAAGTGAGAGCAGATAAAAACATTAACGGGGAAGGGGCGAGAAGGATTGTCTTTTATTCAGGCCACGGTGATACGGCCGGAGTGAGAAAATTTGAACAATTTTGCGGCGCAGTAAGAGAAATAGCCGCGGCGCAGTGAGAAATGTGCTGCGGGTGAGGTGATCAGCCGAGGAATTGCAATTGACTTCCATGGGAATACATAGATGGGGCAAGAGCACAGCTGCAGTGCGAGAGCAGAACAAAAAACAATGGAGATAAAGCTAATGGGGGAGCTGCACCGCCGAACGAGCAAAATCTTAAAGAACAGCTAATTAATATGCTTACGCAAAAAACTGAGGAAGATGTGATTCTCCGTCAAGAAAAGAGTTCTTTGATCGCGACAACTATAGGAATCCGTACTTGAAGGTAGCGGGGATTTTATTGGGTTTAGTATGTCGTACTTGTTTGGTTTTCCTCTGATTTGTTCGGTTTTTTGGGCGAAATATAGTTAATTCTTGGTTAATTCGTACAGTGACGACTAAGGCTCCAATCATTTCGTTTTCGTTTTCGTTCGCGGAAACCCGCAAACTAAACGAAAACGGTAACAAACGTTTGAAAAAACCATTTACTGTAGCGTTTCGACCGAATGTTCACATCATGTCACCCGTCATCTCAAATGTTCATTGAACTCGGTGTTCATTTCTCGGCAATCAGTGCAGAATTACCTATTCCGGCACATGCCGGCCCGAAAATTTTGGCATTTTTCGGCCTGTTTGAGCGCCAGAAATTGAAAAGTCACCGTCACCCATACCAGAAATGTTCAGTTCACGACCCTCTGTCACCCGTCACCTGAACATTTGGTTGAAACACTACAGTAAACCGTTTTACAATGGTAATTTGTCGGCATCTTCTGCGCAATTAGGCTCGATTCAGACAAACACCCATGGTATAGCATGGTATCTTGGGGCACTCCTGGCCACTAAGTTGCCCAGAGTGAGGTCTTTAAACACTCTTGGAGGGAAAGATAGCGGCGCATCAAAGTCACGGAGATGGCCGGACGCTATCACAGACACCCGATTTGGAAACTATTTTGGCAACTTAGTGAGTTAGTTGAGTGGTGAGAGACCGTATTACACATGTATAGTAGTTTTGAGATACTTCACAGCGGCAATCAATGTTGCTGAATGTGAATGGGGTTGGCTCAGATTTTGCAAGAACCGTTTACCATATATAAACCGTTTGCGAACTGTTTACCCAGACCCCAAACTAAATGAAAATAAATACGGTTTTAACCGTTTTAATGTTTTCAAACGAAAACTATTGGAGCCTTGGTGACGACTTTTCCTTCTGCCTCAGGGATTTCATAGATGCGATTCCCAGGAGTACTTTTGATAGGTAGGTAGGTAGGTAGGTATATTCCGGCTCAGTCCCGTTAAGGAACAACCGGGGCCCGTACTACATATGTACATCGCGTCTTCGAATGCTTGGAATATGCATAGCTGATGATGGATGGGCCGATTACACGAAACTGCTTACGTTCGGCCGGATACAGGCCTGCATTGGGCTATCAGCCAAAGGATGACAAATTACAATAGCCTGCGGCGTTTCTCTAGACTCGCAGGCCAGTCGACGTCCACTCGGTTACAGACACAACGGGCGAGACAGATTTGGATAAAGAGCAAATAGACACAATATCAGAACAAATAATGATGGGAACGACAACAAAAGGGTAACCTCGTGGACGCGGTAGTTGTCGAGTTCTACGATGGCATCATTTTTCACCGGGCCGGCTGGTCCACGAGCCTAGCGTTTCTCGCATCTTTGTCCCCACAACACGCCTTCCAAATTCAACTTGGCGTCAGCTGGCTGAATCCGTATATGCCCATGTCAAACTGCTGCAGCACTGCAAAACCTGGGGTTTGCTTCAAGTTGCTGTCCTGGGAGAATGTACACGCCTGCCATATATATGTCGATCACAACCAAATCGCAACCCCAGGCGGTTCCACTCCGCAGTTTTAGGTAACACGTTTTAGCATCATCCGGATCGTCTACCGCAATGCGACAGGCTGGCAGTCCAATAAATTCAGACATCCTGGCGCAGCGCTTCCCAGTAATGGCAGCTCGCCTTTTTCCTGTGCTTACTTTTCTGACTCTCCTTTCTTCGGTGGTGGCGGCAGACAAGGATCAGTGAGTGTGTTCTACGCCCTCGAATACTCTCTCATGCGCCGCAATTAGTGCCACCATTCTAATACCGGCCGTCTTGCCGGCCGTGGTTGCACTCGCCCTCTTCGGATTGTCTGGAATTGCGCTCTGGATCCGTACGTGCTAGTTCTGCACCCTATTCCAACCCAGTCTTATAATATTGGCCAAATAGAGTTCTTTAGGATCGGGCGGAATGCCTACATGCTCCCGTTAACGATCGGGATGACTGGTATGTGTCGCAATTATCTTCTTCCCCGCCGATTTTGACGTAATATGTAAAGCGATGGCGGGGGGCTTTGCAGTGCGGATACTGGTCCACAACTCGCCCACCTCGCTCTCTATCAACATAACCACGACCTTAGTGCGTGTATCATAGCTGACGGAACGCGATTTTAATCATCACTCACTCACAGTTGATCCTACTCTCTGTACGTTGAATGTTTCCACACTGTCCCGCCCTTTCAGTATCTGACCCTGCACTCAGCCGTGCCTATTCCTCGCATTAGACTATATGATTCTCGGCCGTCTGGCGGGGGATGCTCGGGTCCGAAGTTGCAAGCAAAGCCATGTTCATTGCACCGACGCGGGTTGCGAAGATTTTTCGTCTGGAGTGACGTGGCCACCTTCGTCATCCAGGCCCTTGGTGGGTCTATGTTAACGAGCCACGACGCAGACAAACAGAATCTCGGGAACAAGGTAAGCTTCATTCTCCCTCCAGTCTAAAAACTCATGGACTATGATGCAGATTATCCTGATCGGTCTCGCCCTGCAGCTGGCATCATTCGCGTTGTTCATGTCTCTCGTTGTGGTGTTCGGATTCCGTGTGTTCGTCGACGACATCTTGTCCTGCTGTTTATACCCTTATTTTCCTCTGACAGGAAGAAGCACTTCCCCCACGTATGGCATCCGAAGGGTACAGGATCGTTCAGAGCGCTCGGGGCGGAACACGTCGACGACTGGCACAATCCTGTACTACACACTCGCCTTCAACCTGTGTCGCCATCCTGGTGAGTCACCTGGTACGTATCAAATGAAGACCACGCCTGATTCGAGTCCGCAGATCCGTTCCATCTTCCGCATGGCGGAGTTCATCCAGGGGTAGTGACCCTTCCTTCTCGTGGTGTTTCATTCTGAACGTCCCATCGCAGTCATACGGGGTACATCTCCACGCACGAGGTCTTCTTCTATTGCTTCGATTCGCTGCCGCTGTGGACCGGCATGACGCTCTACTTCGTAGTGTGGCCGCCCCGGTTCCTCGGAAATATACCCAAGGGGGTCGAATCGATGGAGCTGACGAGTGGAAGGAGCAGAGGATATGAACATGAGGGATAGAGTGTAGATGTAGAGGACGAAGGCCTCCACGGGACAATTACTAGACAGAATATCATATTTCACGGACTCTTCCGCACTACGATCGTGCATATGCTTAGCGGTACTACGGTCAATGATATTCTATATTCCCCTTAGAGATCTGAATCTCCATATTCAGACGGAAAAACCGAGGCCTGAAGCGCGCGTCCACGGGAAATTCGCGCCCAGATTAAATTGATCACTGGACACAAACCACACAGAAGCATGAAGTTAATTTCAAAGAGAAGCGAACACGGCAGAGTGCGGCAATGGTCGAAAGTGATGGAAACCAACCCGTCACGCCCGGCAATAGGCAGGTGAGATATGAAGTTCCAGCACGGGCCTTGCGGAGTTTAAAAGGCCTCGGAAAGTATAGCGAGCTGGTGTTGTCGCGGTGAGGCTCTGAACCGAAGCTAAACCGATCCTAAACTGAGCGTGCGGCCCAAGGGTAAATACGGTTACGTCCGTGCAGTGGAGAATTTTTGAGTTTTCTCTGACGGCACAGCTACGGCACGGGTCCACCCATATACGGCCTCCCGTAAACCGTCCGTTACAGCTTTACGGGTCTGCGGTTTCGACTTAAAAGTAAGAACTTTCCGTCTCTACCGCTGTCATGTCCGCGCCATAGTCGGTCAAGGCTGCTAGGCAGGAACATTCTGTCGCTCGGTGGCGGCCGCTTCCGCGCCACAGTCGGCCAAGGCGGGGGCACCTTCTGCACGTCTCAACATTTTGTCCGACGCTCGGAGCACACTCTCGCTCGCTGGGCTCTCCCTGGCATGCTCTGTGCTTTTTTCTGCTTTGGTTTGAGAATAATTGTTCCCCATTCAATGCTACTCCCCGCCCCCGGTGCTCTCACCAGATAGTTGCTCTCTCACTCCCAAACTATTGCCAAACACTCTCCCCTTGTGCCTGTAAGGTTCGTGTATATCCCTGGGGCATCGCAAGGTACCCGCTGCCACTGCTGATAGGAACATGAATTCACCTCTGCAGAGTGGGAAGCTTTGCTCACAGTCTCAAAATGGCTCAAGGCTTTCCGCTCTGCAACACATAGATGTCAACTACGAAACTACCGATGCTGTCCACTATCACGGGATTTTTCTGGGGCTTCAACACCACCTGAAGACTCTCACATCGGCAGCACATAGGTCCATCTCTCCTATTTCCTGACGCACTCACCTCCCCCAACACAGTTTTGGATCCTCAGATCTCGCATGAATAGCAATGTTCTTGGTTTGGTTTGAAACCGATAAACCAGTAAACCAAACCATGTTTTTTTTGGGACCAAACCAAACCAAGGTCATGGTTTGATGCTAGTTTTGTGTTTGATTTTGGTTTTGGTTTGAAGCCTAAAACCAATGGTTTGAACCATGGTTTCCAGCTTATAAAATTCCTGGTAGTACAGAGTTGAAACCCAGATTGTGATGCGGCATGGGTCGGGAGACGTGCATCGTAGTTCGGAAGGCTTCACTGTGGGTAGTAGCCATAGTAGAAGTGAGGTAGGCAGCCAAGAAGGCGCCAGCTCACAGAGGAGTACCATTGTAACCCTTCGACAAGGGGTCGTGTTACCCTAGACAGGAGCCTCTGCAACACTGGGGCCATGGAGCAGTTATACGGATGCTCAGCCAGGCAGGTGGTCTAACACGTAATGGTGGTTCGCCAGGGTGACCTCGGACTCACTATATCATAGTAGATGGCAAGTTAAGATTATTATTACGTGATCTATGTGATGTAACAATATAGGAACATGTGATCTAAGATATGGTAATCTATCTATAGGTCCGGCAGCATCTGCCTTGGAAATGCCATAGAACACCCCATCACACAGATGCAAAAAAAAAAAAAAAACACTTCTTCCATATTTCTCAGTAGCAATGCGAGCACTTGTAAAACGAAACAGATGGATACAATACAATTAATTCTAGTGTATACACAAATATTTCAGATTTTTACGATAGGTAGTTGCATAACATGAGCCCTTTATTTTGTCACTAATTTTGAAGGAGGGCCTCAATCCGAAAAATGAGGTCATGCACAGGGGTTGATTGTACACTTAGGACTATGATGAGGGAGAGGAACTGCTGACGGCCCCCACATGCAATTTCGGGTATGTAGAATGTAGAGGATGCTCACAATAATAATTCTCTTTTCAGGACTTCTGGCACAGCCACACATTTCTGTTTTTGGCATGTTTGCAATTTTCTGTGCTGGCTGACGATTGGTATGGGGTTTTTGCATAAGTCAGATTGTTCAGAATCTCTATAAGGCTCCCACAAAAAAGAATCTGGTTACCCACCTCAAAATTGAGCCTATAATAGAGAGTTTGTGTGGATCCACCTGGGTGGCTACTGAGGCATGTGATTCCGGGTGGCTCCAGTTTTAGGTGGCTTGTTCCATTGTAACCCTGTGTTCCTTTTGATTATTTCTTCCTCAAGGCTGTTTGTCCTCAGCCCCCCTCGTCATCGTTGTTGTCTCCTTCCCCTCCAGATAGCCAGGAGATGCTGAATTCTCCCCTTGCCAGGCTCATATGTACATGATCCTGCCTATTCTTGCCTGTCCAGCATGTTTGCATGTCTTTTTGAAGGTTATGAACCAGAGGGATGTCATTCACACCAACAAAACCAATGGTGGATGTCATTTGAAAAGCCACCTGGCTGTAAGGCACCCTTGAGCTCGGCACAGGGCGTGGAAATTAGTGGGGGAATCCAAAGTATAAATATAAGCACTAGAATACAAGAGCAGAAATACTATGCACCTAGCAGGGGAATCCAAAGAGAAGAAGGATGGGGATTCCCATGCTAAGCGAAATCTTATATACTAAGTAGTAACTACCCAGTACCACATGTCTGTAGGTATCTACAATGATCCCAGGCCTGATCACATAGCATGTGCCAGCGTGAGCAGGTGGATGTTCCGAATGCTTCCAAAAACAGAGCAGACAGACAGATGGATGGATGAATGGTCGGGCGCAGAAGCAGCCAGAGCAGTGCTGGGGTTCCCCTGAGACTGGCTGCATTGGAGCCACCTGGCTCCACATGCCTTGGAAGCCACCCAGGTTGCTCCAGGTGGCTATCACAACTTTCTAATTCCATACTTTTCGCTTCTGGGTCTTTTTCACATCTGGGTTTCAACTCTGTACTTGGTTTCTTATGTGCAATGTTGAGCTGGATGGAAAAAAGAATGATCCAGAAACCCATAAATCTGCTGTAAACAGACAGCACGGGTAGCATCCCATACCGTCCAAGGCTTTACAAATTATTCTACAGACAGCTAGCCCGTACTGTAACAAAATTATGTGTCACCCTCTTTTTAAAATTACAGGTGTCCGAAGCCTTTTTAAACTCCGCCATCAGCTCTAACCTTTTTCGTTGAGCTCTCTGTTTCTACTCATGCCATGCCTGCCGTGGCCACATAAAATCCCATCATCACTCAATGTGTACAGCCTCGGCAAGTCTAGTAAAATGGGTCGTCTTGAATGCTCAGTCCCTGAGTTGAATTTATTTTGATTAGATTTTTCAGGCACAATCCATCTCTGTTACAGTTCCAGTTCACACCAGAGAAAGGGGATGTGAGGCCACAATCCGAGCAGCCTGCTTGTAATTTTTACAGCTGTAGCTGTAACACGGGCAGGTACAAGCCCTAGTGTGGGGGGTGAAACTAAAGTGATGTGAACTGACCCAGTGAAATGAGCACAAGACCTTGGAATTCATCTATGCCTTCAATGGGTTAGGTGAACTCCTGTTCGTGGCTGTTGCTTACTTGAATGTACAGTGTCCGTGCATGGGATCTGGTCACAGTGTACCGTAAAGACATCATTCAGACATATCCCATCGCCTCGTTGAGCTTCGGAGTGAAGTTAATTGGAAAGAGGACGAGTTTCATGATGGCAAAGTCAACAGCGGAAGCGACTGGCTAACTACAGCCACCCCAGCAGATGAACTTGGAATGGTTCTGCAGACTACAGTAGCAGGGTGTGATCTATGACCCTTTAGGTTCAACTTTTGATTGGTTCAATTGCCTTTTTGGGTGATTTCCGGAATTTGTCGACGTTTTTTGCAGGTTCCTACCTAGCCGCGGTTCCGAGGCTCACAATCCCTGTAAATTGAATACAGAGATTTTGACTGACCGGAAATTTCGGACCGTGCCACGGAGGCTCATCCCAACTTTCTGTCACAGTAACATCACACATAACACGGTCCGAAATTTCCGGTCAGTCAAAATCTCTGTATTCAATTTTACAGGGATTGTGAGCCTCGGAACCGCGGCTGGGTAGGAACCTGCGTTTTTTGGCCTAAAACCGTGGCAGTAACTTGTGACCAAAATTAAATAGGTTCAATTCAGCCAGCGTTGTGATCTGTGACTGAACCTACGATTGAAATAGTATATGTAGTGCAAGTTTCCACGCCGCGGCTTTTGCGGCTCTCAACTTCGATTACAGCATGTCGTGAATCAGGAGATGGCATGCATATGGGAACAAACTATTCCGTCTGGAGTTGCTTTGGTTATCGGAGAAATCGATTTAGCCATAAAGGTCTTGGCCTGATCCGGGCCTTCAAGGCTGCCGAACCTGTCCGGCAACATTAGTATGCCTTGTACGGCAGCCGGCTCAGCCTTCCCGACAGACTCCGAAGACCTCTCCCGCCCTCAGTTGATGTCAGAGCATCAAGAGACAACGGAGTAGTTATTTAAATCCCAAACTATGTGTTTAAGCGGTTGAAAACATATTTTAGTGAGTTTTGGGGGGTACTGATAATTGTTCTTTAATCTATCTTGACAAGATCATCGGCCCGTGCCGTATCGCATTATCAATCCTTATTTGGCCTATTGGCCTTCGGACCATTTCTCCGACAGGGCCTTAATTTGCCTTACCGACCCTGTGCCCCTCAATTCTGGATGGTGGGTACCTTGCATTAGTGCTACCCGTGTCGACAGGAGTTCCTTGGAGAAGCGCATACAGTAGACCCTCAAGGAACTTCAGGGTCGAGGGTCTCCGGCAAGCCCTTGCTCGTTTAGGAGTTGTGATGACACCCAGGCACAGATTTCGTACGCTGCTAATTCCACGGCTTCGGCTTCGACTCGGAGAAGAGCGTAAATCTGACTCGCTTGAAAAACCTATAAGATGGCCACACGAATCCAAGGTCAAACCAGGTCCACGATGTTTGCCCCAGCATTGGCGACTATATCTCTCTTCAGCGGTGTCGGCCTGTGTAAACTGTACGAGAACGTCGCTGACCTGCCCAGTCTGCACTATGATTTCGTCATCGTTGGAGGTATATATGTCCGTCCCCGTGCAGCTTAATGTTGATTTCGAAAACCAAACTTATTTTAGGGGGTGCGGGGGCAATACCGTTGCAAACCGCTTGACGGAAGACCCCAAAGTATCTGTTCTAGTGCTGGAAGCCGGACCGTCGTAAGTATCTTCAAGATTCGACCCATTCGATGGGCCAACCGCTGATTGAGAACAGAAACGCGGGTGTCCTCGACGCGCAAATCCCATTCAAGTCGAATGATTTGCGAACGCTGCTGGCCCGTACAGCTGGAGTATGCCGAAATCCCTGGTACCGGAGACACTAATTAACAGTACGCAGATTACACCACGACACCGCAGGCGGGGAGCAGCGGGCCACGTTTTCAACTACCTAGAAGGTGGGTAGAAAGCACTGTAAGGCAGTGTAGCATGGTCTGAACAATGTACCAGGGCACCTATTGGGGGGGAGCAGCTCGCACAGTAAGGGTTTCCTTCACCTACTGTGCCGACATATCAATTAATGAATGAATAAAAGACGGCATGGCGTACACCCCGTGGCGCAGCAGCCGACTTCGACCGATATGCACAGCTGACGGGAGATGATGGGTGGTCTTGGAACAAAATATTCCCTTATTTCCTAAAGGTATGTACTCAATGCGGCATTTCGCGCAAATGTTGACCCCCATTGACTGTAGAACGAGAAATGGACTGCACCAGCCGATAACCACGACACTACGGGCCAATTCAACCCCACTGTTCACGGCACGAAAGGGCCTATCTCGGTCAGCATCAGCGGCTACTCCTATTCTGATTTCGAGCAGCGGGTGATACAAACGACGAAAGAGCTTCCCGACGATTTTCCGTTCAATTTGGACATGAATTCTGGGAAACCATTGGGAATCGGTGCGCTCAACAGCTATCACTCTCACGAATTAGTTACTGAAAACCAAGTAAGGCTGGCTGCAGTATACGATTGGTAATGGGGAGCGCAGCTCCTCTGCGACGGGATACTTGGACCCACAAGTTATCCAGCGACCGAATCTTGATGTGTTGCTGCATGCACAAGTGTCGAAGCTCGTCGATTTCGCGCACACAGGCTCACCTGCCTCACCTGGCACACCCGCCTTTGGGGAGTAGAATTCCGGCATGGTGCGTCCCTTGCTGTTTCGCTGCATCTGTGCCGTTCGGTGGCTTATTGGCTCCGCAGGATCTTCGCTCTTCGTCGCAAGAGCGTCCAAGGAGATTATTCTTTCCGCAGGAACGATCGGCACCCCACGCATCCTGCTGAACTCTGGAGTCGGGGATCGCAAAGCCTTGCAAGCGCTGGGAATTCAGACAATGGCGGACCTTCCGAGCGTTGGGAAGAAACGCGTCGGACCACCCTTATACTGGTCTGAAATGGGCAGTGAACTCAAACCAGACGGCCGACTCGCTCTTCCAGAATGCCACGGTCTTCAACGAGGCGCTCGCGCAGTGGAAACAGTCGCGCACGGGGCCGTTGGTGGACTCCACCCCCGGAACGCACGCGGGGTGGCTCCGGCTGAGCCCGGATTCACCTGCGTTTGCTGTACATGGGGATCCGTCTCCCAGCGCAGACGCACCCCATTTCGAGGTTTTGTTCCAGCCATCGGGGCTGGGTGCTCCCGGCAATTCCATCAGCCTCGCAATGGCCATGATCAGCCCCGTCAGCCGTGCGTCCCTGTTTTGAACCTTGCCTGTTGGCTTGATCGACCCTGGACTAACCTTCGCTCGTTCAGGCGGCTCGGTATCCCTCAGCAGTAGTAACGACCCCTTCGCCCCGCCGCTCGTGGATCCCGGGCTGTTCGCCAACGAATTCGACGCACTCGCGCTCGCCGAGGGCACCGCCCTCCTGTTCAAGTTCCTCAACGCGCCCGCGTGGAACCACGATGGCTACCTCGGCGCGCCGGCGGTTTGACCTCAACGTAATGACCCCCGCCGAGCGCGTGGACTTCGTCCGTAGCCATGCGGGGCCCGGGTATCACATCGTCGGGACGGCGGGTATGTCCCCAAAGGGGGCGCAGTACGGTGTCGTGGACCCGGACCTGAGGGTGAAGGGCATTGCTGGGCTCCGTGTTATCGACGCGTCTGTTCTGGTGAGAGTTTTTCTATCTTAATGTAGGTTTCAGGAATTGACGAATTGAATCCCAGCCGATCGTGCCGGCGGGGCACACCCAGGCGGCGACCTATGTGGTTGCAGAGCGCGGTGCGGATATGATCAAGCAAACGTGGAAGTAGCGTGCATGTAATCCCAACCACCGTTTTTATTTTTATTAGTGGAATTTTATTATTATCAGTGGGTATGCTTAAACAATATACGTGTTTCACAGGAAAAACGTCCCATGAACCGCGAACAAGATTTCCTCAATTGCTATTAAATATATGAGATACGTCGCGCACGCCGATGAAGTAGCTGTCAGCGTTTCCAGTAAGTCGGAAGATAAGTGCGTCGAGGCGTGGGTACGCGTCACGGCATTGGCGTGCCTCTAAGAGGACGCGGATCTAGAAAGGAAATGGTCAGCGGCGAGGCGTACACAAATGACAAGAAAAAAGTGGGAATATGAGATAGAAGAAATATCCAATGGAATGAAAGTTAAGGGGTCGGGGACGGGTAGACAAAGGATAGGGGAGCAGAGGCAGCGATGGGTAAGGAAGTAGTCCCGGGGGTCCGAGGGTCATGGTAGATGTATGAAGAAGACAATCAAGAAGACTGAAAAAGGTAGGAAAATGTCGGCGGGGCCCCTGACCCCAGAAAAAGAAGAAGCGACGTCTCGACAAGGCGAGCAGGAAGAAAGAAAGTATGATGACGAGAAAAAAGAAGAGCAGGGATGAGGGAGGGACGTACCGGTTTCCTTCCCAGAAAGAGCATCCCCGCGTCAGCAGAAAAGGGTGGGCGCGACTGGGCTAACCATGTTCGAGACGAAACTACCAGTACCAGAAGGCCGTAAGTAAATTATGCGTACCAAGAAGAGAGGGAATCTCACCTAAAGAGAAATGCACGACCACGAGGATTATGAGGAGCACCCCAGGATCGTGTAGAAAGAGGAGAACTGGGGGTGCTGTCAACAACGCATTGACGAAGGAAAAGACAAATCAGAAAAAAGCCTACCAAGCCGTCGTCATACCGCATAATGGATGTTTCACGGGCCAGAACCGTCGGGACGTTGCCAGGGGAGATATGTGGCAGTACCGTGTCAGGCTTGAATGCGTTGGACGAGCGAGCACTCGACCCGCCTAGTCCCTACGTTGGTAGAAGTTTCATTAATTGATTTTCGACCCAAAACCGCGACTGCTTCGCGTCTCGCGAGCCGACCGTTGCGTCCTCGCTGGCCGAGCCGACTCGGTGGAAGATTGAGGGCTGGTGAGCGCCGACCACTGCAGCACCCATCGTCGAAGTGCCAAAGCTGCGGGGAGACGACCACTTTGTGTGCATCGTTATGGTGTCAGGGCTCGAGGATAGATGATGTAGGCGGAGACGTGCGCGCGCTGCGTGGCGCAGAGTGCGGCGTGTCGTCTCTGGTGCGCATGTACGCGGTGTTTGGGACGCGACGGGAGATGCCGTTCAGGGTTTGTCGGTGAAGGCTGGCTGGATGAGGATTAATGAGTACAAGGGGCAAGAATGGAAAACGAAAGGAAAGAATAAATCAAGGGGATCAAAGAGACAGCATCGGGTTGCTGCTTCGTCCTGCATGCAGGACGATGCAGAAGCCGCTCGCCTAGGTAGAGATGTGAGAGGAAAATAGGAAGAGGAGGAAAAGTAAGCAAAAAAAAAAAGAGGAGACAAACGTACCCAACGCCCTCGATTCCCATCGTCATCCATCCACACTCCATGTACATCGTGCTTTGGGGAGGTCCAGGAATGCCCCCTGTGAGAAAGCCAGGAATCATGTTAAAGTAGGAGATCAGCGCTGATACAATCGGGAGTGGAAAGAAGAGAGACGACTTGAGGGGGAGGAAGGACGAGAGGAGTAAAGAAATGAAGTCGTCACGAGTGTACACTGTAGCGTTTAGTACGAGTGTCGGCGGCGGCGTGATGGTGAGGGTCGGGGTGGCAAAGACTAAATGGCGCTCTTGATTGCCATGGGAACAGCGGGCAGCGCCGGCCCGAGTGGTGTCGGGCAGGACGGGGCGAAGGCAGGGCAGGGACGGACAAGTCCGAGCAGGACTCAGGAGCGCGTGTGGTGGCATCATAGGCAGCTCCGCGACTAGGCAATGGCGGCGGCGGTAGATGGCAGCCGAGCCGAGGGAAGGGCGAGGTGGCGGCAGCCATGTGGGCGTTGTGCAGAGCCGTATGGCCGGCAGGAGGGCAAACAGCAGTGCGAGGATGAAATGCAAATTATAATACAGACCGATATACTGCGGGAATGAGCTTAGGACGAACAAATTGTCCATAAGTTCCAAGACCGAATTTGCGCTAGTCGTTTCCGACTGAAGGATTAAAAGTACGTCTTCTGATCTCAGCCACAGAATGACATCTCCTCTTCTCCTCTCCCTATTTATAAAATTAAGCCTGTCCGTCTGTCCGAAGCTTTTTAAACTCCGCTTTTAATCTATCATTCCGGCAGAAGTGGAGCCGGCGCGAAGCGCCGGCGAGCGCTTGTACATACTAGCATTGTTAGCCTTTGTGACACGCAGATACCTTCAGATGGTCAATTCTCTCGGGTCGGTGGTGGACCGCGCGTGAGCCCGAAGGAGCCAACTGAGTTTTTATCCAGATGCTAAATGATTCTTCAAGAAGAGGACACCAGCCTCGGACAGCATGATTATTTTTTGCATAAGTACATCACGACAACGATCCATCAATCCAAGAAACCATTGCCACATCCCCCAGGTTCGGGGTTTTGCGCCCAAAACCTCGCCCACAAGCCCGGCGTCACGCCATTCCTTCGACTTATTCTGCACTAGCCGCGGATTTGCATACTGATCAAGGAAGATGAGTTGTTCCACAGGCTGCCCTCGCCCATGGTACGCCTGCAGGACGCGTTCCAACGCATCCGTAAACGCAGCCGTAACCGCGTCACGCTGACCTTCATCCTTGAAATAATAGGTGCACATGCGGACGGAAATCCTGCGCAGCGCAACCGGCTGGTCGCCGCCGCCCAACAGCGCCTCGAGAAAAATGCGTGCCCGGCTTGTCGGCGCAGACGCGCACGGAACGCACCGCGGGCAGGCGCGGGAGCACCCGTTTCCATGAGCGGGAGGAGAGCACCGCTTCGATGTGGAGCTCCGCAATATCTTCGGCTCGTATGGCCGTGAGCAGCGTCTCCAGAATGCGCCGCCGCGCAGACGATCCGGCGGGATGGGTGTTAACAGAGAACAGCGCCTCGCTATCTGAGTCCCCCCCATACGTACGGATCGTGAAAAAAATGCTATCTTCGGGGTCGTATGGAGCGGGTCCCTCGAGGAACAACTGTGTCGGTGTGGGTGCTCCAGGCTTGCGCAGGTGCTTTCGGATGGGGATGATGAGATCGTCCATGTCTTCGCTGTCCTCGATGCCAAGGGGATACAAGAGGAGCCGCGCTGTCGCGGGGAATTCCAGCTGGTTGAGAACGGCTGTGCACTTGTCGACGTCCTCATGCAAGTAAAGGGTTGTGAGATGTAGAAGACGGACGCTCCGTGTACCTTCTTGTGCGGGAGGAAGAATAATCATATCAAGGAATAAAGTATGCAGGGCCGGGCTTGACTGCAGACAATCGAGCACAAGTGCGAGCGACAGTCGTGAGGGTGAGTTCTCTCCGCCCCGAAGGCACAGAGATTGCAGAGGCGGGAGTGATCGAAATGGGGCGTCGATCCGAACTAGGGAAAGTTCCTCGAGGTTGGGAAGATGTCCATCCAATAACTCTAGTGGCAGAGTCGCGTAGACGTCGGCGCCATCTGGATTTCGCGAATCCAACGACAACGTCTTGAGGCAGGGAAAGTGATGAGGGATCATTTTCTGCGCAAAGTCCGAAATGTTCTCGGAAATTCCGTTGAGTGTGAGGGACGTGAGCCGCGTCGCATGCGCCAAGACCGGATCCGCCGCAGCGAGGGTATTCAGGGAGCCGATGGATATCGTCAACGGAACAGCTCCCGAGAGTCGCAGCTGCGCCTCGAGCCGCCGGTCACTGGGCGCTCCCCAGAAATGAATATCTCCCCACAGCTCTGGGGATGCTACGGCAACTCTGTACCAGCGGCGGCACACAAGCATGAGCTGCAGCATCTGTTGGCAAAGCTGCGAAGTCTCAACAGCCATCCCGAAAATCCGGGCGAGCACTTCGTTTGGGACGACTGAGGCGGGGACGACCAAGTTTCGCTCCTCTTTCATGTCGGCAATTTGGTCGTAAAGCGCGATGATCTTCTGGTCGATGGCAGACCTAATCGCAGCATTGGCGTCCCACAACGATTTCCTGCACAACGATAAGTGATAGGATGGGAGAAGACTTGGAATCGACTTGCATCGGCAGAGCACTGGACACTGTCGGTTGTGGGATGTCGCAATGGAAGGTGAGCGCAGGAACCAAGCGGGATTGCTCATCAGTGATCAGCGAGCCCACTTGCGAGCCCGTTGATCCGAAACTTTGCCGGAGACAGGGGCTCATCAGTTTCAGTTAGTATTTGACACCCCAGGAACCGACCTGCAGAGCCTCGCCGTCTCGTGCGCCGTCCTGGGCGAAGACCTCACCGCCGGCCTGGCCGCCTTCGCCGGCACCACACCCTGGGCCCCGCCCGCCCGGCGCGCCCACGCCAGGCGCCTCGGAGACGACTACCGCGCCTGCGCCTGGGGCATCCGTCTAGCCGTCTTTGCCGCCGTCACGGCGCCGTGGCCTTCATCCACAACGCACGCACGCGCTTCCGCTTCTGGCCATGGCCGCGTGCAGGGAGAATGAATTTGACTGCGCTCGAGATTGCGTTGTTCAAGTTGACGAGACGGAGGGCCAAAACCCGGGTCTGGATTTCACGAAGAGTCTGCGTAAGGCGAGAACCAAGGACGGCGATGCCTTTGAGGTGGTTTTCTTGACCGCGCGCACATTGACAGCCATTTTGGATCGGAGTTCGGAATAACGACTGGGAGATCGTCCTGCGGATCTACGTTCCCCCCGTGTCCTCAGCTCTGCCAAACTGCTTCCAACACAGCGCTCGTTCGTACAGGCGTTTTCGCGCAAGGACGCCGCAGTCGCACTAGGCATGTGCTATATACGATGACCCCGTTGTTCTAGATAGGTCTACAGTATCTCCGGGAATATGGGAACTCCAGCATTCCCGAAACACTGCTGGCTTCATCTCAGCATCAACACAAGTTGCACAGGGTGCGAAGTCACGGGTGATGGGTCGGGAAGGGCAAGGCTGCCTGGAAAGACAAAGAGAAAAGCTGTTCCCCAGATGGGCGTGGGCATAAACCAAGCCTACACGTTCACCTGCCGTCGTCCCTCCATTAGTCAAGTTAAAGTGTGGAACAGCTTTCGTTTAATACAAGTGCGCACGCGCACGCGTCTGGGTCTATATAATTTAATGCTGTCAATCAACCATCTGGAATGCTAGCACCCATAAACCACGTTAAGCGACATCCTTAAGCCTTGAACCTTCTTCTGCCGCTTTCTGCAAGTTCTCGGTGCTCATAGACGTCAAGTTATCCGTGGATGGTCTAAGCACTGCTTGTTTTCGTCTGTTCCCACTGCTGCAACGCCACCGGCGATTTTTCTCCGTGGAACCATAAATAATAACCCTCGGTTCCCATCGAGTTTCGAAACAGCCCAGCTTCAAACCAACTTCAAACCCGCTTTCGTTATAGTAAATCACGGGTCTTTTTGACCTGGTTCCTCTCTGCGGCCGGTCCCGCATTTGGCACTTGCGCAATCATTCCGTTCAAAGATCACCGGAGCTAGGACACGCACTGGACCCGCTGGTTTTGGTTCATATCTGGCTGCTACCCCAGTCAACGCTGGAGCAGCTGGCGCAGTCTATCCATTGTCTCACTGCGTTGAGACCCCCCGTAGACTGACCTGGGTCTACCTCCGTCTACCTCCGTCTACCTCCGTCTACCTGCTGTCTACCCGGGTAGACATATGTCTACCCTGACATGTCGACATATGTTGGTCTACCTCGGTGTACCCCTGTCTACCTCTGCCTACCCAAGGTGGACAGCCTTTGGCTACCTCGGTCTACCTCGGTCTCCGTTGGTACACTCACCACATCCAAACTTACATCACTAATTTGGGCTCACCTTGGCCTTTCCTGTGTCTGGGTGCCGCTCTCTTGCTTTGCCCTAGTTCTGGAACACCAGCAGATTTGATATCACAGCATTGCCAAACATGTGCACAGACATTGACAGCGGTGGCGATTGGATCAAAAAATCACTCGATTTCCCTCTACAATAGTCATGGGAACTCGCTGACAGTTCACAGTTCACTGTAAACTTCTTGTCGACCTGGGTTGAAAGCTCTTTGGAAAAACCTGGCCTCGGTCTACCTTGGTCTACCTCGGCCTGGGTTTGTCTACCTCCATCTACAGGGTAGACAGACGGTAGACTAAGCTTAACCAGGTGTGTGTACCCAACATGGACTTGGGTAAACAGACAGGTCAGTCTACCCTCTGTCTACCCAGGTAGACTAACCCTTGGTCTACGGGGTGTCTCAACGCAGTGTCTATCTTTGCGCCTCATGGACTTCTCCCTCTCGACACGCAATCGTTTTATTTCCAATTTCTCCAGTTCAGGCGTGGCAACGGTTCGGAAATGGCTGGTACCGCCTTTTTGTTCGGAGGTGTAAGTCAGATTCAGAATTTCGGCACGACTGATACTCGACTGAGCCCAGGTCTTCACTTATCAAAGCTCCGAGGCGGCGGGCTTTCGAAAGTGTTTGATAGTATGCTGGTGCTGGCTAGCTATGCTTGCCAACTGACTCAATGGTTTTCATGTTCCTGGGGAAGCGCTGAGAAGTCGGGGAGCCAGAGGAACAGCGATGAAATCCTGACAGCCAGACGCATTTTGGTGGTGCCCCACGTCACATCAGACACCGGGTGATTGGGATCCCAGAATTCTTGGAGTCGCACAGGTTTAATTTTGTAAAGATCCACTCCGCGAGCGCCGACCCCACTGTGGTGACTCCACTTTGATACGGCATCTGCCCGATGTAAGAAATCAGTGACGACGGCCGCTTTGGTTTGCAACTGCCTCCTAGGGCGCGCCGTCGTTTTTCCTTCAAGTCGTCTACCACATTCCAGACACCAAACAGAATTGCTAAAACTAATCGGAAACCTGTGTGGCCCTTTCGCGCACGCGGTGGTTTTTTACCGAGTCATACTCGTACTGCCGTCTCTTTATTTCTCGACGTTGGTGCTAATTGTGTCGAGATTGCAGCCGGATCGCCCCCCCGCTTCTATATATAAGCGGGAAGCTTCTTATATATAAGAAGCTCTTCCCGCTCCAATGACGCGTCGACTCCTCGAGCTTTGCGTCGCTTTCGTCCCACCATGATCGTGACGCTCCCTTTTGTGCGTAGAAACTTGTGGGCACGTAGCATGCATGCTGATCCAGTGCAGGACTATTCGATAACAAAACCATTCCCACGAAAATATGGGTTCTTTCTGCTGGTATTCGCCATCCTGAGCACGGCGGCTTTCGTTACTATAAATGTATTTCTTGTCGGTACGTACTCTCCTCAATCCTACCGCACACTTTCGCTTCCCGTTTATGATAGGATACGACGTGATCAGCATTACCACTACTCATTTCAA
Source organism: Mycena olivaceomarginata (assembly GCA_029378375.1). NCBI lineage: Eukaryota > Fungi > Basidiomycota > Agaricomycetes > Agaricales > Mycenaceae > Mycena > Mycena olivaceomarginata. The sequence goes on along the minus strand of JARKIC010000829.1, from coordinate 55,027 downwards.
CTCCGCGCCAGGATTGGGATCGAAAATCTGGCGCTCGGGGAGCGGCGGTACGTTCGGTTGCGCTCCGTATAAGTTCCAACTGGGAGACATATTCCGCACCACTGTATCCGCATTTTCCTACTCTATCTTCGATGTCCAATCGAAACTGGATGCGGACGGAACCCCTATGGAAGGGGAATTCTTATACTCCAACGAAAATCTTTCAACTTGCGACGTTCAGCAATACGAGATTTCTGTCAAGCCTGGAGACCGCCTAATAACTGTCACGGTATTCCAGAACTATCTTGCTGGCCTTTTGGAGATCTCACAAATGCCGCAGGCCAGCATAACATGTCCAGGGCCTCCCCTGGGCAAGCTGGGCTTTCGGGCCCTCACGTCCTGGAGGTACACATTTTTAGCATTGTCGTTGACGCGCCCATTGATTGACATATTTTGGATTCAGCTATTCAAATCACGCAATGAAAATCGGGGCTGTCGTGTTTCCCCCTAATAGTCTTGCGCGGGCCATTAAGGATGGAATGGCGAACATCTCCGGTACCTTCATGTGGCTGAGAACAGGGTCTCATATTGACCTAGATGCATTCCATAGCGGAAGCCTATATGGACATTTACAACAGGCGGTATACCACCGTGGAGGGAGTGTCTCAGCCCGTTTACAAGGTCATTGCGGAGGGCCTGCCCAGTTGCGATTCATCGCCCCCGTTCCCGTGTGTTATCCCGAATTTCACCTGGTACAATGCTATCGGCGATACAGATCTCAATATCCTCGACAACGCCTCAAGCATTGCTGCGGACGAGGGAAATCTGTACAACGTGATAAATGTCTTCTACGCCGCTGTGAGGTTAGATTTGGGACACTGGACCCCGGATAATGTCAGCTTTTACATTCTTCGAAACCTGCCCTGTCTCATTCGTCCCTGTGCGCAGATCTTCACAAACACAACATCCTTCAAACGGTTGATCCGAGAGACGGACTCGACCAATACCACCTTCCGTGATGTTGCCACCTCCAAAGGAATGGCGTACGTCAACTCAACCCATCCCCCGCCCCGACACGCTGCGATTCAAATCCCATACACCTGTAACATAATGCGGAGGAAGCCAATCGGCAGCTTCATTGTCAGTGTCTTATCGGCGACACTGTCCATGTTCCTCGGAACGTGGGGCATCGTCGTCGCGGTCCTGTCTTTCATCGTGCGCAGAAATCCAGGAGGTGCGTCTCTTATCAGTGTCAAGGAGTCGTTTTAGTGAAATGTGATTCTTTCAGCAAATACATGCGACAGTGACACGCAAAATGAACGATCATGGAAGGACGAACAACGTATGAATTCACTTCCTTTGATGTCTTATATGTAAATGGAGGTCTGCCATTCTACGCAAGACTCCAGAGGTGCGTCGCCAACCGCCTCTAAGTACATATTAAACCGACCAGAAAGATGATCGAACAGTATCTTAATTCATTACCCTTAATTCCATCTGTGTAAACGTAATACCTTCGTTTGACACAGGTTCGCGTCAAAGCTGAGCAAGGTACATGTGCGGAGAGCGCCAATATGGAACTGCCAAAAACCAGGGGGACAAGAGGCGATTGACAAATCTACATCGTGAATCGTTTGCCAGTTCCAGTAAATTCCCGCAGTACTTTATCGCTTCTCGACAGGATGTGCTGTTACTGTTACTTCTGACTTGACAGATGGACAACCTCTGTCTTCCATATCATACTCTCAATAGACTTGGAAAATTCGACACCTTGAAGGTCCGGTCCATCCCCGTCTGCGCCATATCCCACCTTGGTCCTCACCCCGTATCTTTGCTTCGGCGTGGCAGCCAGCCACGCTCCACTTCCCTAGCCACCCTGGCCCTTCCATACGAAGACCAGACCATTGTCTCGCAGGCCACATCATATTCCAAGTCCCCGACGACCCGACGACTTTGATGAGGAAAAACTTGACCTGGCCTTGACACATGTATGTCAGTAATTTAATTGTGGCAGTGATGATGTTCAAATCCAGTCTATGGGAGAATGGAGGCCAGCCAGTGTCGGAGAGGGAAGTTTGGGTGCTGCAACATTGCCGCTGAACTGAAGTTGAACTGCCACCAAACTGCCGCTGCAAGGTCACATTGCCGCGGTGTCACGCGCTGCAAGACGGCCGCAGCATATGGCACACTGCCGCTGCAAAACCCCTAAGTGCCGCTGCAAACTGCCAATTTTGCCGCTACGAGGTGCCGCTGACTGCCGCTGCAGAATGTTTGCATATGTTTTGTTGCCGCCATACTGCCGCAGACTGCCGCTGCATCGAAAATATTCCTTGGTTTAATGTCGCATACAAGACCTTATTAAATGCAGGGCTAAGGTGGAATGATGTATTAGATACAGGAGAGTACCCTGGCACATTTCAAACTACCAATTACGGTGATACCAAGGAGTTCAACATGTGCTGTAAGCTCAACTGCCGCAGAGTGCCGCTGTACTGCGGCTGCAAGTGCCGCTGCATGCGGCAAAAAGCACTGCAGCGGCAAAATCCCTTTGCCCGTGTAAATCGTGCGAATAATTTGTATTCCGAGTTGCGTACGATCCAGGATCCACCTTTCCGACTCATTTGAACGGCTGCCCAAATAGTGGCTACTTTCCGCGAATCCAATATCTCGGGAGCAGCCGCACACGAATGAAATGCACAGTGCTTCCCGAGTCTTTGGAATCATCTGACTCACCTCCCACGGTCTGTGAGGAGCGTATCCCATGAGACGAACCAAGGAAGAGTTGAGTTTCCTGTTCCCCAAAACTTGGTCCAATCACGACACGTTTCCTCCTCTGCCGCGTAGAAGTACGTACCTGTCATATCCCGGGGTCACGATTAGATATCATTATGGCACTGCAGATTTGCCGGCGACGAGGGACAATATTTCAATGGCTAGCCATTTGTGAGATATACCTCGAACCATACCCGAATTTCACTGAATGGGACCAAGGTGGCGCTGAGACCCGGAATAAACGTTAGAGGGCGATGTACATTACAGCTAATTGCGGAACTCAGGGCGCAGACGCAGATCATTTTATTTCTTCTACTGATCAAAAAAAGTGTTGCCAATAAACCCTTCATATCTCACGCCACTCTGCACCAATATACATGACTTCATTATCGTTAGAATCGGGATGTCGAGGCGCACGTCCCTGTCCAAGGGTTCACGAAATTCGCATTTTATTATTATTTGTATGGTAGATACCCATGAGAAGAAGAAACAACCAAAGGAGGAAATAAAGAATAAGTCACCTGAGCCTCGCAACTTGATAGGACTTGAGATTAGGCAAGTGCACGACATGCAAATTGTTCGACTCGAGAAATACTGAACTAAAAGAGAGGAAGAGAGGGGAGAGAGAATGCAACAGAAAAAAGTTGTGTGCTTGAATTTTGTTCGAGGCTTGCGAGCTTGAATTTTGCGGTCCGAACCCCAGAAACACAGAAGAACATGAGTAGTGCGGCACCAGGTTGAGCGCAACGTCCAAGTCTTGCTGAGTCCGATGTTCACCAGCTGTTTGATTGATCCTGGGCCCGAAGTCACCGTTGCAGAGCATCGAAGAGGGGAGAGATTGATTGGATAGCGGGGAAGATGGGAGAAGGAGGAGGCATCCAGCATGGGAAGTTCTCAAATCAATGGCAATAATGAATGGGATTCAGGCGCCAACCACGCTAGGCGAACTCGGGAATGATCGCATCGGCGATCAGCTATCCCATCAGTTCAACTTGGAAAGGCCACAAAGGGAAGTGCAGGAATAGAGGGCCTGGCGATGTGCCGGGGATGCTGAGAATCAGTGTGAGAGTCCAGTCAATGTGTTGCATTTTCCGGCTTGTGTCGGATTTTTTGACTTTTGACAGGTGTCGCTGTGTCGGGTTTTAGGGAGCCTCGTAAGAAGCCTGGCCAATGCAGTCTAAGGCTAGAGAGGGGATGTTGGGGCGAAGGGACAACGATGTCAGCCGGAGCGTAGGAAACATGAAGGACCCGCGAATTTATTCTAGTAAGTGTAATAATATCTTCTGTCATCCAGCAAATCCAACGCGTTTTGCTCGCCTTGCGCCTGGAGCATAGTCCGCACACGGACTGCCTCCAACGCGCGCTTGCCTTGCTCCCTCGACACGGCCGTCACACGCGCAACCCGGGCCGTCATCTGGGGATGCGGCTCCTCAGGCAGCACGCTACGCGGGAGGTCACCCCAACCCTGCACCGAGGGGAGATCATACGCCTTAATCACACGCGAGATGTTACCCCACTCGGTTGACGGCTCGCAGAGCATCTCGACGGCAGTGATGTCCATGAAGCCCTTGAGGGTGAGGAGCGGCATCATCCCGCCGCAACTGGACACCGGGCGAGGGTGGAGGATGTATTCAATGCTGAAGAGGTCATAGACACGCTTCAGAGCCTTGTCTGCCGTATCTTCTTTCGTCTGTCCCTTCCCCGCCACGAGGTTCTTTTTCCCTGTCATCATACATTAATAATGTTTCGTCCCAAGAAAAGAGAGAAAAGTGGGATCGCACTCACACGCGTTCCCATCGGCAACGTATGCCTGGTCATCCAGAAAACGGGAGTATGCCTCTGGCACCAGGTGTCCGGTTCGACCGGTGTCCAGATAAGCCAAGATAGAACTCATCAGCTGCATGAACAACCGGACTTGGGCTCATGTCTTCCGCGAAGAATGGTCCCCAACCCGCTGGCCATTGGTGGTTGCGGTGACACGCTAGCTGGCGCAGTGTACGGCTGCGGCGGGGTATACGGCTGAGTATACGCCGATGCTCCAACAAGGACAGCGTAGAGGACGCCGGAAGACGCCCGGTGGGTGGAGGCCTCCGAGGGACGTCTTGGAAGCGGTGGGGGGTGAAGGGGAGGTGTGCGAAGGCGACACTGGGGCCGGCAGTGGCACAGGAACGTGGTTGACTTCCATGTAGACAATTACAGCAGACGAAGGCACAGCGTCTAGTGCGTCCCCACCGCTGATCTTGAACACGCGCGTGCGATGCACCAGGACGTGCGTCCCAGTGACTCGCTCCCCGACGGCGCAATTGGCACACAGGTCGTAATCTGCGCAATCGAGGCAGTGGATGCGCGGATCCTTCAAGCCGATGCGTGTCTTGCAGACGTCGCAGGAAAAATAGGTAGGGGCCATAGGAGTGAAATTCCATTGCACACGCACGCCTTTTAAGCATTTTTATCGATAGCCGCCTCACCTAGACTTCCTGTCGTATGTCAGGCAATTTGGTTCCTGGGTGATCTGCACTGCAAAATGTCATGTCAAAGCAAAAGACTTGGCGATCACGCGGGCCCCCTTTTGCCGTCTAATTAACCATATTATCCGAGGATATGTCGCAATTCATTGGATAACTAGCTAGGAAGAAGAGTGGTTGGTGAGACGGTATCAGAAACACCATTAGACGGCGGATTCCAGGCGAAGAATACGCCGCCAAGAGTAAAGCCAGACCTCGATGTGGAGGCGAGGCGGACGGCTGGAGGCCCGGAATCGTAGATCAAGCATTAAAAGTGTTATCCTTTGACATCGCTAGCTGGCTGGAGTTTGGCAGGTGAAAGTTATCGCCGGCAGGAATGGATAAGAAACAGCCATTTCTTCCTCGTCCCAGACCCAAGTGCAGCCCGTATTATAACCCCGGTTGGGTCGTGGTGATCATCCTGGGAATTGTGGTGCGTTCGTTTCAGCCTTAGCCCGACAAGCGCATTGAGGCAGACCGTGTACAGAACCACTGTGCAGATCTTGCTTGTGGTTTGGAAAGGGATAAAGGGAGAGAACGCGCCGCCCATAAACAGTATACAATTAAACCGTCGCTCAGCGGGCGGCCAATTGAAAAGGATGTGGATATGTAGATCTGTGAGCAAGAGCGGATACGGAAGAAGTTGAAAAGTGGGGACCGGAAGAGTTTTTTGAGAAGGCCCACGGATTCAAGAATCACCAAGACCTGGAGAGAGCATCCGTGCTTGGTCTACACCAGATGGTCGTGGTGTGAAAGCAAGAGACGGGCCGACAGATGCGGATTAGTAACCACAACACGACCAAACTTCGCGTCGACTCTTCTCTTGCACACATCGTTGGCAGGCATCGCTAACCTAGACCTACTGGGCAAACACGGTCTTCATCCGAGATTTCTCACTTGCCCCAATGACCTTCCTCTCACTTCTCTCGGATGTTGTTCTAGAGATCGTCCAAAGATTGGACCTTGCGGACGCCATCTCACTTGTATCGGTGCGTCGTCCCCCTACTATAACTTATTTTATTTATTATTTCCGCAAGACCTGCACGATCCTCCGTCAATACTTGTCCGAGAAATCTTTCTGGCTCCCTGCACTCACCCGAGCCCGTCAACTTCAAATGCATCCCATCGCAATGCCGATCGGCCAGGACCTCACGAAGCTCACGGTGACTGAGATGCGGGAGGCTGGGATGCGCACCAACAGGCTAATGAGAAAACTGGCTCAGTGAATTCCCCAAACCCGAATCTGTGCGCGAGATGTACGTGGACGCGATGGCCGAGATCATTGTCATCCCGGGGACTGGCCTTGTTATTGCACATAGCCCCGCATTTGTGGCTTGTTGGGATACTTCTACCGAAACTATGTGTCAGCCGCTTGGCGTTGGATCGTGAGCTTGTTGTCGAATCGGCATCCTTCGAACAATATGGGACTGTCATGCTTGGTCTATTCTCCCCGAATGCGTGAGTGCAGCACCCAGAATATTCTCCTATTACTTACTCCTTTTTTTGACAACGTTTCAGTACCATCTTTCAGGTCGCAGGAATTTGCGTCGATTATCACGACCGCGCCGCGGTGACCATTTCCGTAGCCGTGGCACACACCTTTGGTTTCCCGCGCCTCAATTTTCACAAGGCTTCGCAAGCCAGCGTGGACAATGGCAATGTACGCCTGATAGCGACGACATCAGAGCCGCTCCAATATCACCTCCTTAGCGTTTCGTTTTCCGGTGAGGAGCGTGTCGTTCAGGAAATTTTGCCAGAGGTTGGGGTCCCTTCCTAACAAATGTCCCAATTACAACTGAACATGAAAAATCCACAGAAAACACGCGCCTCTTCTCCCTGGGGCGCTCCCGCAGTTTCAATCATACCCAGCCCTGACGGCCCCTACTTCATGCGACACATGCAGAACTACGCCGATATCGCACATCTCCCCGCTCGCACCTCGAACGCCAAGCCGAGCATTATCCAAGTGCCACTCGAACACCCGAACAAATCCCTCCAGATCAAGAAGTACACGCCCTCTGCCCCCACGGCAGACGTAGTCAATATTGCTGTGGGCGACTCCAGGGTCGAGTTCTGGCACGCGAGCCCCACAACTGAGGGACAACTCGTCTTCGGGGACACCGCCAGCTACACTTTCGGCTGGCCGAGCGCTCTGGGCTGGCCCGAGCAACAACGTCGTCGGGGGTGCGTCCGGGATCTATACGCTGCTCGGTGTAAGTGTCCATCCGGAGTCGCCGCTGAGACTTCTCCGCTACGTTCCCGGTGGACCGCCGGTTCTCCGGGAGCTTAGGATTCCAGTGAAGACGCTCTATATAAACGAAGGAAGGCTGGCTCTAGACGATCACTTGGGGGTCATACTTTCTTTGCGAGGGGACGGAAAGCTTTGTATCGTCTCATATGCCTAGGTCTTGTGTTTCTACGCGTTCAGGCGGTTAGAGGTGCATGAGTCCTTTTGATTCCATTGAATTGTGGAGAAACTGCGCTCACGCACATGGCCGGCGTATACATTGGTGGGGAAAGCCTAGGTATTTTAGCGGTACCCACGGCGTAAAGGGACGGCAGGGGAGCATACGATTGCGTGGGTCAAAGCTTCGTCGCAACGGACGCGGGACTGGTGGCCGTTTTTTATCTCTGAGGTTGCCCAGAGGTAGTTGGAGGCGCTTGCGACTGCAGTCTATGGGTTTGCATCGCTGTATACGCGGGAGGGGCCATAGGCTGTGCAGCTAAAAGAACCCCGGATGGACGTACGTCGCACATCATCAAAACCTCTTCGCGATGTGCTGGTCTGCGGCGGATCTCCATGACTCCTGGGGTGCGGGGCTCGACCGTCGACCACTACGACGAAGAGCACAAGTGGACGCGTGCTCTGAAGATGGGGTTTCTCTTTGCTGGGGAGGATCTCTACGAAGCCCGGATGAAAAGGAGACAGTAGAGAACGAGGCAAAGGAATGAGCGATGGACGAATTGGTAGGAGAAGTTATCCTTTCGGGTTTCGGCCCGCACTTCTAAATACTACAGCGAGTACGCAAGAGAAATCATATCAGTGGAGGCGCCAAGGCAGTTATAGGAATTACAGAAAGAGACGAATTTTAATCAAGTACATATGCCAGTTGAACGGCAGCCAAATGGTACAGTCGGTTGAACGACAGTAGAGGGCCGTCACGCTGAATAGTCATTTACCAGGTCCCTGCGGCTGGAGCTCCGTGCAGCGCTGCTCTATCTAAGGAAGCTGGTACAAGACCATTGCGCTTGGGTTCATATCACGAGTCCTGGTGCAGCCATAAGCCCGTGCATACTCGGTGTTATGTTACTTTAGAACTTACTGGTCGAGGGGATGCCTCTGGTGTACATATCCTCAAGCTCCGGAAATGCCTTCGCTGCGCGGTCAGGGAAAGACTCGAGGAAATGGCGCCAGCTAGCCCGGCAGTCGTCGCACAGCTTGACCCCGCCGAAACAGTGGGTGTCCTCTGCGCCATACGAGGCACGGTGAATGCAAGTGTCGCAATTTCCGTCGCCCGCCGTCTCGAGAGTCTGAGCAAGACCAGGAAACAAGACCTCCTCGCTGCGAGCGAGGACATCCTTGTAGCGCTGGAAGCTCTCCTCGCTAACTTTCTTGGTCTTGTCGGCGTCGATACGGTACCAGAGCTTGAAGTTGGCGCGCGTCAGGGAGACGACCTCCTTCGTCTCGGGAACACCGATGGTCAGGTTTTCGTCGACAAATCGATACCGACGCATCAGCATGTGGATGGCCCCGCCAAATATGCGGAGGACGGTGGGCACAATGAGCATGCTCGGACGCCCCGCCCAGGCGGCGTCGAGCGCCCAGAGTACCTCGCGGCACTGCCGGAAGGCCGCCACACGCATGTCGTCGGGTGCGTACGCAAACGTGCTGCATACCTCACCCTCGGAACGATGCTTGTAGAACGCGACGGCGTCGTACATCGTGATGCCGATCTCGCCGAAGATTTCGAGCTGCTCCTCAGAGAAGCACACGTCAAGGATGTCGTTGCATGCGAGAGCAGCCATAACCGTGAACCTCGCGAGCCCATCGCAGTCGCGCATGCGGAACCACTGCCTCTGCGAGTCGGCGAGACAGTTGACATACCGTCGAAACAGCTCCCCATCGCGCCTGCCGCTGGATTTCTTGCCATGAAGAGGATGCAGGTGCGGAGCTCGCGTTCCATGTTCTCGCGCATAGGTGATCCTTGGAAGAGGGTGTCCAAGAGGTCCGGTACAGAGTAGCCCAGGAGGTTGTCGCTGGCCAGTACGTCGACAATGGTTCCTTTGAACTCGGCAACAATGGAGATTATGATGATCCGCATGAAAGCGAGATATCGCTCCCAGTCGGTGCAGTGCGGGATTACGCATCGTATGTATTCGTAGGCGACGGCGAAGATCTCGGCTTTGACCCCCTCGGGAAGGTTGAGGTCACGAAGGTCGTCGTCTATGTCGCGCGTGTAATACCATGTGTCGCGGGCGCGAGGTGCTGGGCCTGGAGTGAGTCTCTCCGTGAAGTTGAGGCTCATCTCAGTGGGGTGTTTCTGTAATACAGTGCCAGAGACAGATGTAGTTTTTATACTCAAGAAATATCGCATATGAAGGATCGATCATTCTCGTCTTGGGGGTTCGGCGTTGCCAAGAATCCGGCACCCGAGGTAGATGTATACACGGGTTGAGGCACCGGGTGAAACTCCCATTGCTTCCGTGGTTGGCCATGTTCACCGGTTGCAAAGACATTCCTTTTAGACATTCTTTTGAGAGGGCCGTTTTAAGGTAATTATCGTTACTCCAAGTCCAGCACTGCAAGTAATAATATGACCCATCGAAACATCGCATAGGAACGCACAAGGCACAGACGAAGCGGGAGCCAAGCGATAATGGGATACATAACAAAGATATTCAAAATTGCAACGAGAACGGCTCTATGTGGATTAGAATGGGTTGCCGTCGCAGACAGAAGACAAGCCACACAAGCTTTGAGGTAACCGGGCACTCAAGATTTGCACCTTAGGCGGTATCGCGACAGAATAGAACCGGCGAAATTTTCAAGGACGAGGTCAACAGGGATTGAGTAAAGGGAGGTGTCAGGCGACCAATGCGGGAGATGGGGGAGGGATGCTGAATCCGGACGGCATCTCCATGAATTCAGCCAAAGGAGGGCAGCCCGCAGTAAAACGGCGAACAAATCATCGTGGTTGAAAGCAAGATGCGAGATGCGGATCCCGGACCGAAAGAATGTTTGCTGGACCACGCACGCCGCAAGTTGGCCGCAAGTCCAAAAAAGTACCAAACATAATATATATTTTTGACTCTTATCATGCTGCCGAAGACTTGACGGTCTTACACCGTAGCGTAGTATCCATCAGAACTCACCTCGTTATCATCATATACCATCCAAGGTACACTACTTACAATTGATATATTACTTAGAATCCCGACTTTCCCCACTCGTTTTCCTACTTACTTATTTTCTCTCTTCTCTCTCGTAAAGAGCCTCGGAATCACACCCATTAGTGTAGTCCCTGTGTGCCCCCGACTACTTAGATGTAGTTGTTACTGCTCTATAGCCACAAGCGGCTGCTCGGCCGCTTCGCGGCCTCGCATCCACTTCCTCACAGTTCATGGCGAGAAATTAGTACCTTTGAGCACTAAGATACCGGTCAGTTAGTAGTCCACCGACTCGGAGTGCATTAATTGACGGGCGCCTCCAGAGTTTCGGGCCCATATGTCCCAGAGCGGAGTTTAAAGGCTTCGGACAGGCTCAATTTTATAAAGAGAGAGAAGAGAAGAGAAGAGAAGAGATATGGCCAGGTACGGCAACAAATAGAACTCCAGTTCCAGGTCCAGTTCCGGTCTTACGGAACATGATAAGACCACATCCGGTCTAGTTCGACAAAATCGATTTCCCCGACAAGCCATTGGTTCAAAAATCGGGGTCCGACTCCCGCTGCCAACCATACACCCCGCATCAGGAAAAACCCAAATTGCTATGAGGTCTATGAAACTCAGACAGGGGTACCCACCTGTCTATGGTGAGCTATAGTGGTCTATGAAACACTCCATTAGACACTCATAGCACTCATAGCCCTTTAAACTATAGCTCACCATAGACAGGTGGGTACCCCTGTCTGAGTTTCATAGACCTCATAGCAATTTGGGTTTTTCCTGATGCGCCCCCCACCGGCAATCAAGTTGCCCGGGGACGAGTACTCACTCCCACCGCCGACCCACACCCGATCCACGCAGGCACTTTCGCGGGGAGCAGCGCGATCCGCATACTCCCGATGAATACCTGAATACCGCCCCACTAGTCTCTCGTAGACAGACACTCTATACATACCAAGCTCGTACCTCGCTGTATAGAGTCTGTTGTTTACCGCAGGGTCCTGATCGTAGTGCTGCCTTATTACGAGTACTTTATGTACTCGTTCTTTTCATCAATCGGGAACCAGATTTTCGATTTGGCAGAATGTTTATCAGTGCGTTTGAATAGTGTAATGAAAATAGTGGCTGTCCTCATTAGCTTTTTGAAGTCTTTTTAGCAGGCTAATCTAATGAAATTAGTGATTATATAATGCATAAAGATAGGGCCGGTTCGAGTCCGTTGGGTCAATCCTTTCGTTATTTGTTTCAAAACACATATGTAGCTTAGTTTTATCCTAACAACTACAGTGTGTTTGATTCCGAGATTTATCCCTCATTTATTCTTGGTTGTAATATAAAACATTGGAATCTTGAACATGTTTATTTGCTACTCTGCCTCCCACGTGCTCTCATTTATTATATCTGTGACAGATTGTATATTGTATTTTGCCCACGAGCTGTCTAACAAAAATAGAGAGTGCCCGATGTTCTCCCCAGTGAGGTGTTACCATTACTGATTGAATTCCTGTGAAACATAGAAGAGGGTGGTCATTGGTATTTCAATTCAATAAATGGAACCGGAAGGTGGAATTGGTACTTCTTGGGAAGGTGTCTTTACTCATCAACCAGGGTGTTGAATCATCCCTCGAGATGTCCTTCACAAACAGAACTTGTCCTGTATGTGCCTATTTGGGGGGTTTCAATGGGGGGAGGACCGAGAATGTCGCTTTTCATCACATGACTTGTATTTATTACCATTTTGGGAACAGCAAGTTCAATTTGTGCGAGCATTAACGTTCATGGGCCTACGAAAAGCATTTTGTTCTGGGTTCGGATCCGATATTATTGTGAGTTGTCCCCCAAGATTCATAAGTAACATCAAAACTGAGGCGAAGTGGGCTTTGATGTATTTCTGCATCAGTAATGAGATGAGAACCCGTGTCGCTTCATAGTTCGATTCCCAAACTGGAAAGCCGGCTCGAGATTGAGCTCAAGCCTGTACGAAGTTGGGCTCAACGTCTCGGATAGAACCAGTAAACTGCCACAAACCACCCGAAATTTGTGAGCCAAACTTCAACCCCAGCAGTACCTTTGGTCTCGGGCATCTCGGAGATGTTCACATTAGCACACTGCTTCCTGGCAAATGTCGGTGGATCGCAGGGAAAGTTCAACGTCAATCTGAACTCGGTTTCAGCGGAGTTCCGAGTCGAATTTTATTTTTCTCACATCATCGAACCCCTTACGAGTCAGAAATGACTCATCACCATCCGCGGCTGAATGGCATTGATTTATGAAGACCAAATGACTTGTGGCTGTTCAAATCGAGCCCTCAAGTACTGCCGGGAGATGTCAATTACGAACATCTGAGGTGGAAGGAAAGCTGCGGAATGGAATAAAAGAGCTGTTGGAAAACATCCGCCACTAACAACGAAATTATTCACCAATGTCCTCTCTTTACCACCGTGAGTTCAACTTCGACCATTCATCGTCTCCTCAATTTCAACAGCACCTTCGGAGTATGGCTACACCCCTCATGAATATGTTGCCGTCATCTTCATCGTTCTCTTTGATAGTTGTACTGCGCTGATTGGGATTATTATCAAATACGAACATTTTCCTGTCGAAATCAATGAAGGACGTCATCGCACTGCTGGTGCAGGCCGCAGGGGGTTCTATTGCGGCAGCGGCGACGACTCCGGACCGGGCTCAACTGGTCAGCGATTTCCTCCTTCCTGATTCTCTGACTCATTTGTCTTGACTCATAGGGAGCGCATAACATGCTTGGAGGAATTATTTTCCGATTTGGTACGTGTTTAAATTCGACTTGCCACCGCAGCATTACATCCTACTATCTCATTCACAGCGGCAATGGTGGCATACTGTGTCCTCACCACCGAATTCCTTGTGCGCTACGCCCAAGACTGTCCCCTCCGACTCCACATTCGAACAAGGGATCAACCCGTCCTTCAGCCAGGGACCAAGCACATGATCTATGCGGTAGCATTCTCCACGCTGGTTTTGTCTATCCGGTGCATATCCAACTTCACACTGCATTTCTCAATCGCTCAGATGCCCCCTCCAATGCCAACAGCTCAATCTACCGCATCATTGAGCTCACCTCGGGTTGGCAAAGCGGCTTCATGCTGAATGAGCTGTACTTCAACGTGCTGGATGGTGCTATGGTGGTGGTTGCCACTTTTACGATTAATTTGCAGCATTCTGGGCGGCTAGTTGGGTCGCGAGAGACTCCGCTGCCGGCGGAATACGGAATGAAGTTGAGCTCGAGATGTGCGGATGGTTCGGAGCAACCCGGAGGGATGGAAGGGAGCACATAGAGTTGTTGGCTGGGTTGAAAAACTGTAACCTGATGACGATGCATTCATAGTGCATCCGGAGTTCATCTTGATGTTATCAATGAAAATCCGGGGACCGGAGAAAATCGAAGCTTGGTTACTGGTGCCCCATCTTTTCGGATCCTGGGCATGGTGCTGTCCATTTTGTGCCACATTTCACGGCGAAACTCTACCGCGCGTGAATCTGTCCGCGAGTGGTGGAAGATCCATGAGTCAAGACGAGAATCTGATGGGAAAAACACTCGTGTGGCGATGCACATGTTGCGTACAAGCCACTTCGGGATTACCCGAAATCAATGATCGCATGTTTGCTCGGCCATCCGGGATGCCGTTTCATGCTCATAATATAGTCACTAGGGAACGTCGGGGTGCACCCTCTCGGAAATACTGTTCCTGTAGAAAATTTTTAAGTGCAATGTTGAGTTACTGTCGTGTCATACACCATCGCTACCAAGAAATCCCGCATACTCAAAGATCAGGGCGAACAGTAATTTTCCGGCTGCTTATTCATATCAAAGCATAATTAAAGGGCTAGAAAACATTCGACGAGACGCCGCGTTAAGGTGATAGTCAAGGGTATAATAATACGAATGTAAAGTCTACTCCGGCTCGCCCAAAACAACAACCCATTGAATGTTGAAGCTGAGATGTTGCTCCTCGCTTCGCCTCGAAGCTTTGACAAAGTTGGAGATTGTGTAGCCAACTGCGGTGCAGGAGTTGGCGGGTATTTCGCCTTTATACATAGGTAGGATATCCCGCAAGTTATCGATGTCAACAGAGGCGTCAAAGCCTTGTGCCATCGCTTTCCTTAACATTTGAACTCACTTTTGTTTGCACCTGCTTCCGTTCCTTACGCGACGCGTAGAGCTGTTCCGGTGACCATTTTCAAACTCAGCCATTAAGTACCCGCATTTCCATCCTCCGTCCGAAAGTCTCCTCAAATACAGTTCATACTTCTAGAATGCAACGGACAAGTCGGTCTCCTTCGGATGTTCGGATGTAATCTGGCGCTGGAGGCGTGGTTCAATACCTCCTATCTGCTCTGGGCCATATCGGTACAGCACCCAGGGGGAGACCACGCGAGCTATCGGCGAAATGAACCTGCCCTATGTAGGCTTGCTGCTGTGCCTTAAACAAAATTCAAGACTACATTGAAGTACAATCTGAGCATATATCTAATTACATAAACTACGGCAATTTACGGACCATCTCTTGCTTTCTTCGGTGTCTGATGTTTGTCTGAAACTGATAATCCGGAATCTGTGGAGCCCGTTACTGCTCTCGGGCTCTTCTCGGGAGATATCCACAGGTCAATAGTGTCACTGTCTGGAATTGCATGATCCTTTGTCCATTCCTTAGTCTGAGCTTCTGTAATTCCCAAAGCACTTTCCTCTGCACCGCTGCTGAAAATCTTTGCCATAAATTTGTGCGGAATTGGAGGAAGCAAATCCTCTTGCAACGAATGCTCAGCGAGGATGGTGTGTTGGATCGAATTGTACTTCCAGATTGTTTTTGAATCTCCGGATACGGGTTGAGACGGTCAGAGCGCACAATGAACAGGAACATTGGTTGATGGTGCGCTTTTGATTGATTTTGTTGCGGCAGTGTAGTTCATCTTGGAATAGTGGTACGGGCAACAGGACTGGATTAACATCGGCTTTTTACGGTCTGTTATAAACTGAGCGAAGCAACCGCCTAGTCCACAGCATCCACAGGAGTTTAAACCAACTCGCACAGAGAGTAAAATATGTATTGCAACATGATCCCGCATTTGGTTCAGCCCGTTTTCTTTCCCACATACACAGTCTCCGGTGGGCCTATCCTGATCTCTGGCGCATTTTTAACACGGGTGAGAAAATTAATTGGATGGCCTTGGGCCCTCAAGGCTACTTAATCGTGGATACAGAGTTGCACATTCACGTGTCTAGGTCGGGAACTATCCTGTGGGGCTATATGAGCGGTAAATTGGTGCCCTTCAGGTGCGGATCATTTGGTTACAACGGCGCCTGGGTAGTCCTCGAAAACAATCGCGCGCGGTGCCTTGTCACGCTCTCGATTCGGTGGAGCGACGTCCGGGGCATCTTGGGCGTCAAGTCCCCTTTCCTAGAGCAGAAACCGGTGCATCTCCGATAATGTGAGAAAGTAGTTCACCATGCTCTATAAAATTCCACGAGTCTCTGGTATGCTGTCGTAGTCTCTCCGTTACTTTTACTTTGTCTAACCTATTTTCTGGACTTCACGCGTTGAGATTAAAATTTTCGCACTCCCGTGGGGCGGCAGGTGGGTGGTTCTAGGAGGTTTGATCAATCAGCCGTCAATCCAGTTTTCCAAAGCTGGGAGGCGAATCGGTGGGAAGCACTAGTCTTGTGTTTACCGCGGGGGTTCGATTGGAGTGCGTCGTTATTATGTAATCTTATATCAGCATTCTCCGATTCCCTTCCCTCAGCACAACACCATTCAAATTCGATGAAGTTTGGCAGCAGACATCATTTAATACCGCCTATCTAACCTCCTGTCTATTCAGAATATTAACAAAGCGCGTAGAACTTGTTGCCTCGAATATCCGGTATGATTTGGGTTTGATCAAGCCGAAATTTTGGCTGAAGCATAAATCAATGAAAACTTGAAAGATTCCTTAATGAAAAATTGAGGCAGGTAAGAGGAGTATAAAAATGAGTATCCGGTGGTTCCTGCCGCAACAGATGTGTTATTAACACGAAACAAAAAGGTTGTAGACGCCAGGATTCGAACACACGCGGGGATGAATTACATAATAAGAAAGCACTGCGATCGGACCCCCGCGGTAACCAACAGACTCTATACAGCGAGGTACGAGCTTGGTTGGTATAGAGCGTCTGTCTACGAGAGACTAGGGAAGCACATAACTTCATATGTAGGTTGTATTCCACACACCAGAGGAAGGAGCCTAAGTTGCAAAGTAAGTGTGTCCTGTCGGAAAAAAACATCAAATATTCAAACGGACGATGTTTTTTGAACGCAACGATCACTTAAGCGCCGTGATGCTCAATTGTGCCGTAATTTGATTTGGTCGGTCATATTCATTAACTCTGCTGTCGCCTTTGAAATGTAATTCTCCACCAGATTATTCAATGGTTTCTCTTATGTCAGTGCATTCATCGATGTCTACGAGCGCGGTTTAACGGTCACGTTGATATACATTGCTTAGATACCTCAAGTATTACATATAGTCAGAACTTGTACATTCAAAAATAGGTAGCAGTCGACATATACCCGCGCAACGCAATCCAATGGTAAAATTCCATCTCCAATCCCCATTCTCCTCCCACATACACGTAACTCACCCATTCGGTGTGCCGCTTATGACAAGAACACACGGTGCGCGCCCTGCGCACGGAACACGTCTCGTCTTGCACCAGATGCTCTAAACGCAGGTTGAATGATAAAGGAAACGGCCAAATCGTAATTAACGCACCTGTGAGCTTACGCTCTGGTGTAGTGTACATGGCTTTCCATTCGTGCCTGTACAGCTTCTGGCACTTTGCATACCCGTGTCGACACTCCGGCCCAAAATTACACAACCTTCTGTCTGCAAATTCAACAAAACTCCGTCTTATATTTTCTGTTTCTGTTTGCGACCCGCCGCTTGACGGCCTCTTGCCATCATTTATTCACCCATCGCCGTCGCAAAAAATCACGTGATCCCGTTGTGAAGAAGGAATGTGTTCATGGCGGGACCTGCGTTGCTCAGAATTGGATTTTGTTGTGCAAAATTGAGTATTGAACCAGAATTAACTTTGTTCCATGTGCTTGGACCTTTTAATGAAGCAATCCGTATCCAACAGCAACTGTTGGTTGAGTGTCGGCTGAGCCTTTGGATGTAAATTTCAAGCCTGCAACTTGATATTTTTTTTCTGGATACTCTAGATGTACACATCCAGGATGGATGATCTCCTGTAATTTTCCAGGGTCTCTGGGCCCAATGGTAGGCCAAATACACTAAATCATGGTTTGTTGATTGCTGGCATGTTCCTTGACTGCATTACCCAAACGGTTAGAGCCACACGTCCTTTCCAATTCCTAGTCCATGGGACAGGCAGTTTCAGGGCGATATAATCCATTGTTCCGGCACAGTTCATTTCCCTTCCAAAAAATCTGTGATTTCATTCCTGTACTTGCTTCATTGGTTCTTCCGTGCTGTAAAAATATTCTGACATGTATTTGAAGTCCCAAAATGCGATTTACATGTCCCAGTAATATTTGTACCGCTGCCGTCAAGACACTTGTAACAAACATGTTAAAAATGTTGATGTTGTGTGCACGCAGGCACATCCTGTGAAGGCTCCAGTTTAACATGCCTCCAGGGTTTTATCACCCCTGGAACCCAATGGCAATGTTCCCGAGTCCTGTCGCGATGTGCATCCGCCGCTCTGAGGATGTCAATTCAGAAATTCCTTTCTGCTATTTTATTGGTGTCCTGTATGGGCTTGACTGCAGTGCCAGATTAAATCTGGAATTTTTTCACCTCTGATGAGTGCCCACTCACTTTCCCCTGGGGCTTCGGGGTCAGTTTTCATTGTCGTTCAAGCGCCAACGAAGGCTGTGCATTTTTGTTTGACTGTGCTTTGGTCCCTGTCAACTTGTCAACGGCGATCAGGCCGGCGAACAGTGCGACCAGCTGTATCCGAAGTCCTTCGTACAAAGGCTCTCGGCTGTATCCGACCGTCGTACAAAGGCTCAACACAGCCACCAGTCGGTACTTCATTCAATGCAGTTTTGAGCCATCCAGTTGATATATACTTATTTGCCTTTCACACAGGACAATTGGCAAGTACCGTTTGCCCATGTTTGAAAGCTGGATTAACTGATTTCAATGTTGGTTCCAGATATCTGTGGATGGTGGACGGTACTTTGATTGAACACATGTTCCCAGAGAAATATCCCGGCTCATCTATTCCCTGTTTTGTCCAATGCTTCAAATTTATAAACCATCCTGAGTGTATCTTCATTGTAGTTTGGAGTTGGTCTGCAGCTCGTCAACTCATGGGATTGAACTACTCGGAAATACGGCTTGTTACTCGTTTGTAAAGAGTTCAGATATCCCGGGAACGTGAAATTGTCAATTGCTCGTATATGCTTCAACTTTGGCTTGTTGTCCAAAACACCTGATAAATCCCTCCTCAGACTTCTATCTTGGTTCACGCCTCATTGCTCAACTTTTCTTTGGGCCTTCTCCACACTCCTATCTATTTTTTTTATTGGGAAACTGCTCCGTGTTCCGGGTTTCGACTCGACAAGGGCTTGACAAATAAGCAGTACATCACTACCAAAAGTAAAGTACGAGTCGTGCCGTGCAAAGCATCGGCCTCCCCCCAAGTTATGTAATCGGAGCGCGCGCGGGTTCGATTCCTGGCCTCCACAAACTTTTCGTTTCCACTCAATAACACATTTTTGTAACAGGGACCGCAGAAAACTGCTCTCTGATATTGATTCTAGCATGCTTGAATTTTCTCCGGAATAATTGTTGAAGATTTCATTGGTTTATGCTTCAACTTAAATTTTGCGCTGGTAGTCACATGATCGACTCAGGCAGCAGTCGATGTTCAACAGAACAGGTTCTACATCCTCTTTAAATTTTCTGAGGAGACAGAAGGTAAAAGAGGGGTTATTAAATACCATCTACTCCAAAACTTCATCCAATTTGAGTGCCCTGGTGTTGAGGGAAGAGAATCGGAGAAAGCTGACATAAGATTACATAATAACAGCGCACTCCAATCAGACCCCCGCGGTAAACACAAGACTACCGCCCCCACAGCGTTTTGCACCACCCGCCCGCTCCTCTCATTACAATGCTGCCCCATTCTTCCGCGTGCCGACCCTTTTTCCCACGCTCCCGCTCTTCCCGACCACTTCCGCTGTTCGTTCTTTCTCCACACGCCACCTACACCTCCTTCTTTACGCTCTTAACCGCCGCGTCCTGGGGACGCCGCCATTACACGCCACCCGATGTGTTTGTTTACTTGCGTGTCGCCATCAACGCTGTTGATGCCATGTCTTCTTTCCCACCACCACTGGCACGACTCACTGCTCGGCCGCCCGCCTCCATGCCTGCCCGAAGACTAGACATTGACTGGCGCTATCCACCCTAGTCTAACACCGCCCTCCTATTCAACTTCCGGGCCAATCGACAACTAGGCAAGCCAGCATTGCCGTCACCCTCGTGCACATTCTCCCTGGCCTATCCGCATGGCACCCCCCATTCTTTTTCAACTGCGCCTAACCCAGCGTCTCCAAAGAACACCTTCTAGCCTTCCCACGCTTCCTCCAAAGAACACACCGACTCGCGCCCAGTCCAAGCACAAGGATAAAATACTCGTCCCTCCCGGAGGTATGATCTTTTCTGCCTACAAAATATTGAGCAGAAGCGCTGATATCCCTCCCTCTTTTCTGACAACATCCTGCGTAGACCTTGCCTCTCTTCGCAGCACAAGACGATGAGGAGTGACAATTTGGGAGGGTGCCGGATAACATTTGCTTTCTTGTGTCCTCACTTTCCTCTCCCCCTTCCTTTCTTTGCCCTCAATCCACCATTCCTCGCTTGCCGTCTTTAATTCCCCACCTCCGGGGGCTCCTAACTCTCTCTTCCCCATCTAGCGTACTAAGGCTTTTACCCATCGTCCAGGACACCGCTCTTTGCCGCCAGAGCGCGTACAGCGACCGCACCGTCCACATCTCTGCCCATCGCATCTACACGGGCCCATCTCAACTTCGGTCGCTTCTTCACTCGAGCAACGCATCTGACTCACCGCGACCACTCAGACCACTCGCCACAGTCCATATGCCCTCTACGACATATCTGTGCCGCATCCCACACGCTATGCGCCCTCCCGCTCGCTGCACCCACACCCCGGTGTCGCCGACTCCGTACTAGCCCACGCACTCGACACCGTGCTCTGCATCGGGTACAATTCACATCTCCATCTCCATGCGCAGTGCACGCTGCCCCCACACCCATTCTCCGCCCCGCCTTTCTCCCTCTCTCCACCATCCCCGTCCCCTGTACGACGCGCACGACTACGGCCATCGTCAGACACCACGCTCACCACACTCCTGCTCGCTTTGGCGTCACACTGATATCTGCACGGCTCGGCCACCGTATTTTCCACATGTCCCTCACCACCTTCCTCTCTCCCTCGTCCCCCTCAATCATCCTCGCCGCCCCTACAGCCGCACTTGCCCGGTGGCAGCACAGCGTCCGCAGCATAGCAATACACGACCCACGACCCATCCTCGGACGCGTGCGTGTTTGCTGCATGGCAGCCCTCCAGCTGCGCGCTCCACATCACGCAGCTGACCCCGTACGACTCGCACCGCCATCCACATGCCAGTACGCGCTGCAGCCTCGCGTATACCAAACCAGTCCCAAAACCAAACGGCAGTTGTCTCATTGGCTGACCGTATTTCTCATCATCTAATATTGCTTCTTGTATTATTCAGCTCTCTTTTCACATGTATCTAGAACCTAGTAGTATAAAAGGGAACACAGGACAGACTAGGGTAAAAGAACATTATGCCCCAGACTTTGGACGAAGCTGGCACTGGTGGTCTCAGGCTGCTAGTGGAGGTTGATACCGAACTTCACTTGCAGTAGTCTTTATATTGGAATCAGTAGACTGTTGACTCTGGAACATCGAGTGATTAAGCTGAGGATTTCGTGTTGTTGGTCCTAGACCTCCATATATAAAATAAGGGTGTTCTCCTTGAGAACCAGCTGTAGACTGTGCTAGTGACTTTGCCTTCACCCCGACAAGATGGAAGCTCTGTCATGGTGTGTTGGATCGCTTGCTAGGTGGTTTGTGTGTTGACTTGAGCCTACTAAGTAGAAGATGGACTAGGTGCCCCCACCTCTAGTTTGGCTATAACCTGTCAGTTACTTCGCCTTCACCCCGATATAGACAGAAGCTCTGTCATAGTGTGTTGGGTCGCTAGCTCGATGCTTATAGTGAGCTGGTGCCCATAAAAGCGGAAAGGTTCCGATTCTTGGTTAAGGAATAGGTCGACGGTCAAGGAGTCTTACCATTTGAGACTTGAAGTCATTTGGAGTTAGCCTCAGTAGTCCTTAGGTTGCCTAAGGCGAGGATTTTCACAAACCTACAAACCTCTGCCCTGGTGTTCTCGACCTAGCGGTCCAGCCATCTTGTATCCACCCCATATAACCCACCCCAGACCATTCCTAGGTTTATAGCAGTGTTGTTGTTGGTGGTTGCATATTGCTAGTACATTGTAGAGTGTGTTGTAGAAGCCTATAGTCAAACTTGTGTTTGTTCAAACCTGCTGGTCGCATACTACAACCCGGACCCGAACTCACAAAGAGAAGCACTTGGATCTTTGGAGGTAGATTGTTGCAGTTGGTTGTTTTTGGTGTTTGTTCGCAATACCGTTCAACTAGCTATTTCTAGTCATATAATAAGTGCAGTGTTTCATCGGAGCCCACCGCGAGGGTCCAGTTTGATTCAAACACGTAGTTTGGAAAAACTAGGCCGATACAAGTTGCTTTAACAAAGCACTTTATAATAGGTAACCGTCGAGCACATACTCCTGTGACCTGATCTGTTGAGCATTAAAAGACAGACCAGATCGAATCTGAACTTTAGATCAGTCTCCACTTTGCTCTGGCAGTTCAGCAGATGATTCACAGGAAAACTTATTACATAAATTTAAATGATACAAGACATGCCTTCGCTTCGCTCCGGCAAGCGCGGCGTGTGGAGAGGTAACCAATCATCATTTAAAAATACCCAAGGATAAATGGTTCGAATACAACTACATTTAAAGATCTGTGCGGTAAATCTAGGTTGGCCCTCACACGCAAACACTCATTTCCGTTGGCCAAAACTGGGTCAGGATGCGATGGCCTATAGAGATTTGAGTGAATGCAGAGTAAATGGGAAAGAAGTACACACCGTGCCACGAAATATGATAGCAGACGGGAAACGGGGTCAAGACTGTCTGGAAAACTCTAACCATAAAGGTAGCAGACGAAAGCCCGGGGACTACAACATTATCAATTCGCTGGTATGTTGATACTGAGTGCAAGCGAAAACTGGATCAAGTCTTGCTTACCTCGCTGATAGGACTTTGATGCAGCTATCGAAATAGGTTAGCGCCGATCTGATAGAGTAGAGAGATATGAGATAACGCATTGAGGACGGATTTTCTCCCTCGCGAAGAAAGGTTTCAGTTAAGATGGTGGAGGTCCTTGAATGTCTCAAGGACACGCTCGGATCTGGGTTAGAGTTGAATAGAGCATCAGCGGCGGCGTGGATCATGACGAAGATTTAATACAGATATGTTGAAATCAAACTCGATGTGTAACAGGATGAAGAGCTTACCAGGAGCGCGTCCTTGACGCTCGCGGCGTGTAACCCCACGGGGCTTTCTGGGCGGTGGAGAGTCGAATGAGACGTGCAGGGCAATGTCAGGCCTTGGAGGACTGGGCAGCAGGGTAAGAAAATAGAACATTGCTGAACAACTCAACGGAGCGGATCATCCGACAAAAGTAACCACTCAAAATTTGGTCCCCGACCTGCTTGTAACGTGCGAAATATAAAATTTCTGGCTCGCGACTGCAGTCAAAGGAAATCTGAGCGACTGATTAGAGGCGAAAGGAATGAGGAACAGCCTGGGGTGGCATCCATACCACACACGGAGCGCGACTCGAAATTGAACGGAAAGTTGACGTGGATGTCCGCGCACCGCCTACGCATCAGTAGACGACAGTGCGACATCAGCGATATGAGCGGAAACATCGCGGGGAGAGTAAACCTATTTGAAGGAATAGAAGTTGCTGACGATCAGAGCCATGTATAAATGGGGTGCGGGATCACTCGTACCTGGAAAAGGGAAAACGCAAGACTGTCCGACAGCTAGACGGTATGAGGATAAGCTTGGGGCTAGCAAAAAACTGGGATGACTCACCGAGAAAACCCGCAAAATCGTTCACTGAACGGAACCAAGAGAGAGGTGGCAGAGGGAAAAGTAGCTAGAAAGGGACCTCCCTTACTTGATTTGCTTGTGCAATCTTGGGGGTAGAATATTATTTTGTGGCATGCGGATGGTCTAAGGACTATTTGGACGACAACTTCCATCGAAGTGAGTTAGCTGAAACATATTGTGGCAGGGAAGAAGGTAGCGAACACGGACCTGCAACGTAAACGCCTGGGGGATCGAAAATGAAACAATGTGTATGGACCTCCATGGGCCAACACAGCAGAATAGGTACCAGGATTGCTACGAAACTCGAGAAAAAGAATCAGAAATATTGAAGGGATGGGAATGCTAACTCGAGGAACTCAACGCACACCGCGTGGAAAAACGCCGAGATCGCCGAGTACGACTCGGACCTGCCCGACCTCGTAAGTATAGGTTTTACGATCTGAGTCGAACACTAGTCTATCGAAAGCATGATAAGTTTAATGATGGCAAGGCGGACAATAAAAATACATGTACCTGTTATTTTGAAGAACAAAGACGGCTTGGCGGTTATCCTGATGTCGCGATGGCCGAAAGGAGAAAGTGGGTTAGCTTCCAGTGGGAACGAAAGAAAGAGAGATAACAAACAAAGAGGACGATACGCTCCATTACGGAAGTGGATATGGGGGGAAGAAGGAAGGAAGGGCGATACATGAGAGCCTACCTTATGAACGGGCATTAAGTGGTTGATCGGCAAGGTCCAAAATGAGCCCTATAATCGATAATCTATGAGTAGAGACGATGCGTGCCAGACAAAGAATGGTAGGTTCAACCCAATTTGACTGTGCTGGGAGGATTTGATGGTGTATGAGTGGGGCGCATCACAATGGACGGCGCAGGACTCAGAGCGGAGTGCGCTGAAGGACCGCGAGATAGAGATGACGGGGATAGAGAGAAGAAGGCCATGTCAACACTCCACCCTCTTGCCTTTTGAGTGGGTCTTGAGTGGCTGGTCGGCGAGCTATAATTCACCAAGCGCCTAGGCGCCAAGTTAATTATTGATGCTGAGGGTCAGCTGGACATCGAAATGCGGTAATTTCGGGAGAACAAACAGGTGCACTCTGATTCGAGGCATCTGCTTAATACATGAGGTATTAAACAGACTACGGATATGGTTGTGCAATAAACTACACATTAATCAGAGAGATAGGTTATGGTCTGGGTTGAAGCCAACCATGAAAGTGACTGTGGTTTCAGCAGGGTGAAGAATTCGAAATTGTGAATCACCAGGCAACTAAGCACCCCGGTGTGCAACCAGTGTGAGTGAGTATGTGAGTGGATATTTGCTTCACTGAATCATATCTGTCATAATAGAAGCCAGCATCTTGGGGTTGAGAACCGTGCGAGAACGGAGAGTGGAAGCAACAGCCAGAACAGCAATGAGTAGGTTCCAAGACGACAGCAGCAAATGAGTTGACAGAAGGGTCCGTAGCCATTGAAAGCACAGCAGGTAGCAGTGAGTTTGAGGAGGTTAAAGTTTGATTTTTGCGAAGTGTCCCGTGCCAGTGCAAATGGAGAAGGCAGTCCCATCGTTGAATAATGAGAGGAGAGAACACAAATGGAGATGCATTTGCATGGGGAATGTGCACAGGTTTCGTACGATTTCGTTAAAGAATGGTTAATAATTGTGAACTGTGGACTGCGAACTGCAGGGTTGAATGTTGATCCGAGGCCTTACCATACGGAGGTAAAAGATTTGGACAGCGGGAACTTTGGTCCGATTGTGAACTGCGGACAGCGAACTGCGGGGAGATGCCGAAGTAGAACATTGATCCGAGGCCTTCCCATACGGAGGTAAAGCTTAGGACAGAAGGCTTAATTTTATAAAGAGGTAGAAGTATCTGCTTAATATAATATACAAAGTATGCTCAATACGAAGTATGGAACGCGCCGGAATCTCACGCGGCACAACCAGTTGGAGTATCCGTCCCATCAGACATCAATCTCACAGCCAGTTCAGTGCCTGTTTCCGGTCCAAGTTACCCGGACAGCCACACTGACCACTACGTTACAAACAAACTACGTCGATCGGCCAATGCCCAACCCCACTCGTTGCGACGTTCGGGTTCTTTTCTGCGACAACCATCTCCCCTTTCCCTCTCCCCCTCCCTCTCCCTCAGAACTCCAATAACGACCAAGATGCGCCCCCTCACCCTCGACTCGCTCAACCAGCAGCTGCAGACGGTGCAGTACGTTGTCCGCGGCGAGCTCGCCATCAAGGCCGAGACGTACCGCAACCAGCTGAAAAGCGGCGGGCACAACCTCCCGTTCGACAAGGTCATCTCGTCGAATATCGGCAACCCGCAGCAGAAGGGGCTCGACCAGCCGCCGATTACTTTTACGCGCCAGGTGGGTAACCCATTCTTGACATCGTATAATAACTTTTTGGAATTTACGTGCCACGCTCGCAGGTCGCCGCCCTAACGGAATGGCCCGCCCTCGCCGAGCTTGCTCCCGGCGTGTTCCCCGTCGACGTCATTGCGCGCGCGAAGGAGCTGCAGGAGGAGATCGGCTCCATCGGCGCGTACTCGCATAGCCAGGGCGTGCCGTTCATCCGGAAGAGCGTCGCGCGGTTTATTGAGGGTGAGTTTCGTTTCATTCTTGATTGCACTCCGTTTCGTTTCGTGCGATGGTACTTCCTTTGCGCGCGGGTGGATTCGGGAATGCGGGGTAACTCCGATGGGCGGAGATATGCGTGGCGCACCAACGCCTCGTGCTGCTCTGCATTCAATCTGTCTGGTGTCGTTTTTCGGTCGTCGCGCATCGGACATCGGGATGCACCACATTATGATTGCATCTTCACGGATATGTGTCCAGGCCGGGACGCCTGCCTGCCCCCACGATCTTTCTTGATCGGGTACACCGTGGCGGAATCGCGGCACAGAGAGTGGGATGCACCCAGCGTCGTCGTTTTGCGCCCTGCATCCTGGGTTGCGTCGAATTGAATCTACGCGTATATACGGATGGGATCGCGATGACTTCTTCTTTTCTGCGTGTTCTCCACGATGTGGGACGCAGGATCGGGGCGTGAGATCGGGGGAGCCTACTACTGTCTTCCGTCTTCTTTTCTCTGTGTTTACCTCGGCTCTTCCTCCCTTCTGCTGCGTACCATCTCGCGTCTTCGGCGTACGCTTCATCTGCGCCCCTCCTCTTTTCTTATTCCTCTTCCCGCTGTTTTTATTTATTTCTTATCTACGTCTACGCATTTCTTTCATCATCCCCACCCTTCCCTTCCCTTGCTCACTTCCTCCCCCGCAGCCCGAGACGCCCACCCCGCCTCCCCGGACGACATCTTCCTCACCGCCGGCGCCGACGCGGGCGTCTCGCTCCTCATCAACATGCTCATCACCGCCCCGACGGACGGGGTGCTCATTCCGATTCCGCAGTACCCGGTGAGTTGGGGCGAAATTTAGTTTACTTGCTATTGTTTTGAGGTGGTGAGCTTGTTGTTTTTGGCGGCCTGCTGCGCTTGTTTCCATTGGCGCCGCGCCTTTCGATTCGTCCTCCGGAGGGAGGACCTGTGGAAGGAGATGATTATCCCTTACATTTGGTGGGAGTGTCAGTTTGGTGGGCGACGGGGAAGCGACCAAGTGTGGCTTGGGAGTAAAGAGCAAGGGAGAGGGACAGGGAGGGAAGGGACATACTTCCGGCATTGACTGTTCGTCGTCCCTATTTCTCTGGTCCGGGGAGTAGGATAGGATAAGATACGTCGTCCCACGTTCCGTGATCTCGGTCAGGCGAGCAGGAAGCAGAATCGTTGGAGCGGACCATAGAGGAGAGGAGGGGAAGAACGTGTGTGCTGTTACGTACTTCCTGCGTCTTTGCTGCTTTCTCTGGTTCCCTGCCTCAGCGATGGGGGCGTAGGATAGGAAGCGTTGCCTGGCTTTGCGGTCGTGGATCGTGGATCGAGGGCAGCGTCGGGAGCGGAGCGTTCCTGCGTTAGGCGGGCGGTCGTCTTAGCGCTTAGCATGGAGTCGTGTGTTCGTCGACGTCGGTGTGCCGCTGGGAAAGGGGTATCGCCGGGAAAGCAGAGGAGGGACATCGACCCTCGTCTTCGGCGCAATAACGCGCGCTCTGCGGGTGTTGTGCCCAGTCTATGTGCATACTCTACCGCTCTCATCACATCCCCCGCACCATCCCCATCTGCGGTGCTTTTCCCTCCGAAGCAGTCGTTATCCTTTCTTTCTTTGTGTTCTTTCGGCCCCGACGCCCGTACTCCGTACTAACTTCATTCATTTTTATCTATCCAGCTCTACACCGCGACCCTCGCGCAGCACCACGGGCGCGCGATTCAGTACAACCTCGACGAGACGTCGGGGTGGTCGACCGACCCTGCGTCGATCGAGGCAGCGCTGACTAAGGCCAAGGTGTATTCCAAACTCACTGTCGTCTTCCTCCCCCCTCCCTCTCATTTCCCTTTTCCTTGTGTTAGCAGTCAAATGAAATGACTTGCGTACACTCCCCCTTCTCTCCCCTTCACCTTGCTTCGTGTAGCTTGCTGCCCACCAGGACATTGACTGACGCATATCCCCGCACAGGCCGAAGGCACCACCCCCAAAGCCCTCGTCATCATCAACCCCGGCAACCCCACCGGCGCACTCCTCAACTCCTCCACCATGGAAGAGCTCGTGCGCCTCTGCGCGCGGCACTCGCTCGTCCTCCTCGCCGACGAGGTCTACCAGAACAACGTCCACGACACGAAAAACCACCTGTTCACGTCCTTCAAGAAGGTCGTGAGCGATTTGGAAAAGTCGGGGCTGCAGGACAAGGTCCCGCTCGTCAGCTTCCACTCGATTTCGAAGGGCGTGAGCGGCGAGTGTGGGCGAAGGGGCGGGTACTTTGAGCTGACGAATGTGAGAGCGGAAGTGCGGGCGCTGGTGTACAAGCTCGTGAGCGTGGGCCTGTGTCCGCCGCTCGGGGGGCAGATAGGGGTGGATAGCATGGTGAGCCGCATTTTCTTCCCTCCCTCCCTCCCTTCCCTCTGCGGCGACGCTAATTCCGATCCGCTCCGCAGGTCCGCCCGCCCAAACAAGGCGACCCCTCCTACCCGCTCTGGAAATCCGAGACCGACGCCATCCACGCCGTCCTCGCCTCGCGCACTATCCTCATGGCGCAGCGCCTTAACGCCCTCCCGGGTGTCTCGTGCGTCCAGTCCCCCGGCGCGCTCTACCTCTTCCCCCGCATCACATTCTCTGCCCGCGCGATTGCGGCAGCGAAGGAGGCGGGCAAGGAGCCCGACGCGCTGTACGCGCTCGCGATGCTGGACGCAACGGGCATCTGTGTCATGCCCGGGAGCGGGTTCGGGCAGAAGGAGGGCGAGTGGCATTATCGGCTGACGTGCTTGTGTCCGGGCGTGGAGGAGTATGTGGGGAAACTGGAGCGGTTCCATTTGGGGTGGGTAGAGAAGTATGGGAGCGAGTAGGCGGGTGCGGGTGGTGCGGGGTAGAGAATTTAGGGATGAATTGGAAGAATGTAGACTCACATTTTGTAACGGAACTGACCGTCACATAGTACGCAAACACTCATTATTTTTAGTCTTCTTCCTTTTCTACTCACCACACTCTCCTTTACCGCCTTTCTTCTCCCGTACCCCTATTTTTTCAACCTTACATTGATCCACGCTCCTTCCTTTTTCATTTGACACTGTAGTGCCACCTGATCCCAGTATAAATACTGAGCTGTCATAGTTAGCGCTTCTTCAGTGAATCTACAGTCGTCACTGTCTTAACCCATAACCCCCATAGCCCATAACCTGTAAAATACCATGAATTTTTGCGCAAACACTGACCATTCTCAATTAAAACCCATAACTCTGTGGTACCCCATAATCCATACATTTTTCTGCCAGAAAACCCATAGGTTTTGTGAAATTCTGGATAGATTTGGTGCCGGTTTGGGGTTCAAGTAGTTCAACCTCATGATATATCACAATTAAATACAAATTGAAGCCATTGGGAATTGATTTAGTACCCAATGTTGACTTCAGTTCAACACTTCACTGCCCGATAGACACCACTTCACAGATCAAATCGATCAAATTTCAGCCATGGTAACTAATGACTGCTTTTAAACAGAGAAAAGCCATTTGAAGCACCAAAACAATACAAGTTTGTAATTAATTTTACGGTTTGTGTTACATTTTGTGCCGATTTTGCTGCCAGAAAGGCTGCCGGAACCTGCCGAGGAAATTCCGACGGCTCTCGAAACCCATACCTGCGGTAACCCATAGCATTTGGGCTAAACTGTGGGGTATGGGTTAAGACAGTGACGACTGTATAACTTACCAGAGTCTATCGGATTCGCTCTAGCTCTCTCTGTGTGCCGGAACTCGAACCTCTCACTTCCATCACATCTTTTTGACTCGAACAAGATGTGCCTTCGCTTCGCTCCGGCATAAGTGCTCGGGATTTTGTAAGCCTCAGCTTAAGAGGCAACTAACCGTCGTTGAAAAATTATTAAAGAACAGTGTATGGACATGGGTTCAAAAGTATAGGAAACGTATTCGAAAATATCATTAATTCACACAAAGTATGTACATATACTATGGGCCATACAATAAGTCACAGTCCAATGTGCAAACTCACCCCTTTCATCTGTCACGATAGACTACTGCATAGCATGCCGCGAGTGGAATCAGAGAGTTACCGCAGAATGATTAAGCACCCATCGACAAATGACTGAACGAAAACCGGATGGCCAGACACTCGAACTGTGGGAAAACATGCATCATACTAGAGAGCAGCCCGAATAGAGGTAAAGTATTACAACTCTGTTGATTCGCTTGTGAGCATCGAGCGCCAGAACATATGGAATTACTTTAATACTCACCTCGCTCCGATTGCAGCGCGAGTGGATGATGGCACGACGCCGCAAACAGCCGGACAATCTGAAGCTAAAAAAGTAAATCTAGAGCATCTAAAATTACACTGGCTCACAGGGAGCGTCAGAAGTCGGGAAGCAACCTGTGAACATAACTGAGAAATCGTAAAAAAACAGCGGAGGAACCCAAGAGCATGAAAACATTACCTCATCGAGGAACGGGAGTAAAGGGAGGCGAACAGGCTGAGCTGCACGAAATTGGTCACACTTACCAATGCCAGCCGCATCGAAAATAGGCTGGGCGCTGTCTTCTAGTTGGGTGCTCATAGCCTATACGGGTGGTTAGTTAATAGATTAAAAGACAACTGGAGAGTGGAATAGGACGGATGATGGCGATGTTTGAGGCCAGAGTGAGACGTAAAGGAGTCGGTTAAATGACGTGGAGAACACAAACAAATGACTTACACGAATTTCCGAGGATGCAGGCAAGCCAAGGAGTAGCTGAGTCGTGCGAGAACAATGGCCTAAGATTAGCACGGAAACTATCCCGGCTCAACTCCCAAATAACGGAATTGAGTGCGGTGTGCTCGAGTCAACTTCGCCATGGGTGTGTTAGCAAAATACGGATTGGAATAGCAGAAGCGCCGTACATAGTACCAAAGGTCGGGTTAATGAGAACTTCAGGATTCGAATACAATTTGCACTGGCGCATATGATGGTTGAGTTTGATTATTGTGAACAATCTGGAAGGGGCTTACCTCAACACGGTGACGGCCGGAAGAGGAAGATATCAACGAAAATAACGAAACATGGAAGCGAGGGCGGAAGGGCGGATTGGATGAAAACCGCTGTAAGATACCATTCCAGATCTGGCCAGTTGCAGATTCGTTCCGAGTTGACTTATAATTTTGCGGTCCACAGCCATTGTTAAACATTTTGGTGCCCGAGAACTCTTGCGGATCCACGAAACGTAGTCCCACGTGCACCGAAAAATGTCGCCTGTCAACTTGAAGACACGTTGAGGTTAGTTGAGGTACGTACAGTCTTGCGGGGGTTTGATGACACGGTAGCCTTGCGGGATTCTTCTAAGCAGTGTGTGGAAAAGCAAGGGGAAACGAAAGGCAAGAACCCAGAATGATGGTGGGGGAAAGAACGAAAAGAAATCAGACAGGCCTTCCGGTTTGTGAGAATTAAGAACGGCACTGCGTCAGTCTTGATGCTACACAGATTTGTGAAGGGCTTGCGGAGGGCTTGCGGAGTCAGCACCTTATTGAGGGCGGAGGACCATTAGTAGAACGCGAGATGATGATAGAGGAATAGGAATAGGCAAACCGAGGTATGCACCGTATTGAAAAGCGGGGACCACCGTTGGAAGGCGGGATGATGATGGGAAGAGGCGAAGAAAGAACATCGGACAGGTTTTTCTTTTGAGCGGGCTTTGAGCGCGGGATTAACAGGCATGTGGCCTGTTCACGCGTCATGGCGTACAGCCCGTC
This sequence comes from Mycena olivaceomarginata, assembly GCA_029378375.1. NCBI lineage: Eukaryota > Fungi > Basidiomycota > Agaricomycetes > Agaricales > Mycenaceae > Mycena > Mycena olivaceomarginata. Next base: position 22,729 of record JARKIC010000829.1, on the reverse strand, counting down.
GAAGCTCTTCAAAAGTTAAACTGTGATGCTGGGAAAAGGACAAAAGCCTCGACTCGGAGGCACGTTGAATTTGAAGTTCAACCGAGGTCAAAGGAGAGAGGTGGACGGAAAGAAAGGAAAGAAAGGGGGCAGTCCAATTCGAGGTGTTCGCACCGGAGCGGAGCTGAGCTTACCATGGGAAGTTTAAAATAAGAATATGATAGTGATCTGTTGTGTTCGGGAATTAGCAGGCGCCCGGTGGCGTGCGAAAACAAACAGGTGCATACTGATACGAGGCATCTGCTTAATATACGAGGTATACTTGGTCTACGCTCCGCTCTGGTTAACTTGGTCTAATCAACCGACGCTACCAACGCCGCTTGGATGAAGAATCGTAAAATGGGAGACTGAATAAAGTAAATTGTGACTGCTAACTTTAACTTTGATCGCCCCTTTGGCTTGGCGGAGCTAACTTTACTTTACTGCACTTTACTTTTCCCACGCTTGACGAAACTAACTTGTCGACAACTAACTTGTGCAGTTCTGATAAGATAACAAAAAGACCCTAGTAGACACTTCCCAACACCTCAAGCATATTCTACACATCAATAACTGTCATTCTCACTCTACCGGAGTCACTGTGAGTACCTTCATCGTTGTTGATGTTCACCGTGTGCGTTGCACCGGTTCGATGGGTTCCGTCTGCCCGTTCTGTCAAGGGGTTCAGAAAAAAGTTTGACGGGACGGTAATGAGACAGTTTTCTGATACGACGGCCATCGAAACAGCGGCCGTCAACGGGCCAATGGTTTGACAGCGGTGGGTCCCTAAATTTCGTAAGTTTTGAAGAATCTCTTGTGGAAATGAGGTTCCCTCACTACTATCAAACCTAGTCGGTGCTATCTAGAGCTATACATTCGTCAGGACCAAGCCAAAACAGTATTGCCGAGTTCCAAATGTGAACAACTTTAACAGTGTCCTCAACAATTTTGAAGCATTATTGTAAGGGCAACCTTAAGCTCAGCACGGGGCGCGGAAACTAGCGGGGGAATTCGAAGTATAAACATGGGTACTAAATACAGGAGCGGGAATACTACGCACCTAGCGGGGGAATCCGAAGAGAAGAAAGGATGAGGATTCCCACGCTAGGCGAAACCTTATATACGAATCAGTAACTACCCAGTAGCACGTGTCCGGAGGTATCTACAATGATCCCGGGCCTGGTCACATAGCATGTGCCAACGAGAACAGGCGGGCGGAAAGCCGGAGGCATTAGCCAGAGGAATAGCTGGAGCGGAGGCCGGAGTGGAAGCCGGAGCGGAAGCCGGAAATATAGCCGGAAAGGCCGGAAGAGCAGGGGTTCCCCTGACATCACCCCCCCCTCGGAATACGGTGTCCCGACGTATGAAGCGGATGGTCTTATCGCACCTCCGGAAGGATAGCGAGTTGAAGGCGGCCGAGGCAATCCGGCGGGGGGTGTTGGGGTAGCAGCGGTAGTAGGCGTCAATGGCATCTTTGGCGAAGACGTCAGAGTGCTTTACCCACTTATCGTGCTCCGGACCATAATCCTTCCAGCGCACCATGTACCAGAGGCTGCCGTATCGGACTCCCGCTTCCAGGATCTCGTCGACCTCCCACCTCTTGTCTCCGTCCGGCTGGAGGACGGGCGGTGGTTCATCGTGCCGGGGGCGTCTGGGGAACGGGTCTGGCTTCGCAAGCTCGAGCTTCACGACCAGGAAGACCAGGTGAAGCTGGGAGTAACGCAGCGGAAGCTCGAGCTTGTATGCTCCGTTGCCCACAACCTTCACGACCTTGAAGGGTCCGAGCCGTTTGTCCGAGAACTTGGGCGAAGGACACGTCGTTTTGATATCGGAGGCATCCGGTCGCCTACCTTGATGGGTACGCGCCGGCAATTGTAGTACGGCTTGAACTCGTCCTTGGCTTTAATGAGGGCAGCTTTGGCTTCGGAGACTCCGGCGGCGATCCGGTCGCGGAATTCGTTGACGGACTCGTCAGCGGAGCGCCTACCGTTCGGCTTGAAACCCATCCGAGGAAGGCGGCCGGTGTCCGTCATGAACGGTACCTGCTGCGTCGAGGAGTGGACATGGTTGTTGTAGGCGAACTCGGCTGCCGGCAGGAGCTCATCCCAGTCGTCCTGTTTGTAGCTCGTGAAGATACGGACGAACTGTTCGAGCTCTTGGTTGGCGCGTTCGGTCTGACCGTCGGTCTGCGGATGGTAAGCGGTGGAGGTAGCAGGTTCAATACCGATGAGGCGCCACAGTTCGCGAGTGAACTCGGCGATGAACTGCAGACCACGATCGGAAATGTACTTCCGGGGGGTTCCGTGGTGCCTCCAGACGTTCCTGTAATACAGCCGGGCAGCTCCGACAGCACCAAGGCCGGTGTGGCACTCGTTGAAGTGGGCTCGCTTACCGAGGACGTCAACCACAACCATGACCGCATCGAACCCGTGGGCCTCCGGGAGCTCGACAATGAAGTCCACCGAGACAGTGTCCCAGCGCTCGTCTGGAATCTCAGTCGGATGAAGCTCACCGTGGGGAAGTTGCCGGAGCGCCTTCGTCCGGTTGCACGCATTGCAGGCTCCGACGTACTGGCCGACGTGTCGGGACAACTGGGGCCACCAGTAGTTCCGGGAGATCAACTCCAACGTCTTGAAGCGGCCAGCGTGTCCGGCGACACGCGTGTCGTGGTGCTGCTCCATAATCCAGCGACAGAGGTCCTTATTCCGCGGCACAACGATCTTGCCGCGGAACAGGAGGAGTCCGTCCGAGATGTGCCATTCGGCCGAGCGGGGGGAAGGAGCCTTCCGGTTCTTGAGGAGCTGCCGGGCAACAAGCGCCACGGAGTCCTCAAGCTCCGGCTCAGTCGCGAACGCCTTCCGGACATCGCGCAGGAGAGGAATTTCGGGTCCGTCAACCGCAATCCCCTCCATGGCACGAATCCGGAAGAGCTCCGGCCGAAGGAGTGTAACGTCCGAGTTCTCCGAGCCGGCTCCGTGGCGTCCGGACGTCCCATAAGGCGTCCGGGCTGATGGAACAGGGCAAAGTCGAACCGGGACAGGTACAGGGACCACCTGGCCTGCCGCCGGTTCAGCTTCTGCGACTTCTGGAAGTACTCCAAGTTCTTGTGGTCTGTCCAGATCTCAACCGGGTGCTGCGCGCCTTCGAGGAAATGTCGCCACTCCTCTAGGGCTTGGACGATCACAAGCATCTCCTTGTTGTGGATCACGTAGTTCCGTTGGACGTCATTCAAGCTCTTGGAGTAGAAGGCAACGGGGCGCCATTTTCCATTGGTCCCCTGCTGAGACAGAACCGCTCCGGTCGCCCGGTCGGAGCTGTCCGCCTCAAGCCAGTACGGCCGGGACTCATCCGGAAGGACTAAGACGGGCTCCGCAGTCACTACGTCCTTGAGGGCTTGGAACGCGGCAGCCAAGGCAGCGGTCCAGGTCCAGGCCACACCCTTCTTCGTCAGGTCGAAAAGCGGCTGGGCGACGTCCGAGAATGCCCGGATAAACCTCCGGTAGAAGTTCGTGAAGCCGAGGAACTGCTGCACGTCCTTCTTGTTCTCGGGCGTGGGCCACGAGGCAACGCCGGCGACCTTGACGGGGTCCATCTCCACGTGGTTGTGCGAGATGATGATGCTGAGGTACTCGATCGTCAACTTCTCGAACTCGCACTTCTCCGGTCGGAGGAAAAGATGGTGTTCACGAAGCCGCTGGAGCACCTCCCGGACAATTTCGCGGTGACGGGCGAGATCGGAGTGCGCGATGAGGATGTCGTCCAGGTAGAGCATAATGTCTCCGGAAAGGATGAGGTCCTGGAAAATGTCGTTCATCATCGTCTGGAACGTAGCCGGGGAGTTGGTAAGGCCAAAGTACATCACCAGCGGCTCAAAGAGCCCCTGGTTTGTACGGAATGCAGCCTTCCATTCGTCACCTTCCTGGATCCAGATGTTGTTGAAAACCCCACCGGACGTCGAGTTTTGTGAAGAACCGGGCTCCCTTCAAACGGTTAATAAGATCGTTGATCAAAGGGAGTGGGTACCGGTTTTTCACAGTCATCGTGTTGAGTGCCCGGTAGTCCTGGACAAACTGGAGAGCCCCGTCCTTCTTCTTAATGAAGAAGACCGGAGACGCCATCGGCGACTTGGACGGACGGATGCGGCCGGTGCCCAACCCCTCCGCAATGAAGGCATCGAGCTCCTTCTGTTTGAGCGGGGAGATCGGGTAGACCTTGCAGTTGGCCGGCTTCGCGTCCGGGACGAGTTCAATGGCGTGGTCCCATGCTCGCTTCTCCGGCAAGGAGTTGAAGGACTCCTTGTTGAAGACGTCCGAGAAATCCGCAGCCCAGGACGGAACATCGGTTCCAGCGGGCGTAGGCCTCCGCAAGGTGCTGCAAGACAGTGCAGCCAGTGCGAATCTCCTCGACGGGGGTGAACACAGTGTACAAAATGCGATCACCCTCTTCGAGGTCGTCCTCTTCGTCACCATCGTCCTCCGAGTCCGGACACAGCTCCGGCAAGTCGTCGTTGGCCGGATCGTACCCATCATCTCCGTGCCACTCCTCGGAGTAGATGGCACAGATAGACGGAGTCGGTCCTTCACGCAGCTGCCGGAGGATCGAGGCAGCGAGCTTCTCATTCCTCCGGACGGCCTGCAACTCGTCCCGGCAGGTGCGGCATCCGGTCGGGCAGCGCGTCATTCGAACCTCCTTGGTCTCCCAGTTGATCTCCGGATTGTGTTTCTGGAGCCAGGAGTAACCGAGGATGACATGCTGCTTCCCGAGTCGGGTTACAGCGAGCTGGATACGCTCGGAGTGCCCCTTGTAATCGACCACCATATCGACTACACTGGTGATGCCGCCCGCTTGGTTCGGGCTGCTGTCCACGTTGAGAACTGGGATAGGCTGCGAGAGAGGCCGGACCGGAAGGTTGCGGGAGATGACGTACTCCGAGTCGATGAAGTCTCCGGTCGCTCCGCAGTCGACCAGAGCCTTCACCAACATCCAGGTGGCGGTCTCTACAGACTGCAGATCCAACGGGATGTGCAAGGAGTTCGGCCTTCGACAGAGTCGATGACGTATTGCCGGGGAAGTCGCCGTTCCCACTTCGGGCGATGAATGCGCCGAAGCGAGCCTGTCCTCGTTCCCGGCGTGGGGACAGGGGCCTCCGTTACTGCCCTCGTTCCCGGCTCGGGGGCAGTGTGGGCTTCCATCTCCGGGACGGAAGGAAGAGTCTCCGTCACTCGGACGGAAACTGGGACGGGGGGTGCGCCTCTCGCTACTACCTCTGAATCAAATAAATTGTCACTATCTGAATACAGGAGGGCGTAGCGATTAGGGGATGCGACCGAGGGCGCACCGCTCACTCGGCCGGGCGGGGAAAACCTGCCAGTTCCATCTCATCTCCGTCCACTGACTCGGCCAGAAGTGAGGCGGAGGTGGAGAGCCGGGTGAACAGCTCGTCGAGGAGGTCGTCTCCGAGTTGACAAATGACCTCGTCGAGAACGTCCGTATGCCGGACGTCAGCGGGGACGGGGCACTCGCAGGCGAGGTGTCCGGCAGCTCCGCACCGGAAACAGGTGCGCAGGAACGGGCGCGTCTGGGCCCGATCAACATCCATTGGGACAGCTGCTGGAGGGACAGGTGCCGCCAGCGGGGCGAACGTGACCGGAGCACGTGCGGGAACCGGAGCCGGAGCCGGAGCCGGAAATACGCCCGCTACGCGCGACCGTGGGAAAGAAGCCGGAAGCCGCGCCGGAGGGTTCCTGGTTCAGGCGTGGCCAAACACCTTGTACTGCCGGAAGGCGCGTAAGCGCCATCCGTCGTAGTCGGTGAGGTCGGACGCGGTTCCGGACGTCGTAATCGCGATGTTGATCCGGGGGTCGAGGCCGGAGTGGTACTTGGTGACCCGGACGAGAGCGTCCGAGTAACTGGCTGTTACGGCCAGTTCCTCGAAGTCGTCCGTGTACCGGTAGATGTCGCGGGAGCCCTGGAAGTACGAGTGGGACTCAAGCTTGGTGAGGGCTTGGTCCTGTTCGTTCTCCTCGACGAACCAGAGCCGGAACTCGGCCTCGAAATGGGCCCAGGTGGGGAACGGGAACGGTACGGCGGATGCATGCCACTCCGCCCATCGGGCAGCCACGTCCTTCGACATGAAGGACATGGCGAACCAGACGAGTTTTTCCTGCGAGATGAACCTGTCCACCATGAAAGCTTCTGGAACCAGCCGGTAATAGGTGAGGACGGAGTAAAGGAACATCCGTCCTTGCGTCCGGTCGCCGTCAAAAACAGCCGGAGGATTCGGTCGGAGGACCGTTTTGGGTGCTGGGTGGGGGGCCGAGAAGTCTGGACCCGACGCCGGAGCCAGAGCGGCAGGGGCAGGGGCAGGTGGCGGATTTTGGTTGCCCGGCAGTAGCTGCCGGAGCGTGTCTTTGATGGCATCAAGAGAGCCTTCGACAGCGGTGAGCCGATCCGCAATTTCGGAAGCCGGATCCGGAGTGTGAACACTCGGGATTGCGGGTTGCGTGGAGTGTGGAGGGGGTAGCTGGTCCATCGGAACGGAGGAGGGGTCGAGATTTGAAGTGGGGGAGGATGGAGCACTGGAGTAGTGGTCCGAATCCGTACCTGCACCAAACTTCCCAATCTTGACCGGTTGATCCCTTGGATCCTTCTTCTGCTGTAAGGGCAACCTTAAGCTCAGCGCGGGGCGCGGAAACTAGCGGGGGAATCCGAAGTATAAACATGGGTACTGAATACAGGAGCGGGAATACTACGCACCTAGCAGGGGAATCCGAAGAGAAGAAAGGATGAGGATTCCCATGCTAGGCGAAACCTTATATACGAATCGGTAACTACCCAGTAGCACGTGTCCGGAGGTATCTACAATGATCCCGGGCCTGGTCACATAGCACGTGCCAACGAGAACGGGCGGGCGGAAAGCCGGAGGCATTAGCTGGAGGAAAAGCCGGAGCGGAGGCTGGAGTGGAAGCCGGAGTGGAAGCCGGAAATATAGCCGGAAAGGCCGGAAGAGCGGGGGTTCCCCTGACAATTATGTTGGAATTTGAGCTGCTAAGGAAGTCTAGAAAGTCTAGTCCTGCTTGGAGGAAGGAAATGATTCAATAACATAAACAAAGATTCAACCACAGGCACACCAGAACCCGCAGATATTGGGTGATGTCTTGAAGCTTGGTTTTAGTTGTTCTAATCCCGAATGATAAACTGACCGAGATAATGGCACGGGGATGGCCAAACTCGCACTTTCTGTGAAAGAAATTTGAGTTTTAATATAAAGTGCATGTGGGCATAGCCTGGGACATGCTATAATTACCGATAGGGCGCTGTATGGTGCGGAAAGCTGAAGCACTAATTGTGAAAGCTGAATGGCTCAGATATGGGTGAAGAAAAAGACCTAGAATTGTTTCAGTTCACTTATTTACATCTACTTACACATTTACTTACTGTTGCTTGAAGTTACTTGAATTTACTTAAAGTTACTTGGAAGTAACTGCCCCGTCAAGTTAAATAAATGCGATCAGACGAAGTAACTTATGCCATCAGATGGCATCAAATCCCATTAAGTTCAACAAGTTATAGTCGCAAGAGCGTGAATTGACAGTTGTTATGACCTGTTCGACTCTGGATACAATTACCATAGCTTCTGGAGCACCATGGCACATATTGAACCAAAATTTGGGTGGCGGGGACTTCAATTTAACATGGAATGCTATTGTTTCAAGTCTTGTTTTGCTTTTTTCGGATTTCATAATGATTGTGCGGGTTCTTATTCATTCAATACCTCTTGAGTAACCTATTTATTCAGTATCCTAAGCTGACTTTCCTGGAGCTCACTGAAATTGCAATTAACTGAGTTGAACACCCAACCAATGAGTCGTCTCCCCAATGTGCATTGAAGAGACACATTCAAATTGTTCCTAATGATTCATTCAATTGATGTACAAGATAGGATCATACTTAATAATGGGGCTGTTTTGCATGTCCTTCAATGGTATGGAGCCTTGGCAAGTGGAATCCTTGTCTGAGGGGCAGCAGGCATGTTATTGACATGGGTAACAGTAATGGCTACATGCAGAGACACAGATATCATGCCTAGAGTCGTTAATTTACTCTAGTGTTGTGATGCGGGTCTTTTAGGCCTCGCCAGGCTGGAGGAAAGCGCACACAGACGATGAGTCCGGCGCTGCTAGGTAGACAGGAGGCGCCGACTCAGACCCTCCCCGCTGTTGTAACACTTCAGCTAACGGCCTTGTCACCCGAGGCCAGAGCTCCATTGATGTTGTATCTCGAGGCGCAGTGAGAGCAGTTGTACAATTGCTCAGCTATCCAGCGGGTCCTGGGTGGTTAGCTTTCGGCAGTAGCGCTGCCGCTCGTTGTGTCTAGCCGTTGCCGTTGAACATGGAAGTCAAGAACAAAGATAGATAGATATCACATGATCTAGCTACCGGAGCTATACATAATAATACTACGTAAGCATATATGACATGTCTGCCTTGGGCATGCCCAAATACCCTCGTCACAAGTGTGCTGGTACTTTTTCTAACTTGAAGTTACTTAAGTTACTTACAAGTTACTTTTGCTTACTTTACTTTGCAGTGTCTTTACTTGTCTGCCAGAAGTAAAGTAAAGTTAGTTTTGTAAGGCCAAGTTAATTTTGCCAAGTAACTTTGTTAACCATCATAAAATGGCTCAATCTTGTGGACGCTCTACCATCCGGACTCGCAAGGCTGTTGCTGAGGGACGGGCATCTCCCATTCCTCAGCAGCACCACAGCTTGGATACTGACAGCAACCGCTCTGGTCACAATGTGAGTGGTCCGCTGATAAGCCAGTAATTGGGCCATGGTTAGATACACGTAATTTTGCGTGTTTCTGATCGTGCTCATTGCTGAAACTGTTGTTTCTATTCAACAGTACTGGTTCCTGGTAGCTGTTGGGCGAACTACAGAGAAACAGGTGGGCGTTCTAAGGAATTAGAATGTCCATTGGCTAGTCTCGCCCTGAAAACTGTAAGGGAAACGTGCAGCCAGATAATAAGTCAAGGGACTTCTTTTGACTTGTTTCCAACATTCACTTAAACAACGGAAACGGGTCAAAGGAACGGGAGTTGGCAATGTGTTGTGTTGTGTTGAGACGCTGGGGAGACGTGTTCGGTCACGAGTGTTTCGGTTGCCAGAGTTGCCGGTTTCCATCGGATGCGGATACACCGAAACAGGTGGTCGGTTATTCTGTGGATCCAGATCACAACTCTAAAGGTGTTCTAAGGTTCTTTCTCAAGAACCCTTTCTGGGAAACCCTAGGGAAACGGGTATCTACCAAGACCTACAAAGGAGTACTATCAAGTTCCGTACTTGGAACCAAGGGGAAACTTGAGTTGAAGCAGAAAACAGGTCGAACGAGATGCAGTGCCGATCTATCGGTGATCGACACACCCTCTGAATAATACAGGGGTGCTGCTGACAGGTTCCTGCCTCGTAATTGGCAAGGGAACATGGTGTGCTCACAGTTGGGAACCAATGGGAGGCGACGCTCGGAAGAACAACCGACGGAAACGCGGTTTAAGAGACGGATAAACAGACTTTTGACTCATTGGGATTGTGTTTTGGGCTTTGTAACAGTGTCTTGGCGGTTGTATAAGTATCCGAGGGCGTTTCTACGATGGACACAGCATCTCCCCCTGAACTAGTAGGCTATACGCTTGCGCATTGGGTTGATCTGGGATCCTCAGTGAACGCACTCATATAGAGTAGCACTATTAGTCGAAATCTTAATTGTTTCTGAATCATATATTATTCTGGAAACGCACTTGGGCTTTGCCTGGAAACTGTCTGAACTCTGAGAATCTGTTGGATCTGGGACTCTGTTGAAAGAAACATTATTGTTGTTGTTTGCGGAGCGGGTTTCAGAAAGTACAGTCAAGGGAAAACTTTGGAAACGTGACTGCTGGCGTTGCTCAGAAAGTACCTCTTTAGGGAAAGCTCTGTGAACGTTCTTGGCCTATAAACTAGGGGCCTTACTTGACACTGGGGACAATGTACAATATAACTGGCCCGGATATTACTGTTGATCACTTCTTGGTCCTGACACTGGGGGCAAAAGCCGATGCACCTGGATTCCAGGTGCCTCTGAAGCATGTGCTCCGAAGGCTACAATGCGGAATACAAAAGGCCAACAAAGATCCTTAGGTCAACAAAGAACAGACAAAGGAGGACAAAGGACAGTCAAGATTTGCTGGGTGGTGAAAATCCTGCCTGCCCTTTGTCTTACCTTTGTTAATTCTTTGTTCACCCAAGGACCTTTATCGGTCTTTTGTCCACCAGTTCACAACCTGCAGAGAACATGCCCTGGAGGCACCTGGAATCCAGGTGCATCGGGGTTTGCCCCTGGTGTGATCATGAGCTCAGATGGAATGGATTCCAAACTTTTGCAGCTTCTCTTCAGGCATTCAGTGAGTTCCTAAAACATATGAAAAAAAAGCCAGTCTCCAGTCCAGAGGACCTTCGCAATGGTTCTCTCTGGTTTGATCTCCTGGTGAAGTGTAAATGTAATAGAACACTAGTGGTAAAACTTGCAATCTGATTTGATTGTGCAAGTGCCTTTGGGGATTGGAAGGAGTGCTGCTGCCCTCTCCCCTCTGGTTATGCTTGTATGTCCCAACATCCACGTGCCTCCCTCTCTCCTGTAAGCCACCTTCATCTTCATATACTGTACCGACTTGTATGGTAGCAACGTAACGCGTAACGCTGGGTCAAAAATGTTGCCTAAATTCGAGCGTAACACCAAAATTTCAACTTTTCCGGGCTGAATTTAGTATTTTTTCGGCCCTGCAGGGCCGAAATTCCCATTTAGGCAGGTACGGTGCCAAATAAGGCAACCCGTTGCTACATCGTAACCTGAATTTTGCGTAACGCTCCTTGGGCAGTTGCTGCCATACAAGTTGGTACAGTAACCGCTGCCGAGTGCCCGTTTCCCTAGACAGCTTCGGTTCCCGAGGTTTTCGTGAATGTCCCCCAAGATTCCTCCTGCTGTAACTATATACCTGGTCCATGGGGAGCTGAATTAGAGTTCACTTGATGCCTAGGATACTCGCAGTTGGATAGAGACCGTGTTTTGAAGGTGGCGTAAGAATACTGGCATGCACCTGAAAACTTCAAGGTCATCACAGAATTTTTGTGGTAGAGAGTGAAATACCTGAAGGGACGCAAAGGGGGCTGGGATGGCCCTGGGGGAAGAGAAAAGATGGTAAGTCGAAGGCAGCGGGCGGAGAGGGAGCGGGACATGTTCTGGTCTTTGCGCAACTTTGGAGGACAAAAAGACGGGGCCTCCAAAAGATTGCAAAGCTGGTATAGAATATTGTTTCTAGGGCTGCAATTTGATTACCTGCACAGGCACGAATACAGGTCTCTATGCAAATACTTATGTTGGGTTGAGGGCGAGAACATCTTTCACAATTATTAACCACTCACCTTATGCCAATGTCCACCAGCAACGTGCGAAGCCCGCGGCGATTGGTATCAAATCCTTGTTTGGTGGAAAGATTTAGAAGTGAGCACTTTTCCGCTGTAATCTTCAAAAGCTTAAACGGTATATTTAGAGTGTGTACACAGCAGTTGCAAGAATAAAAAGACCTACATCTCATAGTGGTGGCACCTCCCATGAGGAGCGTCTCGGAAAAAAAGGTAATGTCTCATCGAGCGCTGGAAGTAAGTTTTGGAGGCGAGATCGTTAACCAGTGCGCAATGGGAAATGGATGACGGCCAACAACAGAGACACGGCGCACAGACTGAATGTTTGAGCCTGTTGAGCTTTCATCAAGAAATCAAATGTAGTTTATACCTTGCAGAAATACAGAAATACAAAGCTAATGGATTAGAGGAGAAACGGCGCTGCAAGCCTGCTGCACCATAAATTAGAGTTTGACCTTCTTGGATCAACGAGGATCGACGGCGGGAGCGCATTTGCGGGGCTCGCGAAATGTCCTCTTCAAAGGCGGGAGCAAGAGCAGATGGCTCGCTTGCGGACAATAACGGCGTCAACGAAGCGGATGTACTATGCATAACTGATAAAGCAGAGGAACTGGGTGCTGGGATCTTTGAGATTGTGTCAGACAATTGAAATGATAAAGAGCCGAGGCACCTACCGTTTTGGTAGCTTGGTGTTTGGCTTGCTTTCGCTGCATCAGCGCCTTCGACTCCGTACTGCCCAATTAATTCAGCAGTGTCATCATTGTCCTTTTCATCAGCTTCACGACGAGCACGGCGACACGTGCATTTGCGAGAATGTACCAGCTTGTGGTGGCGGGGCGAGTCGAGAGAGTGCGGCGAGGTTGAGGGATGAGAAGGATCGGAGCGGGGAGTATGACGCGCACTATGGGCACATCTGGTATGGACATCGAAGAGCGAGAGGGACGGGAGGGGCCCAGGATCGAGCGGCTGCGATGGTCTGGTTTGCGCGGGGACGGTGCTCTCAGCAGACTTTGAAGTATTCGATGTCTGTGTTCAGTGTCGCATTTTCTGGTTGATGCGCGGTGCTTGAGCCGCGGCCGTCTGTGTCGTGTTTTTTCCGACCGTGATGGTCTCGATGCATCATTTGTAACGGTGATGTGGAATACTGGAAAGGCCCCACGAAACTCTCCACGGGCAGTGGAGGACACAGTGCGCAGGTGTCAGTGCAAAGCGCGCATCGTGATACTTCTAACGGATTTGTGGGCAGATCAGTGACTGGCGTGCGAACATTGAAAGCGAGATTGGAAGAGCAGGTGTCGAGAAGTCGATCATGAGAAGTGGCGCTGGAAGATGGAAAGAAAGACCGGCTGCATTAATATTGGACTCCTGGAGAAACGCAAGTTGTGTCAGATTAAAGATTTGCGATCGTCAGTCGGATCGATTGCCGCACCATGTGCTCGTGGACACCTGATCATCCCGCCTTTTCACGGACCGCCGTTTCAAGTCTGCGTGGGTTCGAAACCTGCAAGTAACATCGAAATTTGACCCTCGAGCAGAATGTTGAATGGACGAACTGGTGAATGCGAGGACATAGTTAAAAGTCAAAACGTCTCGCCAACCATGAGTGTTTCTCGGCCGGTCTATTTGGCAAGGTGTGTACGTAGGTCAATTGAGCGTCGCGCAGTAAGAAAATACAAGAAATAAAAGGCAAGAAGCAACTATGGAAATCCCTCTAAGTCTGCCAGACCTCAATGCGGTCACCAGAGTTTGTGACCAGGTCCGCCGCGGTCACAAAAATCTCGTTACCTGATCGGTAATCTACCACTGGGGTCTTAGCCCTGTCCGCCGGCGGCTGGTTCCGACTTGGATCGACCTGGCTGAATGAAGGATGGCTGCTGTTGGTTTTATCTTGTGAACCAATTGAGATATCACTCCTGGCTGTTAGGCCTTTGGTTACAAGCTCATGAGGAGCTCTACTGTAGGTACTGTATTTATACTAAAATACTATTCTTCCCGTATGTTCCGGCGCGTTCCCTCCAGTTCCATATCAGTCAGCTTTTAGTCAGCACCTCGGCCATCTCTCGGGCTTGTGCTGGATTGCCAATCTCCAACACTCTCCCTCAATCCTGCACAACAAGAGATTATTATCTCTCCCTGAATCCTTCAATTCGTATGGATCCGTCATGATCCTCGAGAACCATCAAGTTCTCCAAGTCGGCTTCTTCGGCAACTACGGCTTCAACCGTGATCCCATCAAAGTCTTCTTCATCATGCGAATTCTGCTCCGCTCTTCTCTTCTTGGGGTCCTAGACTGCTTCCGTGGCATTAACACGTCAGACAGTGCTTCGGGCGCTCCACAGACTCTCGAGCATAAATTAATAGCTCGGTCATAGCCTGTTTTGACTCGTTCAGCGGTACTGGCCTGTACTTGCCCCCAGTCGGTCAGAGGTGTGCCCCGTACTTAACGGTCTCTTCTTCGTCTATATCTCTTCCACCTCTTCGTCTCCCTCCCTGGCCTTCTCTCTGTGGCGTGTGATGTGATGTGGAGGACGAGTGTGGCTGTGAGTGATAAATATGAGCTTGTGTTGGTTTTATCTTGTGAACCAATTGAGATATCACTCCTGGCTGTTAGGCCTTTGGTTACAAGCTCATGAGGAGCTCTACTGTAGGTACTGTATTTATACTAAAATACTATTCTTCCCGTATGTTCCGGCGCGTTCCCTCCAGTTCCATATCAGTCAGCTTTTAGTCAGCACCTCGGCCATCTCTCGGGCTTGTGCTGGATTGCCAATCTCCAACAGCTGCGAAGGTTGCAACTCCGAGGGGCCGAGAGCGAAGGCTTGTGCGACAGTGGACTCGATAACGAGCGGTGGGATTGATCTCGGGCGAGGTACGAGTGTGCGCACCTCGAGCGCGAAGGGCGGCAAGCTGACATTCGAGCACGGGGAGAGCGGCAGCGCGAAGGGATAACGTCAGGTCAAAGGGGTGTTGTAGGGCTGTGAAACAGGTGCGGTGCGTGGAATTCGACGCATGCCAAGTGCTAATGCGAGCACAAAGGTCTTGCCCAACGATTCGATGCGGGGCGAACATGCCACATGGGAGAACGACTCTCCCGTCGACGTTACGCTTCCAAATACCAGCGTGGATGTCGACGGCGACGATGGGGCAACAAACGGTGAAGTGCGTGGGATCGCTGCAATACGAGCACGCGAAGGGACGGGGGGACGAAACCCGCGAGTGGAAGTAGGAAGGCGATGCGATGAGACGAGTCGGCTGCGAATCGAGCTGCGAAGCGGCACGGGACGGCTGCTGCGATGAAACGAGGTGCGTGAGCCTGCTTGACGGCGTCACAGAGCGCTGCGATGGACTGATCTGCTGGTGCGGGCGATACTACAGGTGTATACGAAGGTACGGGGGCGATGGTTTGGGGGGATACGCAGGGAGTGGGTCGGCTCAGCAGAAAGATTCGGTTGTGCGGGTGCGAACGACGGCGGCGAAGGGTTGCTGCATGGCGGGACCTGCGCGGGTCGGGGGAGGTGGGAAGGATGCGGAGAGAAGCCCTAGAGGTAAGGAATTAGCAAAAATACATTGATAAATGCGGGCACGCGCACCGGGGAAGTCAAAAAATGACTTTGGGGATACTTACCCCAAAGTTTCCGTATTGGTCCGCGATGGCAACACTGCAAGCACCTACGCATCGCGGGGGAGGATAGGGTAGGTGTGGTCGACACCCTAGGGACAGAAATTAAGTATATCCATTAAGAAATGTATGAGTACGAACCACAAGAGTGAAAAAATTCGATTTTGGGGAAATCCCCCCCAAGTCGTCATCGTCGAGGACAATGGCGGCGCGGCGAATGCCTGCGCGGCTCCGGGGAGTGCGAATGACGTCCATACGACCGCCCTAGAGCCAAAGATTAGCGAGGTCTAGTGAGAAATGGACAGGTATTCACTAGAACGGTGCAAAGTCTATTTTGGGGCAACATCACCGCAAAATCGTAGTACTCGTCGACGATGGCGACCTGGCAAACGCCTGCGCGCATCCCACCCGCCCAGTGCTCCGCCGGCTCGACCACCATTCTCTCCGCACACGGTGCACCACCGTCGCTACACCCATCGCAATGAGTTACCGATCCCCACGTAGTCGATGCGCGCCAGAGGCTGCTCATGAGGCACGCGAACACAAAGAGCGGCCCGGCGCGGGGGCGAAGGGGGTATAGCGCAACCAGGAGGAGGCGGAGGCAATTCACGGAGTCCGTGAATTCTTGAAGCGTCCAGTCACGGCGTTATGTTCGCTGTTGATCCGAAAGAACTGGGTGGTGTGGAATTTAATTTGAGCGGAGGTTGGCGCCCGTGCATTGTCTCGAGGAGCCAAACCGCCGTGGCCCTCCTTCTCTTTCTCTTCAGAGCGCGGTAGCACACCCTCCATCTCTGTCGCCTCCTTCTCCACCTCCTGCTCCCGCTCCCACGGCACCAAAGCCGCCCCCAACACCTCCCCGGGCTCCCCAGAACCTGATTCTGCTGGATCTTGCGCGCACACTTTGTCGAGCATGGCTTTCCACTTGGGAAGTGTGAGCAGCGCGGGGTCCAAGGGCATCTGTGATCAGGTAGCATAGCGTTGCCGCCGGACGAGTACACAGTGGCAGCGCGATCGGCATACCCCATGGGTGCAAGGTGCTCGTCTAGACCGTTCGAGGCGACGGCGCGCCGAAAATGGCGCCCCCCACTCGGTAGCGCCGGCAGAGGGGGCGCTGGCGGCCAGTTGCGTGGACTCCATTGGTTGGGCGGGTGCAGCGCGAACATCAACGCTTCGAGCGTCGATTCGGGGCGGGCTAGCCAGGCGCGGGACGTCGAGGCGCAATGGGCGCGCCGCGCGAGCGAAGCCAGCGGGCACCTGGGCGCGGGTGGTCGCGCGGATGTGCACACGGACTCGGAGTCGGAAGGCCCGGGCCAGTAGCGCCAAGCTCAAGCGCTGCCGGCGTGCGATGTGGCAAAGGTGCGGGCGTAAGGGGTGTACCGTGGGCGGGGCGCACGGTGAGACGCGCGGGGCGAGGGCGCCGTTGATTGGGCGCAGGTGGGACGTCGAATCCAGCACAGCATTGAGTCCGCGAGCGTGGGCGTTGAGTGAACGGGTGTTACTACCATGCACTTTCCGATCTTTTCCGGTTCCTTTATGGCCGTTTACGGCCTTTCCGGTTACGGCCTACTTTACGGCCGTTGCGTCCTATCCAACTTTCCCGTTGCATCCGGCTAGTTCCGTTGATGCACAAACCTTGGGGTTTTCGCAATGAAGGTCTTCTGAGCGTTCCCCAAATCAAACATATGACTTATGCAACTATGCTTCTCTCTTATTGTTCTTATTGTCTTTCTCTGTACTTATTGTCTTTTACATACTTCTTTCCGCATTAGACTTATCTCCGTATTTAGTATAAATACGTATTATGTTCTACTGTATCTTTAGTTGAAAATTAACGTGCTTTGCCTCCGCATCGCTCCGTGGTCTGACTTCTGTCTTCTACGTCTCTGAGCCAACTTAGTTGGTGTACCCGATCCACTACGTGGTATCACTTCCAGCCTCTCCGTCCTTCCGGCCCTTCCGTCTTTCCGGCCTTCCGTACTTCCGGCCTTTTCCGACACGGATATAACAACGGGCGTGGTCGTCGGCAAGAGCGCAGAGGAGCAGTGGAGACATTCATATTGAGATGCGCATTCAGCGGCGGCGGGCTGGGCCTCGCGATCGCGCTGCTGTCGCCAACCCGCCCGCGCCCTGCGTGGTGGATGGGTGCAGCCGGCGCAGGTGCTGGCACGGCCATATCAACGTCCCCGTCCTCATCCGTCGCCACAGTCTACATTGGAGTCTATAATTAAACCCAACGGGTTCGGGGGAGACGACGTCGAGGAGGAGGTGTGAAGGGAGGTGTCGATGCCAAGGTTGCGTGCTCGCTGAATTGTGCTGCGAGCTCGCGGGGGAGCAGGGTTCGAAGCAGCACACAGAGCTGCTTGAGTTGTTGCGTACGGCGCGCACGGCGTCGACATCAAATGCTTCGGGAGCGACCGCGGGCGGGAGTACACTGGCGGCCTATTCGACAGGCACTTGGCGGCACAGCGGACGAGATGCGAGCTCAACCACCATGAGACTCCGCAGAAGAACGGAGCCGCCGAGGGCACGCTCGGTGGCTACATGTTGATCGTCAGCAGCCTCCCGAAGCAGTTCTGGGGGCTCGCCGTCTTGTACGCCGTTTGGCTGCATAACCGCACACCCACGAAGAAGACCGCACCCATATCGCCGTACGAGCGCCTGACGGGCAATAAACCCGACCTGCGGCGCGCACGGCCATTTGGGACAAAGGTGTGGGTGCGGGTGACGGCACGGTGTTCGGGAAGGAAACGCGCGAGGAGATCCAAGTGGAAGTCCCCGCACAGCCTAAAACGGGGCAAGCGATCAGCGAAACTCAACGTCGAGCGACGTGCAATGCACCTCGAACCTATCCAATACATCCAGTACCTCTCCTAGCACGGAGAGCGCGCCGAAAATCCCACCTAAAACAGCGGAAAGTCAGCCCAGTTCCCACGCCGAATCCACCACCTCGCCATCTTACCTTCACGGCCGAAAATGTTGCCCCCAACGAGAGGAGCGAGGTGTGGTCACAGTGGTGAGCGGTGAGTGGAAAGAGACGAGATCACATCACATGACCATGGACACCGGAGCCCAAGGTCACGCACAGAGTACTCCATTTCTCTCCTTTCTTCTCTCCTCCATTGCCAAGAAGCGCCGCGTCGAGCTTCTCCACGAGCACCGCACCCACAGTGCAGGCGACGTGCGAGACCGCGCGCCAGCTCGACGACACGAAGGACTACGCTGTACAGGAAGACAACAGCCAGGAAGAGTTGCCGGACGTAGGTGTGGGAGGCCGAAGGAAGAGGAGGAGATGCGGGCAAGTACGGGCTTGGTGCCTCGCCTCTGGGCTAGCTCGACATGATTGGGGAAGGTGAGTTCTTTGTCCAGAACCACGCCAAGCAGCTTTGCCGTGGGCGATGCCTCGATGGTGATGCTGCCAGGGCAGCGCGGTAATGATCTCTGTGGCGGCGTCGTGCGCAAGGCCTCCACTGTGCCGCAGCAGATGCTCGGCTGACTGATCGCGCTCTAGACAATGCTCCGTGACGCCTCCCCGCCCTCCGCGAGATCAATATTTCTATTTTTTTTTTTGTGTGGGAATGCCACCCTCATGCGTGACCTTGGCCCCTCAGTCCAAGGTCACGCACAAAATTGCCTCTTTTGTAGGGAAGGACACGGGTTCGGGTCAAACCGTCGGGTTTTCGGGTCGGGTCGGGTTGATCAGCTGTTTTTCCAGAGGCCTCCATCGCATTCGGCACGGCCTTACTGATGACCCGTGACCAACCCGTAAACCCGCGGGTTCGGGGTCCGGGTTTTCTGGGTCCGGGTTGACTGTTTTATACCTGAACCCATACCTGTGTCTATCTCTACTCTTTTGTCTGTTGGGAATTATCAGTGCAATGCAAGTGAAGCTTACCTGGCTAGTGTGCCAATACATGACTGCTGCTGGCTTCTTCTGTTTTGGCTGGTTTGTCCTTGCATGTGTCACTGCAGTTGTGCCGGCCTGCTTTTGGCCTTCAACATGTTGGGATTTCCGAGTTGGAGGTAAGTGTGGTCCTTGACCTCACGGGTAAGTCTCTGGAGTGGAATCAGGTTAAGCTGATTGTGTTTAGGATTGTGTTCAGTCGTAGCTTGCGGTATCGACAGTGGTATTTGCTTGGGCATGCTCGCCTGCTTTGGTGGTGGGGCTGATGGTTTGGATTTGGGCACTGGTTTGGCAGGTACGTACTGACTCGGTGTTTGTGGTGGCGTCAGCTGAATTCCTGATGTGCCAGATGCATTCCTGTTTTTCTCTCCCTCTGATGGCACATTGATGTCAAGTTCATTGAATTCAATGGCGGGGTCAGAGAATTGTCGCTGCAGGAAATTTTGACACAGTGAGTCTTTGTGTCGTAGTATTGTACTGCTTTGGCTATCAACACATTTTTCATACTGGGAGGGTATCCTTCATGTTACCTCTACCAAATACGGTGTCTGCCACGCACTAGCTCCACCTCCCCACAAGCTTATGTCGTAAGATTGTGGTACGAGCTCCTCTTCTCTAGCATCTGATTGGAACGACTATAAAGCTCTTCATCTGTTCCCCCGGTGTTTTCATCTAATACCCCGAACTTGAATATGCACGCTTAGGGCACCAACAGCCCGACTTTTACCCCCGCTCCGCTCAACAGCTTCCTTACGCTGCCCCAGCTGCTCGATCACCGGTTCAAGCAGAGTCCACACCATATGGCATACCTTTGCGATGTGCCCGGTGGCGAGATCATCTCCATATCTTTCGCGCAGTACATCTGCACCGTATATGCTGCCTGCCATCGCATTCTCTGTGACACAGTGCCACGGACACCTATTGCAGACGGTCAGCACCCCGTCATCGGAATATTTGCCGCCACAGGTGGGTAAGACATTTTAAAATATAAGGAGTAAATGCTTGAGCGATGCCTCTCAGATAGCATTTCATACTGTACAGACTCCGTCAAGTTTGTTTAAACCGTGACGTCTCATGGATTTGTGTAGGTATGATGGTTGCTGCAACCATGCACGCCAGCCTGGTGCCAGTCTGTATCTCACCCCACAATGTGGCTGCTGGCATAGCGGATCTCCTCAAGAAGACCGGCACAGCCGGTCTTCTCGCTGTAGAGCCTGTGCATCATAGTGCCTTCCTCGAGGTCCCCCGCACTGCAGCTTCAAGTTATCGCCACTTCAAGCTCCAAGCTTCAAGACTATGTGGACTTGTGAGGAATATGGGGGTGATGTCACGGCCCTCTCCAAAGCCTCCGTCCATGGATGTTGAGTGCAATGGCCTCCATCTCTCTGTGAATGTACTCTGCACGTCGGGTGTAGTGCCCGCCCACTCGCAACGTGAGTGTGCAGCCGGCGCAGAACTCGATCCGACAGCCCGCTAGCCGCGCGAATGTCGGAGCTCCCACCGTTGCCGACGACGTCTGCCTCGTCTTCATGATCTGCAATGATTGTACCTCTCCACGTCTGGCCCTGGGCCTCAAGGTGAAAACGGTTTTGTATTATGTACCCATGCAAGCGCCCTTCGGGAACATCAAGGTCACTGCAGCCCCTCTGCCTTTGCGCGTGCAACACTTTGCATTTTGGATGCCAACACTTGTTCGTTGCCGCCTTGACAATGACGCCACTTCGTCCGCCCCCCCCGCATACGGAGCTTCCCCGCTACTTCACTTGCACGAAGCGGGACTTTGATTTGCGAAACTGCCGGGACGAGGTTCATCCTGGAGTGTATGTACCCTACTTCCGACGCACATTTTACGGCTTCCACTCCGCGACGTGTACATCATGCTTGGTGTTTCCGTCCCTGCAACACTCGCACTAGAGCAGCCCTGCTTGCGCAATCATCAACGAACTACGACCTCGCTGTGGTCAACGTCGAGCTTCGTGCCCGTGAGTCTCCGTCCTTGGGGGCGCAGGCCTATCCAGCTCTTGCCTATATTGAGCACGGATGGTTCCTGTGTTACGCCCCAAGTCTATCCTTTCGAGATAATGTTGAGGCCCGACGTGCCTCCATTCTGAACCTCCTGCGTGTGGCTCTTCCCGAACCCACTTCTCGGGTTGCACCTTGGTTGACTTGATTCAAAGACCTCAGCATTTGCCACGGTGTCAACCTACATGGTGTTGAGCTCGCTGAGCACGATTGGATGTGTAGGCACCCCGTGCTCCCTGCTCTTCGGTTGTGCGCATCTGCAGCTGCTCTTCATCCACATTCCGTATTTGTCTCGATGTGGCATAGAGAGCGCAAAGCACTCTCCGTTGTTGTGATTGGATGCACATACCTTGAACTCGATGTATCGCTTCATGGACCCCAGGAGAAGTAGTATAGTTCCTCAGTGCATGGCTCTCTTGATGCTTAAACAGCGCAAGCTCCGTGAAGAGAAGGAATTCGAAGAAGAGGGTTTCGCGGCCAAGTCCTGAAGAGGAAATGCCGCATTTCGGAGATCAATCCGAAAGACCGAGTCAAGTCTTACTACTCCAGCCCTCCTCCTCAATGGTTCTCACGGCTGTGTGCTGAGGCCTGCGCCACCTGGGTTCCTCGTGCCCATGATTTGCAGTTCTCACACAGCGATAACTTCCTCGACCCGCCACCAATGCTCGCCAAGACCCTTGAAGCTGCCATGAACAATTCACGATCTCAGAGACATAGAGCCGGTCAGGTCTGGCCTGAGTGTCTGTTCTGGTGTTTTTCCATTTGATCTCAAGCTGGCCGTGTGAATTTGTCGACACATTGCTGAAGGCTCCTCGCTCACAAATTATCCACTCCACTTGAGTCCCTGTCCTACCTTCGTTCCTGAAACACTTCCTCAGCACTCCGGCTGCTCTCGTACCTCGATTTCCCACTCCGTGCCTCACGCTGACCCGTTTCCTTTCCTCAAAAGATGTTGAGTTCGCCTTCAGGTCACCGTCTTTGATGTGCATCAACATGTTGTTGTCGTGTATGACAAGGGACTGGACTCCGAGCTTAACCAAGCGTCGATCCAACTCTCGAGCCTCTTCACAAAAAATGAAACTTTGAATCAAATATTCATGTGCATTCAGTTGCACTTCTTCAGAGTGCAATTAATTGCACTTCGGAGGATCCCTTCGTTGCGGAAGGATAAATGCTTGATTTATGTGTGTGTTAACACCGTGAGCTCGCTGTCCTCAGCTAGAGTCTCTGCCATTGCGTACAAGCCTTTCGGACAGTGCAATGGGGCGTAGATGGCCAGGGTGTAGCTCTCCGAGGGTGCATTGCTCTCGGATGTGCATTAAAGTCAAATGGTTGCATAATGGAGAGCGGTTGAGCCCGTATATGGGAGCTCCTGCCATGACCCCAGAGCAATTGCAATGAGTGTTGAAGTTGAGCTTAAGAAGCTTGCTCCACTGCGCATTCAGTCCTCGTATTTAGGGGGCTCTTTTTCCAGTCTCAAATGACTTGGTTATCCGCTTGTCAAGAAAGTGGTTATATTTTCATTTGCCTGGTCTTTGGTTTGCATGAACAAAACTATGAATCTGTGGCTGCAGTCATCAGTAAACGAAATGTAATAATAATTCCCCTCAGTTGACCATGTATGTGCAGGACCCATAGATTGCTGTGGATGCCTTCTCCTGGCTCCTGTAAGTGGTGAAGGGTTTTGCATGGGAATGGTTGCCGGTGCATC
>JARKIC010000828.1:0-186462 GCA_029378375.1 Mycena olivaceomarginata | reverse complement strand
TCCTCCCCAGCCGCTGGCTTTTAAATACCAGGCACCGGTGGAGAATCCGGCGCTCGTCAAAAGGGTGCTCGAAAGAGCTCTAGCGGCCGAAGTCACCATAACCAACGAAGAGTTGTGTGCTCTCGCACCAGAGATCCGGAAATGGTACCGCAACAACACAGCCACCAAGCGTATTCCCACGGTTGAAACTGGGACTTACGCAGAACGGGAGGCTCTCGTCATGAATTATGGTATAGGCAAAACAAGGAGCATGCTCACACGGCGTCACCCATCGACTCGCTTCACGTCCTTGACTTCTTCGTAAACGACGCCCATTCCGTAACATGCACCCTGACCAAGGATTGGAGATCGTTGCCATGAATCAAGACGTATGGCAGGATTGGGGGTCGCCCTCTCACCGGATAAAGTCCTTACGATGGAATCGGAGACTCTGGGCATTCAACGACGGCCGGAGTCGTTGAGAACCTAAAATTCTCGGTGGGAGAGATAGATGTTCTCCTCCAGGTCCACGTCGTGGACGGTGCTCCATTCGATGTCTAATGGGGAGACCATTCTTCGATTCACGAGAGTGTCATACCAAGGACGGCCGATGGGTCGCAGGAGCTCACGCTACCTGCCCAAACACTGGGAAGGTCTTATTGGTCCCTACCGGATGAAACCCCACGGAACCCGATGTGTTTGTCGAGACAAACCCGTTCTCGATAATAGAGATCGACGGGACGGATTTGCCTGAGGGAGGGGCGAAGAAGCGCCGCGCTCTCCGCCGGCAGTCGTGGTATCAACGAACTACTGGGAAATAATGGACACGGACAAGGAACACGAAAACCCCCTGCGAAGGGCACGAACAGAAGCGAGACCGGGTTTCTCGCTATCACGACTTCCCTGATGGTATTATATGCACCATCGGGCACGAACACCACAGATTGCAGGCCCATATTCATTTCCAATCAAACTATACAATGGGAATATCCCCGCAATACCTGGTGTATTGCCTCGAACAAATGTACGACTACGATGAGACGATCCACGTCTGGTCAAAACGACAGCCGAAGGATCAGAGAAGAAAAAGAAGAAGCCAAAGAAGAAATACAAACCAGTGGCGGATCGAGTCCACTCGGTCGGCGACACTGCCAGAGAGTTCCGGATAGTTCGTCACTTCCCGTCGGATCCCTTGGAGGACATGCCCAAGCTGAACCCAAATCCGGGGGAGCTCCGAGCGGGGAACGATACACCTGGATCGGGCGCGCGAAATGGAGATAAACAAAGACGGGTTTCTGCTTCCTGAAGGAAAAAGCTTGTTCACGAGGTCATCCTGAACACGAAATGGTGTTTGCATGGGACAAGACGAAAGAGGTCATTTCCAAGAAGACTACTTCGAACCGGTGAAAATCCCGGTACTCGCCACACCCTTGGCAGGAGCGGAACATACCGATACCTCCAGGGATACGGGACGAGGTTGTGGAGATAATCCGGGGAAAATGAAGACCGGGGTCTACGAACCATTGAGCTCGTCTATCGGACAAACTGGTTGGTGCCAAAATCCAACGGGTCGCTGCGGCTCGTCCACAATCCAACCGCTAAATGTGTGGTCATAAAAGACACGGATGCCCACCCATCGTTGAGGTTTACACCAAATCGTTCGGAGGGAGAGCCGTGTACAGGATGTTCGATCTTTTTGTCGGATTTGATCATCGACTCCTGGACATCGTGTCGGGGACTACACCACGTTCCAGGGACCTTTCAGGACACTTCGTCTCACCCAGCTGCCGCAAAGGTATACAAACTCGGTTCAGATCCAACAAGGGGATGTGAATTTCATCCTCCAGGACGAGATCCCGAAATATACGCAGCCGTTCGTGGACGACACGCCCGTGAAAGGACCAGAGATGTTCTATCTCCTGCCTGATGGCTCTTACGAAACTATTCCCGAGAACAAGGGATATGGCGGTTCATTTGGGAGCACATGGAGACGATAAACCGAATTCTACAACACATCCGGCACGCTGGAGGGACCTTCAATGCGAAGAAATCCTTCTTCGCTGTACCTAGGATAAAGGTCGTCAGGCATGTTTGCAGCTATGAAGGCAGGACTCCGGACGAAAGCAAGGTTCAGAAGATTCACAATTGGCCTCTATGCAAGGACCTGACAGACGTCAGGGCCTTCCTAGAGACACTCGATCTCATGCGAATTTTCATGAAGGACTTCGCTAACATCTCGATCCCGCTAACTAGGTTGTTGCGGAAAGATGCCCCGTTCCAGTTTCTCGAAGAAGAAATAGAGGCGCAGGATGCACTGAAACTCCTTCTCATAAATTCCCCAGCACTGCGGCAAATCAACTATGTGTCCGGAAGACAGTGCATCATGGACGTCGACTCCTCTTTCAGGGGAGCGGGATACGTTCTGCTCCAGCTGGGAGAAGATGGGAAAGAATACCCCTCGAGATTCAGATTGACCACCTGGAACGAACGAGAATCATGCTACTCGCAGGCAAAACTCGAGCTATATGGCTTGTTCAGGGCGCTAAAAGCGTACCAGATGTACCTCGTGGGAATAAAGAACCTACTGGTCCGAGTCGACACCAAGTACATAAAGGGAATGTTGAACAACCCCGATATCCAGCCCAACGCAACAATCAATCGCTGGATAGCCGCTATTCTCCTGTTCAATTTCGAACTCGAACACACTCCGGGGAAGTGACATGCGGTACCGGATGGGTTGTCCCGATGGAAACCGGCTCCCAAAGACCCAGAAGAGGACGATAATGTCGAGGAATGGATCGACCATGCGTGCGGATTTGCAGTTCACGTCATGAACTGGCAGAGAACCCCCAGACATCCCTTCTCAAGACAATCCCGGCAGTGCAAATAAAAATAGCTGGAATTCCAGTTAGCCAGATGGCCGAGACGAATCATCTCCGGGTCGAAGAAGCGGGCACCAGCCGCCAGTTAGCGTTTTCGTTAACATGATCGACAATCAGATCTACGAGATCCCCAGAAGCGATAAACAGGACAGGCAAGACACCGAGTTGGACCGGATCTGAGCATTCCTAGGTGACAAAGTTCGACCGGACGATCTGTCTCAGACCGAATTTGAACAATTTGTCTGAAAAGCCTGCCAGTACTTCGTAATGGAGGACGCGTTGTGGAGAAGGAACCCCCAGAACAAGCACCAGCTAGTTCTCCCACGGGAAAAACGTGCCACTATCCTAAAAAAGGTTCACAACGAACTCGGCCACAAGGGGTTCTACATTTGTAGACGAAGGCTACTCGACCGATTTTGGTGGCCGTTTTTGGACAAGGATCTGAAATGGTATCTCAAACGTGCCACGAATGCCAGCTCCGTCTTTCATGGAAGTTCAACATATCACCAACGGTCACAGTTCCCTTGCCGTTGTTCCACAAATTCCACGCAGACACCATGCTTCTCCATCCTCTAATGGTTACCGATATCTCGCGCAGGGACGCTGCTCCATATCCGGATGGCTGGAGTGGAGAATGTTCATGAACGAAACAGCGGCGGCGCTCGGGAACTTTGTGTTCGAGGAGGAAGTCTTGTGCCAATGGGGCGCTGTTGTGGAAATCGTTACGGACAACGGGTCTGCATGGGTTAAAGCGATCGAATGGCTCTCCAAGAGATACGGGATCAACCACATAAAGGTTTCTGGATACAACTCCCATGCCAATGGCATCATCGAGCGTCGCCACTACGATGTTCATGAGGCGATATCCAAAGCATGCGAAGGAGATCTCCAACTCTGGACTGAGCACGTGTTTTACCAGCCCATGTTGTAGTACAATTGCGAAATATCCTGAGGGGACTCAGGATGCGTTTTACAAAATATGTCGAGTCCTGTCAGGCATGGGAAAACCTCTCCCCCCTGCTTTTGCGTGGCTTCGCGGCATCCTCGCTTGGGCTCACATCACACCTGAGCAGGTGACTGTTTCGCGAAAAGTCCCGTATAGCCTCGGCGACCCTTTCGCGAAATCTTGCGTGAAACCATAAGGGGTATCCGACGGGTTGTGTTTGTAGCTGGGGCTCATAGCCGGCACCGCGGCGCTAGCGTCGGCCGTGTCGACGACATCCGCCATCACCCCAGCCGTCCCCAAGCTCCCGGTACCAATTCCGCCCATCACGGAAATGCGGCATCTCGGTACATATTGCCTAAAAGGGATACAAAAGGTGGGATACAAAAAAGCGGGCGGCTCGCGGCGCGCTCCACCGCCCTCCTCGGCACCCAGCACTGTTAAAGTCGCTGTCGAGCAGTCCGAAGGTCTACATCCCCGGCGCGCCCCGCGAAAATCGCGCCTGTGGCGCCCCAATCCCGCTCGCCGCCCTGCCGCAAAACCTGGCCCCAGCAGGCGGCCAAGCGACCCCACCCCGACCAATGTTACCCCATGCCCCCCTTAGCTGAAAGATGTCGTCCCTCGCACCTGGTTCCAGCCCAGCCCCCATGCGCTCGATCCCGCTCGAGCCAGCCCGCTGTACCTCCCGCCCCCACCACCGCCCGCCCGTCCTTCCGTCATCCCCGAGCTGGCGCCGGCAGGGGGAGGGGTATCAGGTAAATCCTGCCCTGCAACGCCGCCCTCGGCATCTGCAGCGCAAGGCGCCATCGTTCGTCGGGCCGCCACGGCTCCCGCCCCCGCTGCCGCCCTGCTCTAATGTGGGAGCTAGGCGGCAATGCGACGCAGTCCCCGCCGTCCGCCGACCGACGCCCGGGATACGGGGCAGCCCCGCTCAGCGACCCTGCATCCGCAACACTCGTTTTTCGGGCTGTCGCCCGCCGCCTCCCTGCCTCCCCGCCTCCCCGCCACCCGCCCACCCCTCCTGGATGTCCCCTTCGCGAAGAAGTCTGACGCTGGCGAAGCCATCAGCTGCATACTATTAATACTGGGCCGAAGAAAAAAATACATACCGCCCGCTTGCTCAGTCCTCGTCCGCGCCCCGCCCAAGATGAAATCGTCATCGGCGACATCGTCGCCTCGGACGTCCTCCAACTCATCCTCGGGTATCTCACTCCTTCCCGTACCACCCTCCTCATCTACCCATTCGTCGTCGTACACCATCCTCCGCTTACCCCTGCCTCGCCGCACCTCCGTCATCGAGATGGTCAGTCGCGCGGCCAAGTCCCGAAAAACTGCCGTGCTTCAGGGCGTACGCGATAGCTCCCTCTGCGCGCTCGTAGGTCCAGGGCGCCAAGCCATCCGTCGCGCTGTCCCACTCGCTCCACTGAGTCTCACCGACCGGCACCTCCCCCGCCCTCGCCTCCCATTCACGCGCCCGGAATTCCAAGGTTACGCCTGCCCGGCGCACCTCCTCCTCTACTAACAGCATCTCTTCACGCCAACGTCGTGTCCGGGCGTAGGCCTTGCACCACTCAATTCTCAAAGCTGTAGGCTCATCAGCAGCTATCAAAGAAAATTCCCCCAATAAATCTTACCTTCCTCCAAGTCCGCGTCTGCGCCCATCATCCTAGCACCTGTCCAAATCCAGGACACCTGCCGGACGCTTTCCCCGCCTCGCACCACCCGCTCCTCCTCCTCATCCGTGGTAAGCGGCGGGAGCTCGCCCTCGTGCCGCAAGGCGTCTTCCCGCTGGCGGCGACGCTCGTCTTGCGCCCTTCGCTTTATCTCACTCCTCGCCAACTCCTCCGCGTCCTGCATGCACCGGATGTCCTCTTTCAGCAACTTCCTCCATCCCACCGCCTCCGCATCCCCACCCGCGAGCAACCGCTTCGCCTCCCAAGCCATTTGAAACTTCTCCGAGTGCAGCCGGATCTTGCACTCATTGCGGTTGACAATCCCCTTCGAGCGTGTGTTCGCGCCCTGCGCGCGAGCTTGCAACGACTTGTAGGTGACGAGGCGGGACTTGACGTGGAGTTTGCGGCGCAAGAGCTCCAGAGACGATGACAGCTGGGCGTCGCGCAACGAGGACTCGATGGCGGCCAGACCTGCGACTGCCTCCCCTGCACGCTGGGCGGGCGTCAGCCCCGATGGAAGGAACAGCGGAATGTGCTCCGGCTGCTCATCCTCGGGGACGTTCTCTCGCTGACCCAGCGCCAGGATTGCGACGGGCGTGTACGGCTTGTAGATCCCGCAGGCGACGGAGGCTGCGATTGAGAGACCGGCGCAAGCCTACGATGTCAAGTTGCTGGGCCGTCGTGCCGGCCTTCTTGAGCTCCACTTGGACTCGGACACGTCGTCTGGCATGGGGTAAGCCCATACTTTCAGCGTTGGCAGAGGAAACACTCACTGCTCGTCCTCGACATCCAGCCCGGCTGCCACAAACGAGCTCGGGCTCACGGCATGGATGCTCGGCACCCCCGAGGCCGCGCGCTGGGACTCCTCACGCTCGAATTCGAGTAGCACATCTGCCTCCGTAAGCCCTGGATATCAAAACTTCATGAGTCCTTCTTCTCATTCGCCTCGCTTGGCAAGAAGCTTACCTCGCCTCGTCATCCGGTAAGGATTCTGCTTCGTCGCGTCGGACTCAAACTCCTCCACCATCTTCTGCCACCCTGCGACGTGCTGCCCCTGCTCCGCGGAGAAGAGAGTGAACGACTCAAGTTGGGCTGCATACTCCTTGGACGCACGGTCTCTTCGTGCGAAGCCGTTCGCCTATTCTTGCATCAGAACACAGTAAATTCGAGAAGTCGGACGCCGACATACCAATGCCCACCAACTTCTGCCAATTCCAGGAGCCCCAGTGGCCGTTCAGGGTGTCTTCCCTCGACCCCGGTCCCATTTCCTTCGTACTCGACCCGACGACCAATGTGGGCCCAGGGCCGCTCGATACCCTCCCCGTCGGTCTGGGCGCTCCCAGGAACCAGCTCCAGGGAGTAGTGATCTTGGCACGGGATCTTGTGGCCTTTGATGTGTAGCTTGGGGATGACGAAACGGACGAGACCCAATATTAACGTCCAACGCACCGCCGCCGGCAGCAGCAGTAGCCGTTTCTTGAGATTGATCCACCACTGGCAGACGATGTCGTAGCAGCTCATATGGTCAGAATAACTCATTAAACCCTTGGCCGTTCCCACGGGCTCAATGCGTTATTTGTGGCAACTCTATATATGGAAACCCCACAGGATAACAGGTTAACTGTCGGCAATGTTGGTGGGCCTAATGTGTTATCTTGTGGACGTTGCCGTATACAAAAAAAGGATGCCCAAAGAGTGGATTGAACCTGAGACCTTTAGCTACCAGAAGCGGCAGGAGCGGCAGAGGGCATTACCTTTACACCATGAGAGCTATAACTGGGTAGTTCTCTGTCTCAGCTAGGCTAAGCCTAGGCTTAGCCTACCTGGGGCTGCTTATACCCACCTCTAAGGCAGGGAAGCTGCCCTAAGTCTTTGAAAACAGTTTTTCACTATTTATTATGTGTTTTGGAGTGTTTCAAAACCCTAACCAACCCTAACACCCAACCAAAATAAATAAATATACCTAGGACCAAGGCACTAACCTCCACCCTACCCTCTAACCTGAACATAAATGATGACAAACTGTTTTCAAAGACTTAGGGCAGCTTCCCTGCCTTAGAGGTGGGTATAAGCAGCCCCAGGTAGGCTAAGCCTAGGCTTAGCCTAGCTGAGACAGAGAACTACCCAGTTATAGCTCTCATGGTGTAAAGGTAATGCCCTCTGCCGCTCCTGCCGCTTCTGGTAGCTAAAGGTCTCACGTTCAATCCACTCTTTGGGCATCCTTTTTTGTATACGGCAACGTCCACAAGATAAACATTAGGCCCGCCAACATTGCCGACAGTTAACCTGTATCCTGTGGGGTTTCCATATATAGAGTTGCCACAGATAACATTGAGCCCGTGGGCATGGCCAGGGGTTTAACTAGTTATTCTGACCATATGAGCTGGTCGTAGGAAATGATTTTGCGGAGCCGCGGGTCCTTGGCGATCATGATGCAGGCGGCGATCCAGTCCATATTAGCGTAACTATAGAAAAAGTGTCAGTTCCTCTTGTGCCTTCCTCAACGTCTGACGCGACTTACCGTTCGCCCTTCTGGAGATCCCCGACGCCGTTCGGCTGCACGAACTCATGCCGTGCACACACTCCCATACCCACACCCGTCGCTGCGTACCACGTGAAAATTTGGTATTGGCGTGATCGAGAGCTGCCAAACCACTGCATGTGCTCATCTAACGGCGCTCAGAGAACCGCACCAATGGAAACCAAAAATCAGAGAGACCCACCTCCTTCTGGTCCGTTACTGTCAGCAGATAAGACCGATAAAGCATCGTTTCCACCATGTACGCCCATCCCGATCCGAGCGACGGGTCCTTCAGAACGCTCGACACAAGCCGACGTTTCAGCCGGAAGCAGGTGTCGATCGCTATGAAGAGAATATAGAGAGATCTGAAGACGTGATCAGCGGATTCGTTTTCAAGGCAGGGAGGGCGACATACTGATGTTCAGGGGGTGCGTTCTCCCATCCTTCGGGAAGGTTTACTCCCGGGATCGGACAGCACGGACACACCACCGCTAACTCGCCCTGCGTCGTCCCCATCACCCCCGATTTCGCGTGTCCACGCCCGGCGCGCTTGAGCATCAGAAGATGCGAATACTCGCGCACCATGCGCAGAAAGGCGTTGTAGCGGTTGGGGGCTTGAGTCCGGCATTGTTGGTAGATTTCTCGAGCACGCTATAGTAGTCGTACATCGTTGTTTTTGCTTGGTATGTTTGGAGGAGGAACTGGTCGAGCATCTCCATCGTCGCGCACGTCCTCGGCTGGGTGTCCGTGGCTGGGAACCATCCGGCGCGCTGCAATTGCTCCTCCGGGGGACCGGCCCATGCCCAGCGCTCGCAATCGCACGCGTCCACCACGACTTCATGGATGCCGTTCACATGCAACACGACAAACTGGGAATGGAGGGGGACAGGCTCCACGCAACGCTCGCCAGGGTGGTGTCCAAGTTGGACACGTAGCCCCAGCGCCTTCAGACTCGACGCAACAAAGAATGCGCCCTCCCATTCCTGTGCTCCGCGATCAGAATGGGAAGGCAACGCGTCGAATGGAGACGCTTACCTCAATCCGGTGCAATGGGTTGGTACGATGAGCGACGACCATACAATCCACGCAGAGCATTTGATCGCCATAGCAGCTCGTGCATCGGTAGAGGGCCGGTGCGCTGGCAGCGGAACCGACGCTTGGCGGCAATGCGAACAACGCGTGCCCGCTTCTGGCCAGATAAGCCCGTCGCGCCATAGCATATTCCCTAGGTAGATGTCCCGAAGCGTGCGAAAGCGGTGTAGAGCGGGATCCTGACCAACGGGTCAGAATCTTTGGCTCATATTTGACGAGGACGGCAACCAAAAAACAGTTAAAAAAACTCACCGAGGGTTTAGCCTGCCTTGGTGTGGGCTCTAGCTCTGGCACGGGATCCATGGACGCGTCATCATCGAGGAAAAAACCCATCTGATATCGCTCGGCGGACGCGTCAGAAGGCGGCTGAGTCGGTCCATTGTTGTTGTGAATTGAGGGAGCGGGATGGACTTGGCCTGCGCGATATCGTTTTACTGGAGACGGAGGTTCGACGACCACCTCCTCGCGATAGACGCGGCGATTGTCTTCAGACGCGCGTTCGACGAAAGTGGTGATGGGAGTATGAGTGTGGTCGCCTGTGATCTCGGCTATTGAAAAGGAGGCTGTGTGAGAATTGACCGGGGCGGGCGCTGTTGGCCGTTTCCTTTTCGCCATTCCCCCGCCTCTGGTCTTGCTGGCAGTGTCCACCTCTACGTCCGCCCCCATCGTAGCTCTAAGTGTGATGTGTCGCATCTTACGTCTCGCGAAGCCTGGCTCGTTCAACCTCGAGAGGAATTTTTTGGGCCAGCACCAACTCTTCACCCGCGATTTTCTGGAGAATATTGACCATTTTCTGGTCGAGGGTGACCAATCCCTAGGTGAGTATAAGTGGAATTTCAAGAGACTATACCTTTACTCAGAGCGGCGGCGCCGCCACTATGACCAAATCCGATCAGTGTTGACTTATCTTATCGGCGTGCACTTCAAACTCAACCTGAATCTGACCCACTGTTCACTGGACGTTTCGACCTGCCCGTAACGGAGCTGATGCTGTTGCGAGGTGGGCTCGTGGACTCGGTCAATCACCGTCGGGGTTGGGCTGTCAGCAATCACCCAACTCGTTCTCCAAATTCCTCGGCCCAAATTCAGCCCCTGTTCGCAGTGAATCACACCATTGGGCTGTGCGTATGCCTCAGACTGTCCTCCCAACGTTGACTGCGACTCCCTAAGACGCCCCGCTCACGGCTGTAGCGCGGATGGCAGGGAAACATCGAACAGGATGCGGAACTATTGCATCCACTTGCTGGTACGCACCGTCGTCGGGGACTTCTGGAGGCGACTGTATCCGCTCGGAAATCCTTCCCAGAACTGTCTTGTAAGTTCCTTTTGCCCATGTCGTCCAATTTGGAAGCACCCGGCGTCCTCTACCTGTTCCATGAACTGATCTTCGCCCGCACAGAGCGGTCATTGGGACCTTCCCACTTGCAGTATCTGGTCAACTTTTGTCGGTACCCAAGTTTGGACTTGCCCCTCACCATTTGAGGCCGAGTTCGACAGATGCGCGATGGTCAGCTGTGGCAGAGGGGGAATCGGTGTGTGATCATGTACTCACCACTACCGGAATAACGTACTCACCACGGCCTGAATATATTGTAGGGCCTCACCGTCCATCCCTCCCCAATCCCAGTCGCCCAATCGTTTTCATTTCGCCGCCAGAGGCGCCAGAATTTTGGTTTGATTTTGGGGGAGGAGACCAAGTGGTGAACGCAGAGGTCAGTCGTGTACGCTCTATAAGCCGTGCTATGAATTGATCATTGGCACCGGACTTTGATACTATACCGCCACCA
Organism: Mycena olivaceomarginata; assembly: GCA_029378375.1. Lineage (NCBI taxonomy): Eukaryota > Fungi > Basidiomycota > Agaricomycetes > Agaricales > Mycenaceae > Mycena > Mycena olivaceomarginata. The sequence continues at coordinate 175,585 of JARKIC010000828.1, read as the reverse complement.
TGCCTCAGTCAGACTCCGCCTTTGCGCACATCCTCAGGTATGTTTAGCATCCAATATCATTCTCTTCATGTTATTCTAAGTCAATTATATTGCAGTACCCAAATTCCGGCCAAGAAACGGCGTCCTGCTTTGCCCGAGGTGCAGCGGCGCAGGAAATGTGCTGCATCTGCTCGATAACAGAGAGCGGTGTGTCGTCCACAAACCTCTACCCCCGCCATCATTGACCCCGCCCCACAGACATGCGAGGAACTGCTCCCGAAGGAGCGAAGAGCGAGCCGCGCGTCGCCGCGCCCATTTGAAGACGCTGAAAGAAGGTGATGACGAGCTCGAGTGTGCTCGAGCTCAAGCACGTGCGAACAGGCCCGTATCGTGCGCAGTATGTGGCCTGTTCATTCCATCCGCCGCCGCACTTATCTTGTTCCTTTATAGGAACCGGGAGCGGCTCGCTGCGAAAGCGCGCGGTGACCGCAAGACGGCCTTTGTTGACAAGCACGGCTTCAGGGCCTATCTCAACCGTCGCTGGACAACCTCTGAAGTGGAGCCCGACCACTCCTAGTACTCAGTACATTGTGCAATAAATATATCACTTTTTCAATGATCTCTCGCGCGCACATTTTAAGACAGAGAAACCAAGAAACACATGCATTAGGAAGTTTTACATTGTTCTGGTACAGTACGGGGCAGCGCAACATTCAGGAGCAGGGAGGCGATGCGGGTACGATTCGTTTCTGCGGAATGTAGATTAACGACTGTGATTAAATGCAATCAGAGCTCACCTCAGCTGGGGTGTCCCTCAGCACATTGCTCGCCATTAATCCCTTTCAGTTGAGACACTTTTCTTGGCGTCAACCGGTTCGCCCTCGATTTGGTGCTTGGGCTTGGGCCAGAAGTTCTCAACCGACTCGCCATTGTACTGCTCGCGGTCGGACAGTGGGAACTGGCAAGTGTAGTGGTACTCGTGGGTGCAGGGGCCAGCCGGTTTATAGGAGCAGGATTTCATGAGGAGGTCGACATTAACAAGGCGCTCGCCTTTTTGCAGGTCGGTAGTCGGCGACATGACTTGGGTGATGGATGACCAATCCTCAGAGCTTTCGCCTTTTTCGCCTTTCGCCTTTCACTCGCTTTCCAAGACGTCCGCGGCGAGACTCACCTCATGGCAGCTAGCTGAGCCCTCCGCCCTTCCCGAACCCTTAGCCCTTCCACTGGAGCTTTCGACTTTTACCTAAAAATCCGCCACAATGCGTTACTTATGCCAGCTCACCCGAGAACTACCTCACCCCTTGTTTTTCTTTACTCTCTATCCAGCCCCCCGTCGAGCCTTTGCTATCTTCCAGTTACAATGCCCTGCCTTCCTCTCTACTATCCTTTGCCCCGGCCACGAATCCACCCAAGCCCACGGACAACGCGTCTGGCTGTCAATTCTATGCTGTGTGGGCGGGCCGTGTTCGAGGTGTGTATAGTAATTCGTGAGTTTTTTTTTTCTCTTCATTTTGCAGCTTCATGGTTCTGATGATTGGATAGCTGGATTGCAAGGGCTCAGACGGACGGGTTTTACAGATGCCAACCACCGCGGCTTCAAAAAATGGCACGAAATGGAGCAGTGGTGGACGGCGCTGTGCACCGAGCAACACCAGGGCGGATGCCCCCCGTTCGAGCCCGTTACCTTTACCCTCAACCCCCCGAGCCGCACCCACCCGTCGTCGGCGCCTTGCACCCGTACCCTCCCCCGCACCCAGCGCCGGTACCAGCGCTGCCGCTGGCCAGGACACCGCCCCTCACGCTGCATTGGTTCCCATGCCCGCACCCTCCCCATTTTGCGGTGGCTCGTCACTCGATGCGGCGACCCCCACCAAGGACGAGCCCACGACTCCCTCCCTTCATCTGAACGTCCCGCCCCGCGTTACGCCTCTGACACGCGTCCAGCTTACCCCCACCGGCCACGCACGCGCGGCAGTCATTGCGCAGGAATGCGCCGCCGCGGATGCGAATCCCCCCCTGCGTGCCGGCCCCCCGACTGTGGCCGCTACCCCCCGCGCTGCTGCGCCTGGCGACCGCCCCCACCCGTCGGTGCTTGTCACCCCACACCAAACCGGCGACGTGCAGCGCGCCCCCTGCCCCTGCGGCCGACGCCCCTGCCCCGACCATGTACGGAATTCGTGGTGTGGCGGTCATGTACCCGACACACGCTTCGGCCTTGGCGGCGGCGCGCTGCTTGAACCTTGCGGAGCCCAAGATCATGGTCACCAGCAACGCCAGTAAACTGGAAGCCTGGATCACCATGAAGAAGTTCGTGGGCGAGGACGAGGACGCGTAGGGGCGTACGTGTGGTTTTTTTGGGACTCTGTCGTGTCGTTGTCGTTGTGTTTGTTGGACATATATTTTGCTTGCTGCTGTGTAGATGTCGTGACGTTGTTGACCTCCCCCCCCCAAAAAAAAATGTATTTGTAGATATATTGTGTTTCTTTATACATGTGTTCATCTTGCATTGAGTCGGCGACGTTAGAAAAAAATTGACTGGAGCCTTAGATCACGCTCTGGCGCTCAAGAATAGCATCATCAAACAAGTGTGATTAGCCTCTACCCAAATACATTGTGTCGTCGTCTATGGGCAAAAAATCAGGCAAAGCAAAACGCACCGACGACTCGTCCGATGACGACGCGCCACAGAAAAAACGCGGGCAGCCAGCGACTTCAAAGGGCTGCGTTTGGATTTCTTGACCAGCAAAATTCCCGAGTACATCGAGGCGTCCAAGAAGAAATACGGGAGGGAGGCGAAGACGGAGGGCTTGGCGCCGTTCTGGACCAATCTGTTCAAGGAGTACTGGAAACTCTTCCCTTGGGATCTGCCGCTGGACCAGGATCCCGTCCCAAATGCTCCGCCGCCGCCGCCAGATCTAGAGCCTCAAACGGCTGAAGAGGCGCTCGAGCAAGCTGAGCGGAAAAGCCAGGTTCAGAAGAAGATCAAGGAGGTGGGTTGACATTTTTTATTCATGATGAAAAACAAGTCTAATCGACCGCTCAGAAAATAAAGAGGTGGTTCTCTCGAAAGCGGTCGGGCGCCATTGGGATTCACGGGAACCCGTACTTCGCTTGGCTGGCGCGTTTGCGTCGGGACGACGTCGCCGAAGCTCCAAAACGCACCGCAGATTTCCGCTTCTACATGCGTCACCCGGATTTCAAAGACACCGTGATGGAGAGATTTGAGGAGGAGTACGGCGAGGAACCGCGGAAGATGCACGTTAGCTTGCGATGCCAGGTGGCGAGGGAGATGTTGGAGGCGGAGAAGAGAGGAGGTTAAAAGTCGGATCAAGCGGGAATGCGATGAGGTGCATGCGAAGGAGGTCCAGAGTTTTAACGAGGACGAGGAGGGAGAGCCCGACCCGGACCCAGCCGTCCAACGCGAGTAAGTCAGCCTCGACCTGGAGCAGATTCGTGCGCTGACATGGTGATTTCTAGGTGTTGTGAGAAGTTCCTCTCCATCGTGCAGCCCCTACTTGCAGGTTGCACGCGTACACCGGCCTAACATTGAACATCATCGGCGGTCGCATCAACGAAGAGACTCAAAAATTTGAGACGATGAGGTATGTATGCAAGTGTCGATAGATGTGATATCGGTATTGATTACTTCTCTGCCCAGTGCGAATTCCTGGCCTCGTCGGTGGTAAAGATTGGGCACGTTGGGATCCGGAGGGCTACTCAGCAATGCTGAAAACATATCTGAAGTTCATTCATGCAGGGTTTTTGGGTAAGTGGCGCTGGACGCGATTGTATGGAAAAGACTGACCTTCTGACACAGAGAAAAATAACTTGGTGGACGGAGTAGCTCCCGCCGCCCCCGCCCCGACTGCCGCGCCCGCTGTGCCTGTCGGCCCTGTGCCGCCTCCGCCCGATGTGTTCTTGGGAATGAATCTCTTGCGGATGTCGGAGCAGGATGATGTCAACGAGAAGGCGGCTGATGGTGCCGTGCTTCGAGATGGAGAGGGAGACATGGTGATGGACGCACCGCTGCGGCCGCTGGTAGACGACGAGGACCAGCTCTCTCGCACCGTGCCTGGCGCTTCCAACCCCGCTGTCGTCTCCGCCGTTTCCAACCCGGCTCCTGTGCCCTACCCCACCGCCGTGTCCAACCCCACCACCGTCTCCGATCCAAGTACAGCAGCGGCGACGTGGGGCATTGCGGAGATGACGGAGGCCTTGAGGCTGGAGATCGTGGAGTTGCCGGAAGAGGCGCGAAATGCTTACACGAGCAGGCTCAGGCGCATGTCGTCCTTTGAGCTGAAGCGGGAGATTCACAATGCGCACAATCACAGGGTGGCGCGGAACATGGGGCTCGAGGGGGTGACCGCTTTCTTTGGGATGAAGAAGAGAGGGCGGAGCAAGACCAAATCGGGGAACGCCAAGAAGAGGCGAAAGGCCGACGATGGGGTGGAGCAGGACTTGCTGAGCAGCGACGACGACACCGAGGGGGACGATGACAGCGGGGACGAGTCGGAAGGGGATTCGCGACGTACCCCGGTCAAGACGAGAGGGAGCGCGCGGGCGTCGAAATCAGCAGTCGTCGCCAAGTCCCCCAAATGGGCAGACTCAGCCAAAGCCGTGCTTTTGGATGGACAGGGCCTGGGAATGGGGCCTGTGTGGAAGAACGTCGTAGATTTGTGGTAGGCGCTGGAAGAGGCGTGGAATTTTGCATCCTCGGTAAGTGTTTCGTCTTAAAAATCTTCGCAGGTTTGCTGAATTCCGACTTCAGACAAAGTCTTTGCCGACAACACTGCGTCCTAAAGCAGTAGGAGTCTGGGTCAAGAACGCACGGAAGGGGGTCCCCAAAATTGGGTTGAGCGGTGAGATGGAGGATCAGTGGTGGGCGTGGTGGAAGGGTATCAATCCGTCTTGGCGGGTGCGCGACGGGGAACTGTTGCAGACGGGTGATGGCAGCTGGGATGTTCTCAAGTGCCCGGGCCAGAACGGACTGCTCAACGTCGTTATCACATTGAAGTGGTGGCACGGCTCCATGGAGACCCCGTCAGAAAGTTGGGAGCATGCAGTCGCCGATGTGGAGTGGGTGCTTGGGAAGATGTTGCAAAGGCATATTCTTTCTCACGTATTCCTTGTTCCATGCGATCGCCTAACCTCAGTGTTGCTCAGGGAGAGACCGAACGACGCCCCCGCCCCCCACCGCCAATAGCCCGGCCCACCCGACACACGGAGCGCCCTGCCCCTGCCGCCAACAGCCCGCCCAGCTCGCCGCGCGAAGCGCCCGCCGCGACTGAGGTGCACACACCTGATGGTGCGTCGGCCCTGGATGCGCCGCCTGCTTCCAGCCAGCCCACCATGCCTGCGCCTGCCGCGGATGCAGCGGATCCCGCCCTAGCGCCTGCCCCCGCCCCCGCCCCCCGCCGGTCCTGACGCCGCCCGAGTGGACGATCCAACATCCTCCGCAGCGGGACCCAGCGTCTCGCAGCCCGTAGGCATAGCCGCAGCAGGCTCGGGTGGCGCCACCCCGAACGCGCCCCTGAATGCGCCGCCGAACGCGCCCCCGCCGCACCCCCGCCCCACCCCCTCACCCGCCAGGCATTAGCGCAGGGTGTGGCCGCCGTTGACGGAGGAGGGGAAGCGTCGCAGTAGGTGAGGGCTCGAGGCTGCTCGCAAGCAGCTAATTTGCTGGTGCCAAGTATTCGCTTTTTTGGTTTTGGGCATGCAGGGTTGCGCCGGGTGCCACACGGTGCGTGCGCGAGGGGGTGCTGTGTCGAACGGTCTCTGCCATGTGTTCCTACTTAGCTGTAGCACCGCGCTGTATATATGTATTGGGCGTCGCATTCCGGGCGCGCAGGCGCGCCGCTTTTGAGCACCCAAATTGGGACAAGCCCCTGTAGATGTCATTCGGCAGCCACCGGCACCTCCCTAAGCAATCATTTGATGCCATTTGATCCCGTCCACGGGTTGCCGAGAGGAGTGCGGATGCCACCATACAGCCCCGCTGATGCCCCACGTGACCTGCGACGTGGGACGCAACCTTTCGTGAAACGGTCCCCGGCCAGCCACGTACTTTTTCGCGAAAGAGTAACTTTATGGACTGCACATCAGCTCGGCAGCACGGCACCTCTCTTTCTTTTCTACATCAGTCGGAGTTTCATCATGATTTGCCCCAAAAAGTCTGATCTGTGTCGGCAAAACCCATACAGCCCCAGATAGTTGTGATAGCATCAGTAGGAAATTGAATGGGTAAAATACGCCTGCTATTAGATTGATTAGAGTTCCCCAATTTACAGGTGCTGGCACGGGCACTTGCGACCTCTTGTGTTCGTCACGCCGGCGCTAAATGAGAAGGCGGTGATTAGTGTCACAACGTGGGAAAATTCTTGTACGTACTTTATGTTTGCAGCGGACAGCAGCCCTTGGAGGACGCACAACACATCCTGCACAGCGGCGAGCCAACTCTCGCTTGCTGCTTCGCCTGCCTCTCCCTCCCTCCACCAGACCAGCGGGAGCAATATCGTCAGGATGCCATTCGCTCCCAGATGTACCAGGACTCCCCATTCGCCCACCTTCTCCCCTACCTCCGGCCTTCCCTCTTTGTCTTTGTTGCGCCACGCAGGGGTCAGGCCGCTCCACCACTTCCACCACTTTGCCACCAACACATCATGGCTGTTGACCTTGGTTTTGCAGGTCGTCGATCGGCCGTATTTGATCCACTGGTGGACTTCTTCAGGCCTCGCTTTCGCTTCTGACAGTATGTTCGATGTCTAGACAATAGTCATGTAAGCTCTTGTTTTTACCCGCTAGAATTTCACAAGACTCACTGACGTTTTGAATCCGTAGGCTTTTTCCAGTTGTACCCATGTTTCGACGACCTCTTTCCATTTGCTTCCGTCCTCCGGGCATGCACTGAGCAGCGTGTGACCATCGGCCAACCACTTCGGCCATCTCACTTGCTCTCCACCCACATTCTCACCACCCTTCTGGTGTTCCTTCTGCGCACCTGCCTGGTGTTCGCCTCCCTCTTTGCGTTCGCCTTCCTCCTTGTCTCCTTCGTCTTCCGGATTTCCATTCTCTTTGTCAACTTTTCCCCCGACCTCCTGAAGTTCACCACCCTCCTTGCCCTCTCCCTCACCACCCTCTGTACCGTCGACGTCTGCCCCTCCTGCATCTGTTTGCCCATCACCACCCCTTTCGCCTTCCTCTTCGGCTCCCATTTCGTCATCTCCCTCGCTCCGTTGGCCAGCGAGTCGCGTAGACCTGCGTGTCGGGCCCAACTGCGCTGCCAACATATTCGCGGGTCGTGGTTGCGGGCACTCCACGACCGCAGGGCAGATAATCCCCCTCGTTCGCATCCTTGAGATTCAGCATCTCGAGCAACACCTTGTTTTGCACCAGTGCATTTTCACGCATAAACTCCCTGCTTCCCAGCCTCGCCAGCTGGTACATACGCTCCCGCTGCTCGTTTGTGGGCAGCGTCTGCAACAAGTCCCTCATCGACGGCATCAGCTCGTACCCTTTGGGCAACTTGGGTGTACGACTCCACAGCGTCTGCAGGTGGAGGAGGGTCGGGGCTCGGGCTGCAGCTGATACAGTAAGAACTTTTAAAAAAACCATGGATATAAGTGTTAGGGCATTTTGCAAAAGCCCATGCTTACAAGCAAATATCCCCGAAAAGGTCTTTTTCCAACAGATAACCAGCTTTTCCACCTAGCTGCTGGCCTCGGTTGCCAAAATGGGTAGGGGGCCATGTAATTCCACCGCACATAGTGACATCTAACCCCAAATATGCTGTACATATATTTGGGCCACTGTTTCCTGACAATACTGTGATTACAGGTACTTCTATTTTGGGCGAGCTTAGCCAAAAAATGTCGATAAATTTCTGCAACAGAGAAAAAAGCTATTCTCGACGTGCACGCTTTCCTGCTGGTTCTTCTCCAGAGGGCCTGCCCACTCTCTTGCGCCCAATGGCCCTGAACTTCTCTGTTAACACCCAGGTAACATCGCCCACCAATTTCTTCCAAACGGGCGCGCCTTCCACTACCCCGGCAAGCTGGTACCACCACCAAAGGCAAGCGACAACACTGGTCAGCCCGTTCAGCCCCACCAGCAGACCTCCCAGATCCCCTCCGCTTTCTTGCTTGAGCCCGTGCTCAGCGAAGCTCGCCGGCCCCGTCACGCCCTCTTTCTGCCAGGCGGGATTCACGGCAATCCACCACTTCACCACCTTGTCATAGAAGGCGTCCCACTGGTCATCTTCCTCGAGACTAGCAGGGATCTGTTGGTCATTATGGGCACGCTGCACCCACCGGCTCACAGCCTCAGGGCGGCCATGGGGAGGCAGCACCTTCCCTGGCACCAGCAGGCCCGTCGCCACCTCGAGCGTGCACCAGGTGTCCACCACAGCTACCCACGCTGGGAGGCCTATGCCCGACCGGAAATGGGCTAGCACCTTGGCATGCTTTTCTGAAGAGGACACATCGACAAGTGCCAGGCCCACGCCCGTAATGGTGGGGGAAGATGTGGCCCTGTCAGTGAAGCCGCGCGCTTCTGCTCCACCTGCTGCCCCGCCCGCTGGACCCTGCGCCTCGGCAATCGCGCCGGTGGCCCCATGAGCAGAGGCCAGAGCACCCTCGTCCTCGGTTGAGTTCGCCGCCAGGGGCACGCCTGCAGTCGTCGCTCCGTCACAGCCCGAAACCGCAGCCTGCGCCTGGCTGCCCGGGGTGGAGGAGGCCTGCATCGGCATCGGCTCGTCCTCCTGCGCCGGCATCGACTCGTCCTCTGCTGAGCTCACCCCCACTGGCACGTCCGGTGTTACTCCGCCTTTGCCCGAATCCGTAGCCTGCACCTGACCGGTGGCGTTGGCGGCGGCAACGTGTTGGGAGGACCGCTTGGGCTGGGGCGGGGGCAAGGGGCCCGGCGCCGCTCTTAGGCCCAGCTCGACCACAGGATCCATGGGGAACAGCCCGCGGACAGCTCATATGGTCAGATTAACCAGTTAAAGCCTGGCTGCAGACCAAGGGCTTAATGTGTTATTTCTGGGGTCTTGCTACACAGCCACAACCTGTGCTGGTGGCTTGCTACGGCATTGATGCCACTCCGGCAGGCTGCCACAGCTGCAAACAACTAATGATTTAATACCAATTAAATTGTATTTTAATTAAAATACCTAAATTGATGGCCATCTATATTGGCTGGGGATTGATGGTCCCGGCTTTTGCCTTGAAAGCGATGGCCATCAATATTGGGTGAGGATTGATGGTCCCGGCTTTTGCCTTGAAAGTGATGGCTGTCCTGATATTAGAAATGTGATTGATTGTCCCAGCTTTTCCTTTGAAAGTGATGGCTGTCTGTATTGGGTGCCTTAGGAGGGATGGCCACCTGTATTGGGGTTGTAATTGATCCCTGGATGCTTTAAATACCAATTTTGGTTCAAAAAGTGCCGCATCTCGGAAAGTATTTTGCATTTTGCGGGCCAACCACCCTACCAATTAGAAAATGGTATATATGAATCTGGTAGCCCTCAATGAGCTCTACGACATGGGTACGGGGATCAATGGTTTCGGGTATAAATTTCCTTTTTGGGACACTAACACTTTCCGCCCAAAAAGGAAATCATTCACATTAGCCCTTCCCTGGCTCACAATTCAACCGTTTTCGATGATCTAACCACATAGGTACATTGTTCTATGTGCTTTGAAGTCAACTGAGGTACAGTGGAGTCCATTACAGTGCAATAATAGGGTGAAAAAAGCGAATACATGATAAATTGTATGCTGGCCATAATATCTTGGGGATACACCAATATGCAGAGGTCCTGGATATACTACCTTCGTTCTTTAGACTACAGAACCACCTTCAATGCGATATCCTATGATCTGATGATGGAAAGCATCGCATTTTGACCATACATGGAAATTATGTTTTCACTCCATAATGCACTCCTCCATTGTGTGAGGCATTGTAAAACACACCATTTGGACTTAGACCATGTATATGTGTTAGAAAAGGGAGCCATGCACACTCAGAACAGGTGATATCCCATGAATTGGGGTGATCTTGTTTTATATTCTTGTTTACCCTATTAAGCATGTCACATGGCTATAGACGATGCTCTGAACGCTCCCACTAGCTCTACTAAGCTCTATGAACAGTTCTGAGCAAGAATTCCGGCCAATATATGGCCGTAAAAGCTCAGAATGTCAAATGACAGATTTTGCTTATTTCATGAAAAGGGCACTATGTAGACCAGATAGTGCGAAATCAACACCAGAACTGAGATCAGGCAGTCTGAATACCCCAGATTATACTTTTCTTCGAGAGATTTGGTCAAGATCTGACAAGATGGTGTCTTGAATCATAGCCAGAGTAAAGACTAAAAGTTGCTCTTAAACTCAGATCCTCGGAAACAGAACTCAGCCACAACTTCCTCAAAATTCTTGAAAAAAGGCATAATCTGGGGTATTCACACTGCCTGATCTCAGTCCTGGTATCTATTTCGCAGTATCTGGTCTACATAGTGCCTTATTCATGAAATGAGTAAAATCTGTCATTCAACATTTAGAACTTTTATTGCCATATATTGGCCGGAACATTGGCTCAGAATTGGTCATATAGCTCAAATAACCTGGTGGGAGCTTTCAGAGCCTTGCATATGATGCTTTGATGTGCTGAATATGGTAAACAATATCATAAAACAAGATCACCCCAAATAATGGGATATCACCTGTTCTGAGTGTGCATGCCTCACTTTTCCAACACATATAGATGACCTAAGTCCAAATGGTGTGTCTTACAAGGCCTCACACGATGGAGGAGTGCATTATGGAGCGAAAACATAATTTCCATGTATGGTCAAAATGCGATGCTTTCCATCATCAGATCATAGGATATTGCATTGAAGGTGGTTCTGTAGTCTAAAGAGCGAAGGTAGTATATCCAGGACCCTGCATATTGGTGTATCCCCAAGATATTATGGCCAGCATACAATTTATCATTTATTCGCTTTTTTCACCCTATTATTGCACTGTAATGGACTCCACTGTACCTCAGTTGACTTCAAAGCACATAGAACAATGTACCTATGTGGTTAGATCATCGAAAACGGTTGAATTGTGAGCCAGGAAAGGGCAATGTGAATGATTTCCTTTTTGGGCGGAAAGTGTTAGTGTCCCAAAAAGGAAATTTATACCCGAAACCATTGATCTCCGTACCCATGTCGTAGAGCTCATTGAGGGCTACCAGATTCATATACCATTTTCTCATTGGTGGGCTGGTTGGGCCGCAAAATGCAAAATACTTTCCGAGATGCGGCACTTTTTGAACCAATATTGGTATTTAAAGCATCCAGGGATCAATTACAACCCCAATACAGGTGGCTATCCATCTTAAAGCACCAAATACGGACAGCCATCACTTTCAAGGCAAAAGCCGGGACCATCAATCACCAGACATCTATCAATTTCAAGGCAAAAGTTGGCACCATCAATCCCCACCCAATACAGATAGGCGGCCATCCATCATAAGGAACACCAATATGGATGGCCATCAGTTTCAAGGCAAAAGCTGGCACCATCAATCCCCACTCAATACAGATGGCCATCAATTGAGGTATTTTAATTGAAATATAACAATTTTTGTGTTCTTTTAAATGAAAATTATCATTTTTGCCTGGGATAAGCCTTGCCTATGATGCCCAAGCAATGCCGGGGCAAGCCATGCAAAGCCGAGATGATGCCTACTGGCAAACAGAAGTGCTGGAGGTCCCTAGAAATAACCTGTTATGCTTCCCCAGAAATAACGCATTACAGCCAATGTCGGAACCGAAGGCGCGGTCAAAATTTTACTGTTTTGGGATGTTTTCAAAGAATTGTTAGTAACTCAACCAGTTCTGCACCGATTTGGATGAAACCTAGGTAGATCTGTCGGGCTAATTCATGCGCAATTAGTGATAGAAAGCGATTTATGAAAATATTATATATTAGGTAATCTCTGCTTTTGGACCATTTTCGTGCCAAATAGTGTTTTGCATGTCCAGGACATGTCCCAGTGACCTAATACTTTGGGAGGGACAACATATATACCTAAGAGTACATGTGATAGAGCCATAATCATATAAAGTCTCGATATAAATGCAGTTCTTACAATATTTCTTAATGCCAAAACTGCTAAATGTATCCAATGGAGCTACAAGGACTGTAACCAAAATATCCGTAATTCTGGCTCTATCACGTGGCTAGTCAGGTATATATGTTGTCCCTCCCAAAATATTAGGTCACTGGGACATGTCCTGGTCATGCAAAACACTATTTGGCACGAAAATGGTCCAAAAGCAGAGATTACCTAATATATAATATTTTCATAAATCGCTTTCTATCACTAATTGCGCATGAATTAGCCCGACAGATCTACCTAGGTTTCATCCAAATCGGTGCAGAACTGGTTGAGTTACTAACAATTCTTTGAAAACATCCCAAAACAGTAAAATTTTGACCGCGCCTTCGGTTCCGACATTGGCTGTAAGCCCATGGTCTACAGCCAGGCTTTAACTAGTTAATCTGAGCCTATAAGGTGCTGTGGAAGAGTTCTTTGTTACGGGCGATGTTTTCTCCCGGTCATACTCCGTGTTGCTGAGGGAGTTAAGGACGCGGATGCGGCAGTTGCGTTCAGATATCTTCATGGCTGCCAACGAGCTCTGCAGGGCCTCGCCTGGGGGGCGATTCAGCTGCGCTTCCTCCTCCTCCTTCCCCTCCCCCTCCCTCTCCTCCTCCCCCTCCTCCTCCTCCTCCTCCTCCTCCTCCTCCTCCTCATCCGCGAAATCCTCATCCTCCTCAGCACCAGATTCCTCGGGCTCGGGCTCATCCTCCCTCCCCCTCCTCTTTGCTTTCTTTACCCTCTTCTTGCACGGCTTTTTGGAAAGGGTGCCCGAGGCGGCGGACCCGACGGCAGAGGCAGAAGGAGCAGCAGGAGCGGCGGCAGCAGTGGGTGCGGTCGGCAGGGGGATGAGAGAGCCCATGCACTGGGTGCAAAGGGCAAGCACACGCGGGGCTGGAGGCCCAGGGTCCGTCAGAGAACCAGCGATGCCTGTGAGCTATGAGATCGTTACAAAAACCATGTAAACATAGGGACCTTTTTCTTCCTTCTTGCACGCAACTAGGAAGTCGGCAAAGGCTTGCATGATGGCCTGGGAGTGAAACCGGAGCCCATGTCACAAAGTCAATGCCCGGATGGTGCGGCATTGCGCCCTTTTGCACCCTGCGCACGCCAGTGAGCACCGAGAAAAAAAAAAACCGCGCAACTACTCACATGGACGAGAAAACCTCATTGTCGCCTCCATTGACGATCTCCCCCAGAAGCACGATCCCTTTGCACTGCATCTGCGCACACAGGCCGTCGAGGGCTCGTTGGGACATGACCTCCGCATGGCATCGATGCCTAGAAAAAGGAAAAGAATCAGTGCTGATCTGCACCGCACGCATGCTCGCAAGACCTACTCGGCTAGCTCTTCTGCAGTGCAGGCGGTATCACCCTTGATAAGCCGATCGTGCGCGGCTCGTCTGGTGGTGTAGTCCTCTTCCCTGGTCTGCCGCACCTTCTCCTGCTCCTCCTCGCTAAGCTCACCCAAATATGTGTGGGCAAGGTGGAACTTCCGATGAAGAAGCTGCGCACACATCGGGCCATCGTTATCCTTGCCTTCATCGCCCTCCTTCTCAAACACTTCGAGAGGGCTCCCCTCTTCCCCTTCGTTGTCCGCCTCTTTTTTGTACGCCTCTCGATAGCGTGCAGGCAGGACTTCGCCGTGGCTGGCATCCTGCCACAGAACCCAGGGGAGCTGAATGCGGCGAGGGGCACCCTTGATGGCCTTGACACCAGCTAGCCAGGTGCAAAAGGGCTCGACCTTACGCGACTGCTGCTTCGTCTTGGCGTTAGAAAACCAAGACTTCAATTTCTGTAGGAATGTTAACCTTCAGCACAAATATCCAGAGAAAGTGAAATATAACACACTCCTCTGTCCGCCGCATGCGCTCGCAGTTCGTTTAGCTGCTCGCTTGTTGCGGGATGCGGCTGGACAGTAGCTTTGCGGTGTTCTCGTTTCGCCACCTCCTCGGTGTTCGCTTGTTTCACTCTATCGATCTCAGCTTTGTAGTTTTCTTCCTCATCCTTCAGCTCTTCTTCCTCGGTAGAATTGAGAGTCGGATACTTCTCGTCCCAGTCCGGGAAGAAGTCAGTCCAGAATTTTTCTTTTTGATTCGGGGTGGTAGCGATATATCGAGCGACATAGTCATTGAGGAAAATCACAGGGTCGCAGTGGAAGTATCCTTTGTTGCCGCGGGCAGGCATAATGAGATCGATCGAGGTCCAGGACGTTTGCTGATGCAGTGACGAGTGACAACGCATCAGGTCACTTTCACACTAGATAAAGTAAGTCTTTTGCAAAAGACCGGCTACCCAGCGACACGGGGTTTTGCAAAAGTTCACTGTAGTGAGCGTACAGCCACCGGAGACCCAAAAAAGGAATGGTAAAAGGAAAGTCACCAGTGGGATTTGAACCAAAAGCCTTTGCATACCGGTGATAATTAACACGAGGTATTAACCACTACACTACTATAGCTATACCTCCCTATGAGTTTGCATAGCCCATATATAGGTGGGAAAATGCAGAATAAGCCTTGCACCACCCCTGTAGGGCCCGCATAGGGCCAGGTTAGAGTTAGGGTGGTTAGGGTTAGGGTTAGAAGGTTAGAGTTAGGGGTTAGCTGCCTTGTCTCCCAGGTATATTGGAGTTCTTTGGTTAGGGGTTTGGGTTGGTTAGCTTGGTTAGGGTTGGTTAGGGTTTTTTATCCCATCAAAACACTGAATAAACTGTGCAAAACAATTTTCAAAGACCTAGGGCAGCTTGCCTGCCCTAGGTCTGGGTATCAGCAGTCCCAGTTAGGTCAAGCCTAGGCTTGACCAAACTGGGTAAGCAACCCAGACATCTATAACCTCCTTGGTGTAGTGGTAATGATGCTGGCTAATCTTAGTATCTGGAGGTCGCCGGTTCAATCCTTGTTTTGCGCATTTTTTGAGGCAACATTTACCATATATGGCTACCATGGCCATTTACAAAAGCCCGTGTCGCTGTGTATCATGGTATTTTGCAAAAGGCTTACTGTATCAGCTGACTTTTACCTGACATGACCAACTTGGCTCTCTTCGACTACCATGGATGGACTTGAAGGTCAGTATCACCAGTTTTATTCCCTATTCCCTTTCATCTCTTTCCCCCTTCTCATGAAAGCATGCCATCCAACTCTCACATCGGAGCAGGGTGGCATGCTCTCTCTTGCTTATTTCTTATTTCCTTGAGAGCGCGCTGCCCAACTCTCACATTAGAGCAGGGCGGCACGTCTTTTTTACATACCAAGACGACCCTTTTTACGCTAACCTTGAGGTGGAAGAGGCCACCAGCCTCAACGCGCATTCCGCCAAAAAGCCTGCGCCTCCCCAAGAGCCTACAGCAGTGGCCTCCCCGCCGCTCACCAGCAACGAGAAAAAGAAACAGCAGAAGAGAACACGGGATCGTGCAAAGCGCAAGGCGACCACCATCGCATCTCTGTCCAGCCCCTTGCCTCCCTTGCCCAGCCCTCGCATTCTCCAGAAGGCCACCGAGTCCATCCCTCTCAGCATCAGCTTCTCGGCAGAAGGCTTCCGGGCTACAAAACAGCGGTGGACTGGCTTGAATGCACCTCTGGACCACCCACTGCTCCCCTATGCCGACGACCCGGACTTTTTGAAAAAACATATGCGCTACATTGATTGGGCTGGCGAGCATGTCCCACTTTATTCCGCTGGCCCCGCCTTTTGACTGACCATTTTCTTAGTACATGCCACCTCATCCTCGACCGCAAGCGCCGCATTATCGGCATATTAGTTCCGCCTCCTGTGCACCCTGGCCAGTGGGCGCCTGTCATTGAGGCGGCAACTGCTGCTATGCGTGCGAGAAGATGTTGTTCCCTCCCAGCGCCTGCAGCCATTGCTGGGGCAGGTTTCCCGCTGAAACAGACGGCTTCGCGTTCGGCGGAGGGAGACAAACCGTCGGCAACGTCAAGCTGAGGTCAGCCCAGAATCGCACTGCCCTGGAGGATCTGCTCCAAGATAAGAACATCCAGCGCATGGCGACCTACCCCATCCGTTCGTCCTTCCCCTTTAGCCCCTGCCCCCGTGCTCATCCTCCTGCTTGCCAGCCGTTTTTCAGACTGTGTGCTTCCAGATTTTCTCCGACTACCACCAAACGAAGCAGGCGCTCCTCCGGCAGAACTCTTACCTCCGCCCCACCTTTCTCCGCAGCCCTTTTGCTGCCGTTACCGTCAACCTTGGCCCCACCTCTGTGTCTCCGCTGCATACCGACGGCGCTAACAAAGCCGATGGGATGTGTTTGATCGGTGCTCTCGGCTCCTTTGACACAGACAAGGGCGGCCACATCATTTGCTGGGACTACGATCTTATCATCCGGTTCCCCGCTGGCTGCAGCGTTCTCATTCCTTCGGCCATCGTCACGCATTCCAACACACCCATTCAAGAGGGCAAGGAGTGCTACTCCATCATACAATACTCCGCTGGCGTGCTCTTTCGCTGGGTTGCCAACGGTTTCCAAACAGACCTCCAATGGTATGTGCACGCGACAGCCAACAACATCGCCGTGTGGGAGGCTGATCGCCGCACGCGCTGCGCCACTGCCCTGAAAAAGTTCAGCTGGTGGAAGGACCTGAAAGTCAAGAATTTCTCGGGGCGGAGCCGCATGGAGGTTTGGGATGCAGACGACATCTCTGATTTCAGCGATTTGACGGAGGAGGAGAGCGAAGCGGAGGCCGCCACCCAAGAAAAAAGCACGCCGTCCTTGAATATTTCTGTTTACCACATTCTATGCTACCATTGTTTCAAATATACCTGCTTTCTCGCGTATTTTGTGGCCCCGGCGCCTAAGCAACGAACGCACACAAGCGCCTTTTGGCTAGCTCCATACCCTTGGTGCGGAGTGGCGGTCCAGTCTCGGAGTTGCCCGAAGTGGTTCGGGTTTTACGCCTCAAACCCTCTACTATGTCCTGTGGGGCTGATCTCAACGACTAGCATGTTCAACAAGGCATTCTCCACAGTATATCCAAAATCTAGCTGAAAGCCTCCAGTGCTCATTATTATACTGCATCAACAAACAAGTCATGTACGCGCCAAATTTTCAACCCAAATCACAACTTGGCCCATAATGCAACCTGTAGGTGTCTTAAAAATATAGAAAAATGCTGACCGGGCACTTATAGGATGCTATAACAACATTTGTTAAACCTAGATTCCCGTTGTAAGATGAAGCTCCGATATTTCGATTTGAGTCGAACTGGGCGTAGTTTCAATACCAATACATTTGTTCAACTTACTGTTTTCAGGTCCATTTCGCCACCGGTGGCCCATAGAAATAAAATACCCCACTTCAAACTCAATATTCGGGTCACGTCAGGTCTTGGCTGTGTTTCCAAGGTCTTTGTCGGCCATTCCTCTGCCTACATGTCCCGAAATTCCGCAAACACGTCGAAAAATGAAGATTTTCAGAACCTTTCCAAACCGGTTCTTTTTGATATATGCAATTTCCTACACCTAAGAGACCTCAAATCTAGGCGCGCAGTACAATTTGAGCTCAAATGACGGCTGAACAAGCCTTGATACTGTAGGAGATGGAGGTCAAGTACTCTAAGAGGGTGTTCAACTGAGGTGTTCCAGGTACATTAGCAGCTTTTTTAGTGGTAATAGTATTGCAACTCACAATATTTGAAGCGAATCTATGAGGCAGGACGACCTTAGAGCGGTTCGTGTAGAAATGCACTGTTATCAAAATTTCGTAGAGAATAAATTGAAATGGTGCACCATACCTTGTCATACCTCATGAATACAGCTAATAATAAGTTCTTGGTAGATTTTGAGTGGCAGAAAGGCACTAGAGCGTTCCTTTTACTTCGAAATTCCAAAGCACCACCTATAGGGGCTTTGTTTTGCCATTTTAGGACACATCATTCTCTTGCTTCTGTCCTCACAACGCTATGGTCAATATCACCATCGAGCGCACGTTCGACAAACTCACCCTATCCACTGCCAAGGTGTTCTTTTATCCACGCAAGGGCTTCGAAGATAAACAGGGCTCAAAGATGTTCGAATTCTATGTTGTTTCAAAGGGTCACGTCCCCGGTATCTACACACACTGGTGCATGGTTTTCTATCTTTTTGGCCCTGGTCTGACCAATGACAGGGAGGATGCCTCTGTTCAGGTCACCGGTTTCAAGAAGAGTGTTCACAAGAAACACATGGGGTGGTCTGCAGCTACTCAGGCATGGGAGGCTGCTTGTCAACCAGTTGCCACTCAACACGCCCCACCGGCGCTTGACCGAAACCACGGGACAGCCTCCACTCCCACCACTCCCAGAAAGCGAGTTGCCACGTCCGTGAAGGCCTCCGCCCCTGCCACACCCAGAACGCGAGTTGCAGCACCCACTTCCCCACCAGCCACTCCCAGTCGCCCAAAACACATCTTGTATGTGTATTCTGGAGGGGATGACACCACCGTTTACGCCGACTCGTACGTACATTCCCTCTATCTAAATCAACGATGTCCGAATCTCATCTGCATTCGAGGCAACAGGCCTATTCTGAAATGCGTCGGGGTCTCGCCGATAGCTCTTTCCGGAAACTTGAGGCTACTCCATCCGTCAGTAATGCCCTTGCCCATGCTACAGAGTCGGCGCTGGAGGTCTACAACATTTCTGATATCGAGAGTGACTAGGTCAACCCTGGGATGCATCCATGTAAATTGTTACCCTGTGCTTATCTATGTATTACTGATGCTGCATAACCACCAAAAGTAGTACCTGTAATTTTTATGGCGCCCCGCGTCTCGAAAATATTATTCCTTTCTTGAAACTATTCGTCCTGCCGCTTGAATCACCACGTGATCATCTCTTTGTGTGTTTACCTCAGGGATGAAGCGCAAGGCAGTGGGTGTGGGTGGGCTCAGCAACCTCAAGAAACGTGCAAACATCTTCTCACTTCAATCTTTCGGTCATACGCTCAGAGATGCAAACCCTCTGCAGGCTCGTGCAGGGAGTTTGTCAGCAGATGGATGTCGCGCAGATGTCCAATTCGTTCAACTGGAACATGAGCATGGGAGTGGCTCCGGTGCCGATTCTTCAGCAAGCTTTGCGCCTCAAGACGACGGTGATGAGTGGCAGGACTTGCCCGAGAACTTGGTTTCGACTCCGTTGCTGGGTTCGCGGAAAAGAAAATGGTACGCCACGACAGTGAGTTATCATCCCCCCTCGTACTGTTCTGCGTCGGCACTACTAACTATCTCCAGGACTCTAACCTTCGGCATTGGGTGGAGAACTATCGAGACACGTACTTGCGAGTGCTCGTCACTCGCGAGGGCCCTATGGGTCACGAGGGCCCATGTTCTTGTGGTAAGACTGCGTGATATCGGTGCTCGGAGTGCCATGGGACGCAGATGCTCTGCAAAGAATGCATGCTCGAGACGCACCGGCTCCGCCCTTTATGTCGCATTGAGGTGTGTCTGGGCGCTGTTGTTCTTCCCAGGTGCTGATCCTCCGCGCGCGTTTGTCTAGGCCTGGACCGGCAGTTTTTTCGAATGCTGTGAGCTGAGGCAGCTGGGGTTAAGAGTTCAGCTGGGCCATCCGGACAACCAGCCCTGCACACGCGCCCACCGGGGCTACGAGAAGTTTGTGGTCATTTCCACCAACGGCTTCCACCATGTAGCCGTTGACTTCTGTCAATGTCGCCTCAGCGGCTCCCAGCATCGCTGGGAGCAGCTGCTATCATACGGGTGGTTCCCTTCGATGCCTGATGCCCCCAAAAGCGCGATCACAATTCCCACTCTCAAGCTATTTCATGCCGTCAGCCTTCAAGGCAAGACCACAGTATATCATTTCTTCAAC
The DNA here is from genome assembly GCA_029378375.1 of Mycena olivaceomarginata. NCBI lineage: Eukaryota > Fungi > Basidiomycota > Agaricomycetes > Agaricales > Mycenaceae > Mycena > Mycena olivaceomarginata. The sequence goes on along the minus strand of JARKIC010000828.1, from coordinate 155,639 downwards.
GCACTGGCCAAAATCACCGACAATACTGGCAGCAGGGCTTTCAAGGTACGTTTTCAATGGCATGGGAGAGCACGGTCTGACGCCAGCGCAGCATCAATACCAGCTGGCGCTTCGCATCGTGCGCGAGTGGCGTAACCTGCGCGCTTTGAAGCGGGGCGGTATGGGTAACGACCCGGACCGATGCACTGCAGAGACTAGGAATGGCGAGCTCGCCGTCGACTGCATCACGTGTCCAAAAGTCGGGGTGAATCATCCAGACGGGTGGGAAAAGGCACCGCCGGAGAAGAGGTCAGCCGCTTATTCAGGCTTTCGCAGCAGGTGTTGACGTTTCTCAGGTTCCTATACGCTGTCTATTGGGCTATAGACACCTGTTTTCGCCTCAAGGGTAAGATGATTTCAAGCTGGGCCAAAGACCCCAGTATCCAAGATGGATGGGCGTACTTCACCGCCTGGAAAGATTACGGCCCCTTTGTCAAGACATTGGGTGAACAGAAGGAGGTGCAGCCCCAAATATAGTTCCCCTGTCGCACGAGCCTGACCATTGCTAGATGAGCACCTGCACCAGCCTGGCGGCACTCGACCACGCCAACACCAAGTATTCGCAGGGGTATGCAGCGACGGGGTGCGGAATGGTGACATGCGGCTGGCATGAGGTGGTAGCAAAGAACAGAGTGGGCGACCTGCAGGCAGACGAAAAGTAGGTGTGGGGGCTGGCTTCTCCCAGCAGTGCGCTGACGGAAATCTGGCAGATATGGCAACATGGATTATATTGTTGCAAGCGCCTGGCAGCACGTCCGCGGCCTTCTATTTTTCCTGCTGTCATATGACATTATGTGCCAGTAGTCAAAAAATTTAAAGGAGCGCCTCCTCAAGCTCCCACCCGCCTTGCGCTTCCATCTCGTCCAATATTTTGTGAAGTTTGTGATCCCCAAGCTTCACATCCTTGGTCATTTGAAGAGCTGTCAAGATTTTTTTTCGCTGCTGTTTACGCTGGGGGCCACCCAAGCCGATATGGAGGGAATCGAGAGGATTTGGTCTTCCAGTGGGCTGATGGGTGCGAGCACACGAGAGATGGGACCAGGGTCGTGCCAGGATACCCTGGACGACTTCTGGCACTTTTGGAACTGGAACAAAGTTGTTGGCATGGGTGTGTACCTCCCATTTTGGGCTTGGTGTCCGTTACTTACCGATTCTGTAGGCCAGATGCTTCGCAAGCGCTTCATGAAAGCTACCAAAGGGCTGGCGCGGCAGCAAGACAGCCTCAATGACTTTACCAAAGGGCAGCAGGACCAGGTAGACGCCTGGAAGAAGGCAGTCGATGTTTTCGAAATGGGAATATCGCTCGTTAACCCCTACGAGCTTCCTCAATCCGGTAAGTGCCTTTTCTGTGAGCCCCCGCTGCCCCGTGTGCTGAGATGCATGTATAGGGCCCTCGCTGCGAGACATCGAGCTTGAGCTAATCCGTGAGGAGCAAGAGAGGGAGCGAACGTCCGCCGCAGGGGTAGACAACAGTGAAGATACCATGACGGGGTTCGTGATGCTGGGGTTGGAGATTGAGGGGCAGCAGTGCGTGCTTTTCTTTGCGCAGTATGTTTTGCGCGGCAAGCTTACGGTGGTGCAGGCGAGAGCTGGCTGCGGACCTCCTGGCAAACAGGTCCCCCACAATGAAGAACCTGAAGGACTTCGTGACACGCCGGACTCGCATTGCGCGACAGGTGAAGAAGCTGCGCCTCATGCAGCGGAAGTACTCGCCCAGCACTCTGCAGCGGCTGGCAACATCAGCGGATGGAGTTGAGGCGGTGGAGGCGGAGAACATACCGCTCTTCTTGCCCTCTGTGCTCTCAGCTGCCGACAGCCTGCCACCCCTCTCCGTTCCTGAGCTCGCCGCCGCAGAGGCGCACCTTCGTGATGCACAATGCGCCGGGAGCCTGGACCTCATCCACCACGGTCTTGGGGTCAAGAGAAGGCTGCAGACTTACAAAACCATACACTCACGCCACCAGCACCAAACGACGCGGTCGAGGTCCCTGTTGGATTCGCAGCACCGCAAGATCGAAGCAGCCGCCGCCACTTACCGGCAGGTGCGACTTGCGCGCCTTGCGCTCGCCCACGTAGCAGGAAGTGCAAGCTGGCGCCCGTTGGAAAAAGCCGACCTTCGGCTGTTAGAGAATGAGGAGGAGGTGAAGAAACGCAAGCAGCGTGCAATGAAAGGGAAGCGTAAGGAGACCACGCAGGAGAACGAGCAGAGGGAGGTTCGGGGCGTCCCAGGAATGGGTGAAAAAAGTCGCCTCATTTCTTGGATTTGGCAGGGTGCAGGGTGCAGGGTACACGGGCGGTGCTGTGGGGAAAGAGTTGCAGGATGGGGTGAGGGTCGAGTGGTGCAAGGCCTACGCGCGTGTCAAGTGTTGGCGCGAAGAGCTGCAACTCCTTCAAGAGGAGATGAATTGGTGCCTCCGCACGCTCGAGTGGCAGGCGGGCGTGTGGGACCAGAGAGCGATGTAGGAGCACTAAAGTGTTGGCGCGAAGAGCTGCAACTCCTTCAAGAGGAGATGAATTGGTGCCTCCACACGCTCGAGTGGCAGGCGGGCGTGTGGGACCAGAGAGCGACGCGGGAGCACTACAGCAGGAAAATTGCATACGCAGAGGCGCACCTGCAAGGCGCAATGGCACTCGCGGTGCGGCAGGCGGCAATGCGACGGAAGCTGGTGGGCCGCTTTCGTCAGCTCTGGTGGAGCGCTGAGGCATCACGAGCTGCAGCTTCGTCCGAGTCGTCGGGAGGCAAGGAGCCTGAAGAGGTCTTCGGGGGCCATGGGTTTGGCAACGACAACGGTTCGGGCGACAATGACGAGGGAGATTCCGACGCAGAGCTGCCAGATTCAGGAGGAGGTGAGGCGGGTGGGGCGGGTGCTGAGACAGAGGAGCTGGGTGCAGAGGAGCTGGTGGCAAGGAGAGCCGAGGTAAATGCACTGCTGGCCCTCCAAGCTACCTCACTGGGCCAGTACGACGACATCTAGCGCGCTCTTTTTCCCGGGGTGTGCATTTCTTTTCCCCCCTTTTTGGGCACCTTTCCTGATTCTCCGGTAGCGCCTGTCCCTGCCTGTGTTTTTCCGTGCTATTCCTGATTCTCCGGCATCGGCCGCTTGGCATTTGTGCTGTTCCTGGGTGCTGCGTACTTTTTTTTGTAATATTCCCGGCATGTAGGTGAGAGTGAGCCCCGTTAATGATAATATATACTGTTAAATATATACTGTTAAATATATTTGTTTTGACCTTTTGGGGAAACAAAATTGGCCAGAACCCATCTGGCCGGTGGAGCAGTAGATGCAATGTTAAGCGGCCACGGATAAGCTTACCGGTGCCTTTCTGGGGGTAGATAAGAATTAGCATGGGCTTTTACAAAAGCCCCTGATGCTAATGACCATGCTTTTTAAAAAATACCTACTGGATCTAGTGCGGGCTGCGCAGTGGAGCAGGATCGGGGCTCAGGCTGCGCATATTTTCTCACAATGACCTTCTTTACTGCCAGGGATGGTGTCTCTTCCAGTGACCTCGAGCCTCTCTTGCGCTTTCACCCACGCCCTTCTGGACTTTCCTCCTCTGCTCTTTCCGCTCCCATTGTCGTCACAATCAGAGCTGGGGTGGCGGAGGCGACAGGTCTAGCGCCGTCTGGCGGTGTGCCACCTCCCACCGTGTCTGTGTCGACGCCCATCTGTGTCCCATTTGCGGGAGCGGCGGGTAGCGGTGGTGCAGCCCAGGTCACGCCACCGGTACCAGGCACCTCGCGCGTCGCGGAGTCTGCAATATGTAAGTGCCTCGTCTGTTTCATAAGCACAAGTACTTACGCTTGTTCGTCTCTAGCAGGTACCTCATGAATTGGCCGAGGACATTCTTCTTGAAGCCCATCATGTCCCATTCTGAGAACTTTTGCCCCGGTACACCACCTATTGGCACGGTACGCCCTGCATGCAACCTTTTAATTGTTAATCAGCTCAATAATCTTTAGCCCAGTACCCAGCCCACTCACGTCGTCAGCGTGAACCTCTCGCTCCCCTGTGGAGGTCCAGCGCCGGCTAACAGCGTTACATGGAATCCCATCAGCTTCGTGATGCCGTCGAGGAACGGTTGCACCACAGTCACCAGATTTGTGCAACACCTATTCTTGTCAGTCGGATTGGGTCAAATTTTCCATACAAGTCACTCATGTGTCCATTCTACCCTTGCTAGGTGCTTCTGGATTTGACATCACGTCCGCACGTCCATGATACTCTGCCATCGCCGCCTCATGTTCCACGTCCAGAGCGTCTGCCAGCTCCGCGTGCACCTCTTCCTCCTCGCCATCCAGCAACTCTTTCGCACATTTGCAACAGAAGTCCAACGCGAAATTTGTCTCGAGCCCTGCCAGTGGCCACTTCTCATTGAATTGTTCCTCGACCAACGCAGCATATTCTTCCCGCTGCATGTAGAATTTGTGCAGAGGTAGTTTCCGCGGTACATGCAGTCGCTCGAACATATCCAGCCAATCCACGAAGGGATTCTTGCTCTCCCTGTTTGCCGTCGTCTTCTGGTGGGAGAACCATCGTTTGATTTGCTACGCTGACAGTCAGAAACATTGTCGTCGCAATGACTACACTTTCCACGCACCGCAATGGTTTGCACCTTGATGATACCCTCGAGCGCCGGATCCACTCTACCAGTTGCCGGCCATTTGACCAGATCGAGACTTTTCGCTGCAGCCTCCTCAGCCGCCGTCGACCCGTTGACCAATAAGCCCCCACCAGCAGATGTGTCTACGTCACCCGAAGGAGACGCGCCGTTCCCAGCCGACGCGTCTATGTCTGCGCCAACTTTTACCGCCGCACTAGCAGCCACGCCAGCGGCTGCGTCCACGTCCAGGTCCACCGCCATGCCGCTGCTGTCCGACGCAGGAGCTCCTCCGCCATTCTCTGCCGGCGGTGCAGCTAGCATTGCCGAAGCAGCCGGAATTGTCGCCCCAGGGACGGCCGTGTACCAAGGAAACGACGCCCACCAAGAGGGCCACATTTTGGCGAAGAATTCCGTGACTTTCCCCCGCCCCTTTTGCCCCAGATAGATTGTCCGCTGCTTCTCCAAGAATTCGAGCTCCATGCCCTTGAATTTCCCCGGATTTCCTGCTTTCTTGGGGAGGGCATCCGCGTTTTTCGCCCTCGATTTCTCTTTTCCCTTCGGTGCAGTGCGTGCCTTCGGTGCATTCGAGCTCGACATTTCTTTTGGCTACGCCTTTGTTTGCTCAGACTCGACGTGTTTGTTTGATGGAGTGTGTTTGTCAGTCTCCCCACAACAAATACTACCGTGCCTTCTCACTCGCCCCTGGACATGTGTACGTTCTTTTTCTTTCATGAACCCGTTCTTTTTAACTAACAGATTAACTGCAGCTCCGTCTCGCTCAACTCCGCTGCACGAAGACAGCTCATCAGAGTTCGAGGATGATGCCACCCCCAACGACGACGACATCGACAACACTGGTCCTCCCGACACTGAGGACGAGGATGTGCGCGAATGTGTGCGGCCGACCAGTGATGACGAAACCACCGCCAGCGACGATGCCACCACCAATGGTAACGGCGATGATACCACCACCCGCGACGGTGTCGGCAGCAATCAAGCGGAGGCGTGGCGCACTTGGGGCGCTGGTACTCCTTGGTCCTGGAGGAACCTCCCCTGGGGGATGCTGAAAGGTGTGCCTGTGTCGCCTTTGCCGGAACGGCGGGCCAGGTAATTTGTCCTTCCCATAAATATCACAGACTCACGATAAACACGTAGCCCCGAACTTATACTTGGCCCGGTCGTCCCCGAGTCCATTTGCGACTTTGCCCTCAACCAGTGGAATCAGATAGGGTTCTTCACGGATTGTGAGCCCATCATCAGCCTGGGAGGAGCTCACACCCGTCTCTCGTGGCGCAACCGTTGGCGAGCGCAACACAGTGCAGGAGCTCCGGTACCACATGTTGCAGGCATTCAGGTACGTCTCTTCCTCGCTTATCGTAAAACATTTGCCTTCAATTCTCCTGCTCCAGGGCTCGCTCACTCGCTATCGCGTCCCCGCAGGAGATGCAGCTGGACCTCGCCCACCAGATCCTCACCCGCGACTCGAACATGCCCCGGTCGCCGGCGCAGGTCGACCTTGCCTACCAGATGCTCGCTGACCGAGACATGGCTTGATGATCCAGCTTATTTACAGACAATCTATCCACGTATATCCACGCGTGTCCTCCTTTTCTTGGCATGTAGTTTTGTAATAATCGAATGTTTTTCATCTCGCACAAACCGACAGAAAGAAAACAGCAATTCAAATTTACTTTAAACAAAGAAAAAAAATTGTAACGAGCACGACCAACTATTCTTCCACGAGCGCGAGTGATTTCCCCACCAGCAAACCAGTTGCTTGGCTTTGAACAAGTTCGTCCACGGCTGCGTCACTATGGTCGAAGTTAGCATGAGGATCCGTGCATTGTTGATAGATGATCAGACATACCGGCTAGTCGACACACGTGGGCTCCCAAATACGCGGTAGAAGGTGGCGCCGCCGCCCTTGTCGTTGCTCTCAATCGCCCGCAGCAACCTCCCGACCAACAATGTTGTTGCGGCCGAGGTGCGCAACTCAGCCTCCGTGTCCTCTCTGTGAACAGGAAGCATTAGGACCGGGACCTCGTGCAGATAGTCTTGCTTACTGGTGAACCAATACACATGGACTGCCGGATACCCGATAGAATTTGCTGAGAGTAACCGGCGTAGGCGACTGTGGACCGGAATTGGGAGGGCGCGTGTGTGTAAACGGTGGTCACGTGAGTGCGGACATGACCACAGGCCGCGCGGGCAAAGTGGGTGATCGCAGCGTAGGCGACTGTGGACCAGAACTTGGAGGGCGAGTGTGTGTCAACGGTGGTCGCATGGGTGCGGACATGACCACTGGCCACGTGAGCGAAGCGGGTGATCGTGGCCATGTTGCCACGCCGGCACGTGCTCATGTCGGAGTTGCCTGGGGCGACTGTGGAGGTGACTCAGTGGGCGGTATTGGCTGATAAGGCGGAGGAGCGCTAGAGGAACGAAGGTAGGGTCTTTTTTATAATTCCTGAGGGGGTTATAAACGGTTTTTAATTTTTGGTTTATAAACAGGCTGTTTATAAACATGTTTATAAACCGGTTCGCGTATAGGGCCGCTTTCCTACCGCCCCAGGAGTCAACTAGGATGCTGTCCGACCAATGACTGACAACAGTCTTGACACTGCCGGTGTCGACCACCTTCTCCCCACTCGGCAGTCGGCACGTGTGAGAGAAAGTTGTGGACATCTCTAACCGGAATGCTCTCGGATAAGGCTTTGAACAAGTACTTGAGCTCCTTGTTGCAGTATGCAACCTCAGCGCCTGATATAGCGCCTCAGAATGGTGTCGCTGAGTGAAACTTTAAGCGGTGATCAGTGATTGGCGGCCCCGGATCAGGCCTGAATATAATTAAAAACCAGGCATTTCACCCAATCCAATTAAAAACCAGTTTATAAACCGGTGTTTATAAACATGTTTACAAACAAGCATAATAAACAAGACCCTAAACGAAGGGGTGCTGAGGAATGATCGTGGAATTGGTGACAGTATTCTGCCCAAATTGCGTGCGCTCCGTCGGCGGTCTTGGAAGACTGGTGGAGGGTGTTTGAAATCTTGTTTACTTTGCTCCTCACCAAGTCCCTGTAGAGCTCATTAGATATTGTAGCGAAGTTATATGAGTTATGAAAGGTCGTTGCACTCACCAGTCGGTATAAATGCCTTCCGACCCCACCGCCCCTCTCTTGACGACATAGAATTTGCGTCTTGCCAACCGCGAAAGCACGTCTTCCTGGTGGGTCGTCGGGCAGGAAGAAGAAGGGAGGGCGGCAACAGGAGTCACAACAGTTGAATCCAAGGGTGAGGGCGGCGGTGGCGCCAACCAGATCCTCGACGTTCATCCAGCAGCAGCAAAGGTGAAGGAGTGTGAAGGGCCCAGTGTAAGAGCATTTGGCGGAAGAGATCAGTGACTATTCAGTGTTACTTGATGTGACACTTACCAAATCCGTCCGACTCTCAAAACGCGCACTCGAGACAAACCGCCTCCGCCCCTGACCCTTTTTGGGAAGGGCACTGCCCCCTGCCGACGGCTTCCCAGCGGAGCTCCAAACCTGAAGCCGAGCTGAGGCGCGTGCCAAACAAGTGCCGCTGTTTTCTGCCGCATCCACGAGCGCCCACGCCCACCCACCCTCGCCACCACCTCTCGCCAGCTCCCCGCCGCCGGCCTCGAAGAAGCAGCGCCTCGCCGCCGTGAGAGCGTCCCTTTCCAGCGCCTCGCCCCCGCGAGAGGGAGCTCCCGCACGAACACCTCGCAGACAGCAAGAAGCCGCCGCGCGTCTCGCCACGCTGACGCCGCTGCCCCCGTCTCGCAAGAAGCGCGCGACGAGGCACCTGGCGTCTCCCTCGTCCTTGGGACCTCGCCGCCGCCGTCGGTAACCACAGGAGCCCGCCGTGTCGCTTGTCTCTTGGATGCGCTGCCAGCCGCGCACAGCCGCCCTCGATGGCGCCTCCGACGGCCCGCTCCACACGCCGGGCCGCCACACAGCCTAAATGACACAAGTATACCTCAGCGCCGTCCTCTGGCGCTGAGGTACATGCCACTCATCGTGCTCCTGTGAATGGGCACAATTTCTCTTTTACGTCCCACCTGAATACAAGTAATATCTTTATATTCATCCTATAGCCTTGTATTCTATACATCTTTTTGTGTTGTATCTTATACTGGCCATCTAATCTTATCGTTTTGGTGGACTTGTTGCTTTCAGCCTCGTTCGGCACATCACGGCAGGGTTTGCCTTGCCGAAACTTGGCGACCAGCGATTTCCCAATTTGGAAAGCCGGCGGAGGCGGTTTGTAACCAACTCAAAACGCGCTCTTGAATTCTCCATCCACAGCCCCTCCCTTGCTTTCGGGCCATCCGGCCCTTCTTCCTGGATGACCCACCGACAACATTTGTCGTTCTTACGCTCACACCTACAACCACCCAGCCATTTACAACGAAGCAATATCGAAACCTGGGTCGCGTTCGAACTCTTCGAGCGTGTACGCTCGGGAGCTATGGATTGCCTTCAGAGGAAGGTTTAGTGGTATATATAATCGGTATATAACCCCTGGTGCGTGCTTGGTAATTCGGGACAATCCAAAAAATCGTCAGGTTTATTCAATTGCCACTCGGGGAGCAGATACTTCCTGACTTCTTGCCCGGCGGGCCTTCTTACCTGGTCCAAATTTTCTATTAGGCTCCCGGTATAAACATACGTTGGGGATGGCCTGATTGGCGTTACTTCATATTGGGACTAGGTTTTGACCAACCTCAAGGTTTTCGCAATTGGCCAACTACCGCTCAAGACCGCTATGTGAGCTTTCAACTCAATTTTTTTGGTAAACCGTTCACTAACTTGCTGTATGCCTGAAAGGTGCACTATATCCCCCCATCGGGCTTCGTGGGGCATTCAATCGCGAGATTCTCGCACGAGACGTGCAAATGACCAGACATGTGAGGAAAACTCGCTTATTCCGAGGACTCTGGGTCAGATAACCTCATTTTTTTTTCACAATGGGGAGTGCATGACTGATCCGCTCCTCAGAAAAAATGTCTCGGGGACTCGGACCTATGCATGGCCTCTGCAGGAACGTCTTTTGGATCCTCCGGCAGGGAGGGCCCGGCGCGGCCTGGGCTTGCCGGCGAGGTCGGTTCTGCAGAAACATGTTTCCCATGTCTTGCACTCAACGCAGAACACAACTTAGACGCTGCAAATAGGTTCTACCAATCGTGATACATTACGAGGAGCACGCAGCACCGGGTACCGGGTAGGGGCCATAGACAGGCCACAGGAGGCAATTGCAGCGTCCACACGCTCGAAGTTACCGCTACCCCCCTGGACCACCAAAGCTCCCTCTTTTCGGCAACTTATTCGACCTACCGGCCACTTTCCTATGGGAGACCTACATGGAATGGAGCAGACAATACAGTCTGTTGTACCAGTGCTGCCCATCGCCTCGCGGCTCACTATTTTGTAGACTCCGATATTATCCACTTGAATTTTGCCGGGACGTCCGTGATCGTCCTGTCATCCTTCGAAGCGACAGATGACTTGCTCGAGAAACGCTCCGCAATCTATTCGGACAGGTAGGTGATAATATGCCAGGCGCCATTTTTTACATCGACAATGGCAGAGTGTTTTCTCCCATGATCAATGATTTGATGGGACTTGACTAGGTTCTGGGTGAGTATTCACCTACATATTGACCCCCATCCCTTTACCGTCTTCAGGCGTCATGAAATATGGTACCCATTCGTGTTTCTCACCCCTAAAGAACACTGATATGAGTCTGGCTACTCAGGGGACGAATAGTTTGCACCAAATTATAGTACCACCCCCAGCGCCGACTGAATTTATTTACCCAGGCGCATGCAACGTCGGTTGTTCAATCAAGAGTTCAATGTCATATCATCCAAGAATTTTTGGCCCAAACAGCGCGCAGCCACGCAAGCCTTTCTCCGTCGTCTCCCTGACGACGCCGACGGTTGGGTGGTCCACCTCAGGCAGTGCGTAATTCCTGTTCGCTCTGTATTTGTAGTCCAAGCCGCTAAGAAAACGACAGAATGACTGGTGAACTAATTATATCGGTGGCGTACGGAATCGATACCCTCCCCGTCAACGATCCCTACATCGCGTTGGCCGAAAAGTCAGTCAAGGCATTTTCAGACGCAAGCGTCCCCGGGCGATTTCTTGTTGTGCGTGTTGCCATCCAAGCTCACATACCGAGCCCATCTGGTCTGATTACTTCGGTTCAGGAATCGTTTCCGATTCTCAAATATCTACCTGAGTGGATGCCTGGTGCGGATTTTAAACGGATTGCGCGAAAAGGAAAAGATATAATACACACACTCCGGGACCTCCCATTTGCCGAAGTCAAGCACCAGATTGTACGTGCGGCTGAGTACTCGCAGTACGTCTGACTGATTTGCATGTTGACACAGGCAGTGGGATTTGCTTCGTCTTCTTTTACGACTGACGCGCTCCTTGCCCTCGAATCATCGGACCAATATTACGAGGAACGCAATGTAAAAGACATTGCAGCGTCAATGTACGGCGCCGGGGCTGACACAACAGTTTCATCCCTGTCCACCTTTATCCTTGCTATGCTCGCGAATCCAGAAACCCAGAAAAAGGCCCAGTTGGAAATCGACTCGGTGATTGATAAAGGTAATTTGCCAGATTTTGGCGACCAGGAGGCATTGCCGTATGTTGGAGCCCTTGTCCAAGAGATCCTGCGGTGGAAAAATGTGGCCCCGTTTGGTGTGTTTCCGGTTAAACGGATCAACGACGTAAATGAACATTTACCCTCGTCCTCGGATTCAGGTGTCCCCCATTTCCTGCCTGTTGAAGACGAGTATCGCGGTTATCGACTGCCGGCACGATCTATTGTGCTAGGAAATATCTGGTGTGCATCATTGAATTGCACATAGTTAATCGGCTAAGTGTTCCCAGGGCCATTCTTCACGACGAGGTTATTGACCAGTAGCGAGTGGACTTTTCATCCTGAGCAACTCTGTTTAGGCCATGTATCCTGATCCATATGCCTTTAAACCGGAACGCTTCCTCCTCGACGGCAAGCTGAATCCAAGTGTTAGAAGCCCCCAAGCTAGCTTTGGCTTTGGTCGACGGTGTGTTCCTCTTTTCTGGACTCGCCGGGTCGCCGCCCCGCTGACACAAAGGGGAAGTATCTGTCCCGGGAGACACATGGCAATCTCGTCGATGTGGATCACCATAGCCTCCATGCTCGCGGTCTTCGACATCACCAAGGCAGTCGACGAGCACGGCCAGGTGATCGAGCCCTCGTACGAATATCTTTCCGGAGTGGTGGCGTATGTCAATTTTGTTTTGTTTTTGTTTTGAATATGCTAACGGAGATGCCCAGGACTCCGCGTCCATTTCAATGTTCAATCCGGCCTCGATCGCAAGACGCTGTCGCGCTTATCAAGGCCACTGCTAATGATGTGTAAATTGTGCCGCCTCTAAGCTTCCACTGTGGAAGAGATAGTACTTCCGCCATAAACCTGTAATACATATGTGTAATAATGTGTCGAAGTTTCGTATCCCTCCCTCCCGCTTCTCTGTTTTTTTTTTTTTTCGACTTGGTCGAGTTTCAAAGTTTTATTGAACATGAGTGTTCGGATCTGCCTTTGGGCGCGAGGCGAGCATACTAGTTTGCTGCTCTGTTCCGACCCCAGCCACTGGTGGCTACCTACCAGCATAGCCACCGGTCAAGACCGAGAATTAATCACTTGAGGTAAAGTGAGGGCGGAAAAGTGGGCTCATTCCACATGATGGGTGTGCCGTTTTATATCTTGTGGAGGGACTATGTGTCCCCTGGCCAGATGAATAGAACCAGGCTGTGCCATAGACAGCAGCAACTGCGCTCGACTGCGCCTTGTCTAAGGATGGACACGGGTCGCGGGTACATCCGCGGGTTTGTACCCGCGGGTATGGGCGGGTACGGGTACGGGTCGCGATTTCAGACCCGTTCTCAACCCGTGTACACGACCCGTGTACCCGCGGGTTTTCGAGCTCCAAAATGCTTAATTTTACCGCACACAAGCAGGCAGAAATTTTATGTCTATAAATATGAACAGAACTGCAGTAAGATTGAGGTTTGAGGCCGTGGATGGGGAGTGTGATCCTCTTCAAGAATCTATTATCTCCGCAGCAGTACCTGGAGAGATACTCTCGAAAACGAAGCTCAAAGATATTCACGGCCCAATCATTGGCTTCACCGGCATATTCAGTCTCTTTTTTTGCATGTCCTCTGTTTTTCTTGCTCAGCATGGGCTCTCTGGTCATCACAAACGTAGTACTCGTCCGATTCTCCTCTTGCTTGCTGACCCATCGTCTTAAACTTGGCCCAACTTTTACCAATACTGGAGCTCCAAACTTGCCATCGTTGCAACCCACCTACCTCCTCCATTTTTTTGATTCAATTCCCCTGAAATTTGACTACCTACAATACCCCTGCCTGCCCCCTCACCTGCCAAATATCAGCCCCCGCATTCCATTTTGAACAGTGAAAACATCGTGCCGAGCAGGGGGACTTTTTACCACCTACCTCATTTCCACACCCAGATCAACTCATCTTGAACATCCAAAACGACCTTCTGCCCGTCGCCTAGGGCTCTGGGAAATACCTCAGACTGATTCCTCATATTGAAATATACCTCCCACCAAGTTCTCAAATCAAGCGCCACATTATTGTGCCCCCTGGAATATTTCCCCCCCACGCTCTGAAAAACCCCAAATCCTGCCTTCCCGATGTCGTATTCCCGTAAAAAAAAAAAGAGTTTTCTGCATAATTTTTGGTTAGATGCAAACCTTTGCCAAACACCCACCTTTCTAGGCTCACAGCCATGACATACATGGCAGAATATTTCCACCGCTGGTTATTTTGTCCGGGGAGGGTGCACAAAGGCAGCCGCCGCAGTCCGAACAAGTTGTGTTAGCTTTACGGAAGCGCTGTGATGCCATCAAAAACCAATCTTTCTACTTCCTTCCAAGACAAACATCCATTAACTCACCTACGCACCACCTACCTGCTATTTTGCGCCCCCGCCCCTATGGTGCAATTAGGAACATCTACTTTCTCTTCGTCTGACTTGGCGCCGAGATGGCCGATCACGTCAATCGCCGCTTACCCCCTACCTTCGCAACAACACGTCACCGTACCTACTTGCTACCTACGCGCGCTATCTTCCCAACTACCTCCGCTACCTCCGCTCTACGTCGACCCAAACCTAGGTTCGGAGCAAGCCTGTCTCCGGTCCGGCGAGCCGGACAATCTCGGAGAGAGGCTTGGTCCAAACTGCCAAAAACAGGACATGTCTTTATGACAGATTCCTCCCTCTCCTTCAACTCAGATCCCCTTTCTGTAGTGTAGAGAAATGTTAATTCGATGCTACTCGTCCCGACTACCATTTTAGTTTGGCAAGAAAGCTCGACGTTCTCGGCATATACTCGACTTTTGAGCTGGAACTTTCCCATCAATTTGCGGTAAACCCTCCTCGCTTTTGTTGATATCTGTAATTTTTATGGGCTCCATGGATAGGCCTGATTATTTGAAGAAGATCTCTCAGCAAAAATGAAGCGAATGGCTTTCTTGGTCCCTTAGAAAAGTGTTGCGACCGATATCTCCCAATCGGGCAGTCCGACGCGACGCGTCTAATCAGTGATGATGCGCATCAAATTTGCCATCATATTTTGCCCGCCTCCTCTCCCGACCACGAACGACACCCAATTCCCTCGCATTCAACCCTGGCTACTCTCCGTACAACAATGCCTACTGGCAGTCCAAGTTCTCGGGCAACGAGTTGACAGGCATCAATCTCGAAGCCAAACTTCATCTTATCTTCTCGCTTATGATCTTCTTGTCTGTCTCGACGCGCCAGCTTCTCATTTGGATCTTTACCACAGATATATCAGCTGTTACCAAACCTATCTCGCATTTTATGGGCTATTTTGCAACCCAGCCAAGCTTTGAGACCCAATTTGCCCCGGCAATGGTCTTCAGCTTATGGCGCAACTTGAAGCGGTATCCAAGGGCACAGAAATACCTCAGGGAGATGACCATTCCATGTGCGCACGAGATGGCACTCCAGGACAGCAATTGAATCATCACTAGTCCCCTTCTACGTATTTGGCTCAAGACTCTTACCATCCGCGAGCTTCGAGATTTGTTACACCCCACAAAACTCGTCGAAATTTTCGAGGAATTGGCGCCTTTTACCTGGGACCTCCTTCACACCTTCCCTGCCTCTCCCAACAAATCAAGGAAGCAGAAAAGTGCGGACAGTGACGAGTCAATGCCAGCTGCAGACGACGATGATTGGATTGATGATCCAAATGACGATCCAAACCTCAAGTCCGGCGATGCCGACCCGGGCAACTCGTCAGGAAATTGGACAAAGGAATATCCTGGGTTTTCTCGCAATCCTGTTTTCGTATGCATTTTCGATTTCTGAAGGACTGAACTGCACTGAATTTGACCAGGCAATTCTTTTGGCAATCAGCATGCTTGCATTTGTTCGCAACCGTGCAACAAATATACCCCCTCTCATCCTCGGCCTTTTCTTCAAAATTTCAGGGACAAGCTCTCGGGTTGTACTCATGCTGAGCAACGCCGGGGTCTGCGTCTCTGGACGGACAATCGAGCGGCGGAAGATCCGCATCACCGAGGATGCAATCCAGCTTGCCGTATCCCTCATCACAAGCGGCCAGGTTTTCTTCATCATTTTCGACAACATCAATATCTTTTTGCGGAAGGCTCAGCAGCGAATCTCGAATACGAACGACATGATCAATGCAACAAACTCTGCCGTCGTTGCCATTGACGGTGTTGAGGCATTCACCGAAGCCGATCTTGCGGAGCAACTTGCTCTTCGAGGCCGATGTGCCAAAGCCCAGCCGCAGGATATCCTGCCGACCCCCGAAGACGACGAAATTGTTGGAAGGTCGTTTGTCTTCCTTATTGCGGAGATGATCGTCTCCTTTACTCCCGAGAATAGTCGCTGGAAGGATCGCAAAGATATCGCAGCTGCTGTTGCTGATATGATGCCCAAAGATCGCCCCCTTCCGCCTACCAAGACAGATGCGCAGCCGTTCGGAGTGTTTGATGTAAACAAGGGATCCAAGAAAGGAGTTGTCCAGTTCCTCGAACGAGCGCAATAACGGAGCACACTGTCTCGGACAGGGTGGTCCTCGGTCTGGCGGATTTTTGTTGGTGACTGGCTGTCCTCAAACAACCTCCGTGCTGCTCGCCGAGATCGAACGGACGATATTGATGCCATGGAGCACCTCGAGTACGTTCAAGAATTGAGTGCTCCCTTCCACTTTGTGCTCCAAGCCAGCCATATGCTGATGCGAACACACTACGGACACGCGGTCGAAGACCCTGCTTCTCTCGCCGCGCACAAGGGCCTGCTCAACCGTAAATGGGACGTCAACAAGCCCAACTATGCGGCTGCCAAATCTCTCACCCGCCATTCTTTAATTGCACGTATTTTGCATTGTGTTATGTGCGTTGAATCAGCTTTATGCACAGATTGAAACTGACAATTGCCAGGGTCATCAATGGCTTCACACTTTACTCCCAGCTCTCTGAGTGGAGACCCACACTCAAGGATATTAAAGCCTTCGCTCTCACAATATCCACCAATTTTGCAACTGCGACTGCTGCGAAAAAAGCGCAGGCTGCGGGCGATGATTGGATGGCACATTCCATCTATTTCATTCGTGACTCGCTATTTTTCTGCCTCTTTGAAAAGTGGTTAGCTTTTCAGATCCCGGGCAGCTCATCCGAGTTCTCAAGTATTGGGGCTTGGCTTTCCGCGGGGTCGGCCAACACAATTATGCTCGCGAGTGCGCCGAAGTGTTGGTGCGATGGCGGTATGAGCTTCCTGATAAACTGCGCTTGGGGTTGGAGCGGTCTTGGTTCATCAGTCGTTGGGGCATACGAGGTCGTTCCATCGCGGCCGATCTTTATTTGGAACAGCTCAATTATTGGGTGAAGGTGTGCAGCAAATTTGTGCTGATTTTGGAGTCGCTGATTATTTGAACCAGCGTGTCTTCATCGCTTCAGGATCCGGAGTCACAATCGAATATATAATGCGCAAGGGTTCGGCTTGTGTTGAGGCCTTCCGCGACATCACTCACCTGGTCGCAAATTTCTTCGGTGACCCCGACCGTGCCCGAAGATCAAAGGAGGTCAAGTTCAACCCGGATATCGAGGCTCTGGTCACAGAAATGCAGCGGCGGAAGTTCCATGTCGTGAGCAAAGAGCGGCATTTTGTCCCCGCACCTCCAAAAAAGCCGTCGAAAAAACCACCCAAAAACCCTCGATCTCCGGAACCACCACGCTCGGCCATAGTTGATGTCTTTGTCCTCGGCGCCGAACAATGGAACGGGAAATTCACGGAATTTATCAAAGCGACCACATTCGATGCTGCTCTTGGTGGTTATCCGGTTGCAGTAGAATCCTCCAACTCGGGGTCCACACGATAGCACTTTGGATACAAACACCGCATTTGATAATCTGACACAAAATCCGTTGACATATAATAGCTATACTGATTTACATGGTGATGCGGATGGAATAGGAGCTGGCGCATTAGGCGGCGGAGGGGATTTCGATGGAGTCGAGTAGATAAAATAAATCATTGTCGTAATCGAGATGGACCGGGTGTGGCTGATGGTACGAGGGAAGAAGTAAGAGGTAGAGGAGTTCGGAGGGGTGTAGGCGTAAAGGTGCTCGTAGATCTAGACGAAAAGGTACTCCAAAAATCATCGTACGAAGGGGTTGGGAAAGGGTACTGGACAGCAGGGAGTATCGGCGCTCGCATTGAAGGGGGAGCATTCTGCCGACTCCCGGCAGGCACTCGAGGTGTCCCCCCGCGACCACGCGAGCTCCCCCGAGGACGACGTCCCGAAGTTCCGGGTGTAGGTGGCCCTAGGGCAGCTGGTATCGGGGTGAAAACCGGCTGCGGAGTAAGCGGTGTAGTAGGAAGAGATCGGGGCTGTTTCCGTGTTCGTCGCTCCGACTGGGGTGTGCGAACGATGTCGAGAGTCAGACGCCAGCGTGCGATGATGTCGCAGACATCAGATACGTCAGACCATCAGCAAAAAACGCCTTGGTTATGTCGAGCTCAGTACTCGCAATAATCGTGGTAGCCCCGTATTCAAGTCCCCTAGTTGATAGCCCGCCATAGCCGCCTGCCAAGATCTGATAGCCCTCGGTAGCCCTGATGCATGACTCCGTTGCCATCAATAGCCCATGGTAACCAGCCATATCCCGATGCTATACGTGCTACCGTAGCTACTAGGCGACGATACTGACTATCTGTGGTTCCGACAGGCGAAAAAGACTTGTGAAAGCAACATGATATTTGAATCGAGCATACAAAAAGAAAAGAAAGAAATACGACAACATTCTTAGTCCTGCCCGCCCTAGGGCCCCTCGCCCATGTCTTGTTGCTCGGCCTCGCTATCGGTGTCCCCAGTCCTTCCAGCGAGCTCCGCACGCAAGGCATCCGCTTGGGTCGGGGTGATGTGCGTTTGAACGTTAGCGGTCGCACTGGACCCGGTGAGGTGGCTGCTGTAAGATGGTAAGAAAGATATACCAGACCTTATCAACGGACTTGCGAAGCGCGGGTGTACCACTTGCGGCAAAGCTTATCAACGACTTCAGGATTTATTTTCGCCCAGTTCTTGATATCCGCGAGGTGCGTGAGGTAGTCTCTGCCGACCTGCTTCTCCGAGAAGGTAGACTGCTCGTGTTTACCAGTGGACCACTCGCTATTGCACAGCCCAAGCTGTAAAGGTATCAGCGGCAATTTCAATACGAAGGCGAAGGGAGACGCACGGCTGCAAACTCCAGTGCCAGCAGGACAAACGGATAGAGCTCGAAGTGGGATGCAAAGACCGCGCCGACCGAGTCATTGTCTTTGAATACTGCGGCCTTGCGAATATCGAGCAGGATCTTGTTCTCCCCGTAGCCAGTACCATTGATGCTGTCCTGGAGGGTGTCAGTGGCGTGAGGCGTGTGAGATACGAGAACGAGAGCACCTTGTAATGGTAGTGTGCGCCTGTCTTGAGTGCTTCAGAGAGGTCCCGATTCGCTGTGATCGCCTGGCGAGACATTGAGGAACGATTGAACTTGTAATGCGCCGCAAACAGGGCTCGGCATTGGGTGATGATTTGCCCACGGATCCATGACCCGCGCTTGGTGATCTGGAAGGCGTTCATCGCAGGAACGGCAATGAGACTGGACAAACGACGTACCAGTTTAACAATGCGCTCTGTCATCGAGAAGCGCACATTGTCAGCCCTGCAAGCGTTCTTGAAACACTTCTTGGCCCAGTCTAATTGAGTGGTGATGTCGGGGAACACGTTGATGGTCAGGATAAGCATGCAGTACTCCACCATCGCCTTGAGGAGGAGGGCGCGCACCACGGGCTCGTAGTCCGCAGCTTTCGGTCGTGCTCCAGTAACAACGACATATGTCTCGGCAAACTGAGGCTCCCGGCGAGGCACCTTGCGCGTGCGCTTTTCAGGGGGCGGTGACGACGCGGGGTGCTCGCTGGGGCGCTTGCGAGACGTGCCCGGTGTCGCGGAATGCAGGGAGCGGCCGCGCTAGGTGTTGGTTAGTGAGGTCGACAGCATATTACTGTAGAATTTCATTCAATTCGGCGGTCACGCGTCACGCACCCCCTGTGCCGCGATGAATTTTGGTCTCGGTCACGGGTCACGGCGCCCGGTGCCGAATGTAAAATGCGTGACACTGGGGCCAAATCTCCCTTGGAGGTGCAAAAAAGGCAGAATTTTCGTAATTTTTTCGTCTTGAATGCCGAATTTTTGGAGGTGTCACGCCAAAATTTGTTGGTTGCCGAAGTGCCGAATCGGTATTTTGGGTCACGGGTCACAACCCGTGCCGAATTGAATGAAATTCTACAGTAATAAGACTCACATCACGGTCATCGACGAGGGGGTTCTCATGCTGTTCGCCAACCGGGGAGGACACACGGTCAAGGTCCATGTTGTCGTTGAGGGGAGTATGGAATTCAGAGTGCGAGGGGAGCCCAGCAGGAGTCTCGGGTGCGCGAGCGGTCAGGGTGCGCAGATTTTTGGGGGCCTTGCGCGTTAGGGTGGAAGGGCGAGGGGCCTCCGTAGGTAGAGGACTGAGGGCACGAATCTGCGATGCAAGTGAAACATTCATAAGTCAAGACAAAAAGCGCAGAGAGGTGCGTACCGAGGATGAAAAAACGACACCATCCTCATCGTCCACGTCATCTTTCTCCTCGCTCTCATACTCGTTGTCGTCGTTGGCAGTGGGCTTCGGAGCTTTTTTGGTTTGACGCTGTGCCTTCTCGACCGCCTTCTTAGCCTTCTCAAGCCTCAGCTGCGTCGCCACGAGGTTTTCCTTGTCTGGATGAGAGGAATGGTGAGAGAAATCGTGGCTCATTTTACCGCACTCGTACCGTTCTTGCCCTGCTTGTCTGTAGGCTGGCGGGCCCGTGCGGGGCGTTCGTCCGTCGTGTTGGCGGAGGTATCATTGTTCGATTGAAGAGCTTTGGCCTTGAGCTTGGCCTTGAGAGGAGCACGCTGGTGCGCACTGGTATCGTCGTCGCTAGAGTCGGAGGAGTCGGGTAAGCGTACAGGGGTCTTCCTCCGTGCCATGGTGGTAGGAGGGAAGGAAGTGGAAATCAACAAACTCCTTGTTTGTTGTGGCAACACATGCGTGCGCACCACACGCACGCATCATCGCACGCATCATGCGCACGCACCGCTTCGAGCAATTTGAAAAAAATTAGAATGATGAGCCTAGTGCGGCAGCCGCTCCGTCCATCTCCGCACCTACCATGGCTTCCATTCAGTGCAAGTACTGTGGAACGGGGTGCTCGACGCGGCAGGGGCTCACATCACATCTTACCCAGACTCAGAATAAATTGTGTCGCCAAAGACAGCTGGAGGAGGCGGCGGACTCGGATGGCTCGTCGGACTTGTCTGATAGCGGCTCCGATAATGACTCTGCCAGCGTGGATCGCGAAGAGGACTTGCAAAACCTGGGTGCAGATCCAGAGGATGTCGACATGGATCTGTATCCCTCTGGTGTTGAGCACGAGTCGGAGGAAGAGGCTCACTCCGTGGATCCGCCTCGTCCCAATTTGGGAAGCACAGAGTCGAATGCAGGGCAAGCGGCTGAGGTTTCGGATACTCCGGTCAACGCCAACCCGAACAAACGTCGGAGGGCCACGGTGGAAGAGGTGGAAGACGAAGATGAGCGCTGGTATCAGCCGTTCCCCGAGAACCACAGCGCCGGCGGTGTGAGTCGCGCGTGTAAAACGCAGTTTGAGAAGCTGCAGGAGGAACAAAAGAAGAAAGGGCTGGCGCCGTGGCAGCCATTTGACAGCGGCGATGAATGGGAGCTAGCCCATTGGCTCATGACGTCTGGCCTGAGCAACGCGAGCATCGACAAGTATCTGAAGCTCAAAAAAGTCAGTATTCACCCAAGCGGCGCGTAAACTTTGGCGCTAAACTTTACCTGCAGGTCCGCGAGGGAATCAACCCATCCTTTCGCAATTCCCCGCGCATTTTTGAAGCGCATCGACGCGTTACCGGAAGGTCCAAAGTGGACTTGCTATCCGTTTGAACTCGAGGGTGATGAACTTGACGCGAGTGGGAAACCAAAGAAGGAAGTCGTGGAGTTGTGGTGCAGGGATCCTGTTGAGTGCGTACGCGAGTTGGTGGGCAATCCGGCATTCCGAGCGAAACAGCACTATGCGCCCTACCGGATATTCAAGCGCTTCGAGGACGGGAAGTACAGTAATAGGGAGGTGAACGAGATGTGGACTGCCGACTGGTGGTGGGAGATTCAGGTATTCGTCCTTGTTTTCTCTGCAAATATTCCTCACTCACCTCAGATTTGCATTGCAGAGACTCCTTCTAAAGGGAGCGACCCTCATTCCGATCATCCTCGCATCCGATAAAACGCAGCTTACGCGGTTCAGTGGTGACCAGCAGGCATGGCCTGTGTATCTGACCATTGGCAATATTGACAAGTCTACTCGCCGCCACCCATCGATGCACGCGACGGTGCTGCTCGGCTACATCCCGGTCGCCAAGCTTGAGATTTTCTCCAAGAAGAAACGTTTGGCGGTGGGCTACCAGCTATTCCACGATTGCATGCGTCGGATGCTACAGTCGTTGAAGAAGGCGGGAGAGGATGGCGTTGATATGGACTGTGCTGACGGGTTCGTGAGAAAGATGTACCTCATTCTCGCGGCGTATATTGCCGACTATCCGGAGCAGTGCCTCGTGTGCTGCTGTGGCGAGAGTTCATGCCCGGGCTGCACCTGCGAACCCAAATGCCGCGGAGATGTACATACACCGCATGCGACATGGCGATGTCGCACCCAAACCCTTCAAATTCTTGAAGCTCAGGCCAACCGTGAACATCCTCCCGAATTTGCCCAGCAGAACCTGCGTGCCATTAATCCGTTCTGGGTCGATTTACCTCACTGCGATATTTTTCGGTCCATGACGCCCGATCTGCTCCATGAACTTCACAATGGTGTCTTCGACCACCTCGTGAAATGGTCGACGAGCGCCATGGTGGGAGAGGAGGCGGAAGTTGACCAACGGTACCGCTCAATGACCCCCCACCCAGCTCTCCGTCATTTCAAGAAGGGGATCTCTTTGACCACTCAATGGACGGGTACCGAGCGGAAAAATATGGAGAAAGTCTTTCTCGGCGTTCTCGCCAACGCTACCGACCAGCGAGTGCAACTTGCTGCTGCCGGCATCCTGGATTTTATCCACTACGCCCATTTTGAGACGCACTGTGACGAGTCACTCGCGCAGTTGGACGCCGCCTGGCTGGCTTTTCACAATAACAAGGATGTCTTCGTCGACCTTGAGATCCGGGAGCACTTCAACATCAACAAGCTCCACAAACTCAAACATTATGTTGACTCTATTCGGTCTCGCGGTACTGCCGATGGCTTCAATACGGAGGGGACGGAGCGCCTTCACATAGATCTCGCGAAGCTAGGGTACAAAGCCACCAACAAGAAGGCGTACACACGCCAGATGACTGTGTGGTTGCGTCGCCAGGAATCTGTCCACAAGTTCAGCAGTTATCTTCAGTGGGCGATTCCAGGATATATCGCGCCCTCCACCTCTGAAGATGCTGACCCCGAGGAGGACGAAGACACCGAGGAGCAAGATATGCCGGATTATCGCGAGGTGCACGAGGATTCGGACGCCTCGGACGATGAGGATGCACCCAAGGAACACCCTTCTCCTCCCCCCTTCACTATCGCTAAAAAAGCTGCTTTCCTGAACGTCAGCGTCGCTAATATCATCTCCGAATTTCATGCCCCTGCCTTCATCGACAATCTTTCGCGATTTCTCCAATCAAAATCAATTACTCCGCTCCTCGTTCCGGCCGACAACTCAACATTCCCCGTCTACAAAAAGTTTTCACTTCATCTTCCTCGCATTCCCGAAGCTATTTCCTCAGATACACGTGATGCAATTCGCGCCATCAAGGGCGAACCCCAGAGGTTCACGCCCAAAGGTGTTCAACCCGTGAAGGCCGGTCAGTTTGACACGGTACTTGTTCGCGTGCACTCGAGGCGGGAAGGTGAGGGTCCCACAGATGGTGAGTTTGATCATTCTGTGCTCTTCGCCTACTAACACTTTTACAGGGCTTTCTGTGGCTCGCGTGCGCGTTATCTTCAAAATACCCTCCGATTTCGGAAGCTTCCCAGACCCCGTGGCATATGTTGACTGGTTCAAATCACTTCAACGGCCGGTTGAAGGGCTCCGAATGCATCAGGTGTCGCTTTCATCTCGAGCTCACCGCCAACGCTCATCAATCATTCCCATCACCGAAATTGTACGTTCTTGCCATCTAATTCCCGTGTTCGGTAGGAAGGCAAATCCTGGTTGGACTTCAGCAACCGTCTTGGATCTCTGCCCCAAATTCTATCTCAACCCCTACCTACGGCACCACGACTTTTATCTCCTTCGGTACTTAGTAGATCGCCATGCCGCACGGAAAGCAGCTGAGGAGCGAAGGGTTAGAATACGGGCACTTGGTCGTGCAGGGCGTCACAATTGAACATTCTACCATATCTACATTCACTCTCCATTGTGAACATCCCCGATCAGAGTTCTTCCATCCATACGACATTGTATTTTGAGGTGCGCGCTCCCTGAAATCCAATCACAGCATAGATTCCACTGTCCCAGGAACATAACACCCGTTGAGACGAGATGCGATACTCATATGAGCGTGCACTCGGCCCGGCGTTCTTATGTCCTGTGGCCTGCGGTAGAATAATCTGCTTTAAACAAATGTGGAACTATCTATGCCCGATATCCATTCCAGACTATCAGGACTATGGAACTCCCCCTCAGAAAGTATCAGGACTATTAAACCCCCGATCATTTCTATGGCGGCTACGGTGGGTACTGACATGTGCGGCGGGGCTATTGACACTATCCGCGGCTATCAGGCAACCACAATCGGCTATCGGTGCAACCCAGGCAGCTGATCTTAGGCGGGATCTCCGTAGGAAAATCTTTTTTCCTGATGACGCGGCAGCCATATCCCAGGGAATGGCTTTCAAAACATGCTTCGGTTCGACGAGAGCATGCTTCAGAAAGGTCTCTGTAGACACGACAAGCTTCTCCAACTGTTTGGGGGGAGGAGGACTTCACAGGGAATGTACGGACTGTTTCCCATACAGAAATGTCGTTCCTTCCGCCACACTACTAGCAGATCGTGGAGTGCAGCCTTGTCCTCCTTCGAAATCGTGTGTTTGCCTCTAACAGGCTCGAAATCCACAGAATCGTTGGACGCCATGGTGCCGGGATCGGAAATCACAGACGCTGGAGATGAGGGGCGGGAAAGGTGTGGTGGTAGGAGCGAATGAATAAAATCAGACGCGTATCTGAGAATACGCGGATCCCGAGAACTCGAGGGCTTGAACCAGGCAAGGAGATTTGGATTACAGTGGTTGCAGCAGCGATGTCGTGGGGGGGAGCGCTTGAGGTCAAGAACCGTCCAACTCAGCTCATGAGCGGAGCTGCGTGAGATTGGACCAGACCGCGAGGCAATGGGATCTGTCAAGCCAGTGTACACATCGAGGCCAGTCTCCGGACGGAACACCTTTCCCAGGAAGACGTGTGAACATGCTACGGCATTGTTCACACTCTGTGGACGAAGCGGAATTAATGAATGCTTCGAGATTCCGCTCAAGCTTTCCACGCGACACGGTATGGGACTGCAGTTCAATAACCAGCTTCTCCTCGCCTTTCACCCGCTCAACGGCAAGTCCAACCGCTGGAGGCGCTGGCCGGTATGCCCAAGGCTGCACAAAAAACATACAGGTCCCAATACCTGTCCGATTTCTCCCCGCACGGCCCCATCGTTGCACCAGAACTGCGAGAGATCTCGGGCACTCGAAGACAATCGAATAGTCGACATCGGGGACATTACATCCCATCCCAGCGGCGTCAGTTGCGCACAAAATCCGGTACCGGCCGGACATGAATCCTTCCCAAATGTCCTTTTTGCCGGCCTCGGAAATGTCGGCAGAGTACGACACAACACAGTCGCGTAGATGCGCAGGCAAAGCGCGTCTCCAATCTGCCTTGGATTTGCCGGTACTGGCCACAGAGCTGTGGTAAGTCAGAATCTTCGGGATCAAGCAGCGATCCGAAGTTTCATCCAAATCCGGCAAGATATTAAGAGCGTCGAAAATGGGATTCTGGGGATTGGTGAGTGTTCTCGTGTAGTAAAACAGGTTCGCGCGCTCTGCCCCTGCGTCTAGTCCCCAAAATGGCCGGTGCCCGAAGCCGAGAGAGCTCCAGATGATGTTGAAGGTGCTGGTGGTGCAGGTTGCTGTGCAGGCGACAAACGGGACTTCCTGGCCAGTAAAACTACGAAGTCGGTGGAGCTGACGATACATGGGGCGGAACTCCTCTCCCCATTCATCGATGTAATGTGCCTCATCGACGATTAGGGCGTTCACGCGCGCACGGAACCGGCCATTCATCCACAAACGCCCAAACGGTCAGAAAGAGCCATTTCGGGCGAGATGTCAGGCGTATACGACGTTTTGATCTATCACAAGTCCCCTGCTTAGCGGTGAGCGGTGATGTATCAAACCCCCTAAGCTAGCGGAGGTGCTGATACATCACCTCAGCATCCTTGGCCGCACATGCATGCGCCTCACCCAATTTCGCCGCCCACCGCCTTCGCTCGCTTGACCCGCTCTCCCGCCAAACTGATGGCGCTCGGACACGCACCCAAAATGGTGTGTTGTTTACACTTGTTACTTGCCAATCGTCCTCCATCATTGCTCTTTCCTCTTCCACTACGCTGGCTCCCCCTGGCCCTCTACACCCAGCCCTCGCTCGGTGCTTTTTCTATGTGATTCTTCCGAGTCCTAGCTACCTCAATCTCACACTCCGAGCCTTGAATGCCTCTGTTTCCCCCGGAAATCAAGCTGCACTGGCCACAGCGATGCGACAAATTTTGCACAAAAGCTGCACCTGGGGGCCGATTGGGATGAAAGCCGGCAGTTTGTATCTTTCACATTCAATGGGGTATGTCCCAAAACCACAGCTCTTGAATGTGCTCTGAAGGCCCGCAATTGGTCTCGCTTGTCCGGAATCTATTTGCCCATCCGGATACCCCTGGCCTTCAATCCTCCCACAAAGTCACCAGAGCCAAGCCCTGCGACCTTAATACCTGCTGTCGAAGTGCCAGCGTCACCCACCGCGCGCCCTGCCCGCTGCGACCCCACCGAAAATTACCCCGCGCTTCAGCGCACCTCCCGCGGACATACACACCTTCCTACACGATGTGGTATGCGCGCGCTACCTGCCCCCGCCACCGCCGTGTCTCTGTTCGCTGTCCTGCCCCCTCCGCTCACTGTCCCGGCTCGCGGCGCTTATTACGCCCGCCCACGCCATGCGCCAGGCGTATCTCAGGGCTGCAAGATGTTCCCTGTATTGCTCCCCATGCGCCGCGCGTGCGCCGTCCGCTTCCCTGACCCAGCGCATTTGTGGACTGCAATCGGTCCCTCGGGTTGCTCCCCAGGCGCCGCGCCCACACCTGCTGCCCGCCCCCCTTGCGCTGACCCCACGTCCTCCGCCTGCCCACTTCTGTGCAGGTTCTTTGGGATCTATCCCAAATGCTGCACACGCAACTGCTGCCCGCCGCTGTTGCGCCAGTCCTGTGCGGCCTGCCCTGCCCTCGCCGTACCTTGCGTGACCACGCGCCCCTTCCATTTGTCTCCCGATCGCCGGGGCTTACACGCCGTCGCGTGCCATTTCCACACTTTCCATGCCTACTGAAGTACCTTGGAAAGCACTGGTGCTCATGCGTGCGCAAGTTTCGAAGTAACTCCTTGTTCTATTACTTAGTCGATAGTACACCTATTCTGTAAATTTCTGGTAATACTTACCTCCTCTTCAATGCATGAGTTATCTTTGAACATGGAAATATAAAGCCTATGAACAAGTATTCCACCGAGATCCAGCTGAACGCGAGCGTCAAAAAATCATCTCGCGAACTCGCGAACTGATATCAGTTCGCGAGATGATTTCTCTCGCGAACTGATTGACGCACGATTTTTTACCATTCAACTGGTCGTTGTACATGCCCCAAACCTTGCAGAATATGGGTACGATACCTTTCAAGTCTCCAATTCGATTTATTTTGGGAATTTAGAACACACCGTTGAAGAGATGGAGCAAAATCGGTCGCGAACTGATATTTCAGCGAGATTTCATTCTTGGTTTAGCAATGCTATCTGCGTGGCTCTCAACCAAGACTTCTGACCGACACCAACCATTGGTCTCTTCAATTGCTACCCTCATCTACACATCCACCAACGTTTGGATAGTTATTCCCAGCACCCAAAACGACCTAGGTGGCTCGAGGGAAGAGGAAACTGTGGGATTAGAGGATTGGGATGGTTGAAACAGACATCAGTTCGCGAAAAAAATCCTTTTTTTCAGTTTCAGAGTGGCAGTATTCAATGGAAATTGCCGAAGGTTTTGCGGAAACGCTTCTGCGGTATATCTAGTATGGATGGAAGGGTAAATTGGGCATGGTGAGGACGTTTACTGGGTTAAATTCACGATAAACACTCGTTAAGCGCCCGTTAAGCGCCCATTTCCTGCGCCTTCGGAGGCGTTACCCGACGTGACCAGTGTGACAATTCTTGTGTTCCACCACAATCATCTCTGTCCAAACTCGCTATTCAGGCCGTTCTACAATACCGCTTGCCACAGGAACTGGTTCATGACTTTTTCCAACCCTATCCTCACTCTTCTGGCGCTTTTCATTCAATAAAAACTCTGATATCGGTACCTTTCGCTCATGGCAACATCTGTGGCCTGCAGCTCAGCGGTTCTCGGCCACCTTCTAGTAATTGGTCGGAATCTGAGCGGCAGAATGTAATGTATTTGTTCCTGCTGCATTTTTCCCATTTCAAAGCCCTAAATCCTGGGAACAGTCAAGATCTATTGGAGCAACAATCGCGAGCCATCCGTTTTCACGAACTAAGGTTCACCCCGACCTCACCGTTCTCGCCCGATGAGAGCGCTACGTCCGCCTTCCCCAGCCTCGGCCCGCCGTTCAGCCCGGTGCACGCGCGGCACTCGCCCCCACCCCAATCGCCATTCTCGCCCGCCCTGACGTCGCCGTACCCCCGTGATACGCCGTATGCCCACCCGCCGCGGCCGTCGCCCTACGCCGTACGCCCACCTGCCGCCGCCGCCACCCAACGCCGCGCACGCATCGCGCATGCGCTCGCCGTACGCGCCGCACCCCCGCCGTCGCCTGACGTGTCGCCTATGCCGTCCCAGGCGCAGGTGCAGGTGCAGCCGGGGCAGGCGCTGATGCTGCCCTCGCTGACGCACATGTACAAGTGCTCACTGAGCGCGTCGTGCCGCGCGCGTTCGGCGCTCTCGCCGTCGCCGTCGCACCGTGCTGGCGCCGCCCGTGGCACCGCCGGTGGGTCATGAGTACGCGCAGTACGCCTATATGCATGCGCATGTGCAACACCGCGCTTCGGCCATGCGCACGCGTGCCGCGACACGGTTTCATTCCCGCTCGCACCGCCAGCCCATGTGCATCGGCGCTTGCGTTCCCCGAGCCACGGGCAGACTCGGATTCACCACCAGCAGCAGCACGGCAGCGCAGGCGCACGCGCGGGCGTACACGCATCCCCCGCTCTTCGAGCCGTCCCCCTGGCCGGAGCTCGATGTGTGTGTGGGACCCGGACGCGCCCCGCGCTACACAGGGACCGTTCCCGCGCACTCGTGGCGGGATCGGGACCGCGGACTTTCCTAGCAGGCGCTCGTGCTTGAGGGTAGGGACGCAGGGGCAGGGACGCGGCGCTCGTTGGTGCCACAGCTGAGGCGCCGTGGCAGGGCGGGGTGGGGGGCGGGCGAGATCGCCAGGTGCGTAGGGCAGCCACAGTGTACGCAGCCGGATCGGGAGGTGGGACGAGCAGGCGACGTGGGACTGGAATGGGGACGAAGACGGCGACGATGATGGACGTGTCTCACGATGTACGGGACCCCGACGCCCCCGCTTTGCAGCACGTCCAGCGTCGCTCGAGGATCCTGCGGAGTAAAACAGGGAATGGACCGAAATTCATACTCAAATTAGGTTTTTTCTGTTTCTCCCTTTTATTGCGGGCTTTTCACTTCCTACTTGACCAGCATGTACGCTTTATATATTATCTATGTACTGGAATTTTTCAGCAAATTTCCGCGTAATTTTGTGACCATCATCGCCGACGACGAGCAAATTTTTGATCGCATTTGATCGCAGTGTCGAGCACGTTTGATCGATGTCGATCAAATGCGGATGCTCGCCGTTGTCGTGCAGCACAGGGACGGATGCCCTAGACAATTGGGTAATCACAGGTGGAAGAGAGGCTGCAGTGATGTATCAGGATGCCCTCTAAGCCAGCGGTTTCCATACATCACGGCTCACCGCTAGTAAGAAGGCCCTGATAGATCACACTGCTGCACTAAGGTGGAGATGTAGACGAGCTGCGCGCTTTTTTCGACCTTCCTCCATACGGCGGCATCGTTCGTGTTATCCTCGTTGATTTCTAACGTGCTCATTCCCTTTTCCACAGCCTGCTTGACCTGAAAAGGCAAGAACAATCCTTTAGTCCATATGCAGAATGCGGAACCGACTCTGCCCAATTACACGTACCTGGTCTGCTTCCAGCGCCTTCAGAGGACAGATTATGATGGTGACCTTCTTTCTCCCTCGCAGAGCTGTAACTGCCTCGAAGATCAGGCTTTTTCCGTACCCAGTGCCCGCGAGGAAAATGGAGTCATATCCGCGCAATATCCAGATAATGAGATGGATTTGCCAGTCGTCGGGCGTGTAGGTAAGGTTTAGCTTAGTCTTTACCATCTCCCTAGTCTGCTCTACGGTGTATTTCCAGTCGGTAATGCCCTGGAGACGTGTCGCGTGTGGAGGGATGTGGCGGCGAGGAGTCCCGGGTGAGCGTGGTGCAACCGGTGAAAATGGGCGCCGGCGTGGTGTCCTTGGGGTCTCCGGAATGCGTTTAGGATCGCCCGACATGTTTGAGTCCAGAAAAGGGCTTGTGGGACGAGAACGAAGCGGAAGGGACGCGACGCGCCGATGTCAAAATTTTCCAAATTGGGACATTTTCGTCCTTCACCGCGCGCGGGCAATACTTGACGCAATTACTTGAAGTAAATGTGTTCCGACATCGAAAAGACATTCACTAAAACTTTGTCTCTTCAGGTTTTATTCAATCCATCCCAAAATGTTTTAACTTGAGGATTTATATTGAGATGCTCGGTGTAAGAGCCACACAAAGGCGGGAGGTTTCTGGGACTTTGAAAGCCTACGAAATAAATCTGAGTTGACAGATGTGTTTTTATGCTTTCTATCTACAATATCTATCAGGTGGACGATTTTTTTTATGCACTTGCTGAGCCAAAAATGCGCAGAGAAGACATTGCCCTTTTTTGGCATCTTTCGTGTGCCGCACGTGAATATCATGTGATGACTGAGAACGGGGCTTGATCCGAACCTAGATCGGGGGAGCCTAATCGGCCCACGTGTTCCCTGTTGATGATGTCCGAAGATTTGGTGCGAATGCTCTAAAGAGGGAGAAAGAGGAAGAAACTTTGGCGCAAGCACAGGAAACACGTTCCCTTTGTTAAGAATAGGGTGAACTTCCGTAACGTCCTTCTTGTCCTCCCACCATGCCTCCTCCACCCCGCAAAGCGTCGTACCGCAGCGATATGTTTGATGTCTCTACCCTGACCTCCATCGAAGCGGTTGAAAATGCCGTGTTTGAATTGCAAGGGATCATCAACGCAGCCAACGTTGGCCGTATTTTAGACGATATTATTCTGCATGAGCGACCTGCCGTCGTGCGGCTTGTGCTTTCAGGCAAGTCCTTTTTTAATCCCATGTGGGGCAGCGAACTCAACTTTAGACAGGTCTGGATGACGAGTTGGTTATGAGCCAATTCCCAACCTCCCCGGAAGCGTTCGCCGGGTCTCTGGCTTCCAAAATATTGTCCCAACTCTCCTTTTTCTTTCTCTTGGCGCAGAAGGTGCCTGCGTTGCATGAAAACCATCAGCAGCTTGTGAAGGACGCACCGGAAGTTCTCGGCACCATCGCTTCCAGACAGGTCGCAGATGGACTGGAACCTGAACAAGAATCGTCTGGCTTCAAGAAGAAACCTGCCAGCCAGAGGAAGGCAAAGATGGCGCGGCGTGTCGCAGCCCAAGACAAATTGGACCCTGCACCGTTCGACCGCCTCAAGATATCTGTTCCTGAAACACGGGAAGAGATCGGACAATGCATTGAGCTCCTACTAGCCACGCAAAGGTCCATTCTGAAGGTCGGCAGCCACCGTGTTGAATCCCATTTTCTAAGCATTTAGATTAGGCGTACCTCGAGTCCTTGCGACTTCCTGCCGTTGCCGCCTCGGTTAAAGCCACTTGCATCCCCGCAGAGCCAGTGTGCCTTGCCGAATCTGAGGAAGCATTCTCAGACTCGGAGGCACCAGGCGCAGGATCGGGTGACAGCCCTCAGAACCCTCAGCCGAACGATTCTGCTTCGGCCGCGTCTTACCCTGCCGTTCAACCAATTAAATTGTTCGTGTTTCGGTCTGTATCTATGTTTGGGTACTTCATACTTCAACCACTGCAGTTCGACCCTTTATCGGAGAAGGGCAACCGGATTCGGGGACTGGGACATAAACATTGCGCCCCGTGCTGAGCGCAATTTGCGCGAATACAGCCGGCGTGATCGCAGAACATTCATTCTTATCGTCAAAAAGATGAGGTTTGGATATTTCGCCGCCGTCGCAAGGATTGTGGATAACTTGAACTGCGTAGGGAACTTTCAAACGGTGACTTCTCTCCGGAGAACTACATCCAACTCAACGGCTCCAATGTTGAAATTCCGATCTACGAAGCAAAGGTGTCTGAGGACTTGCGCCTAGTGGTTCGTCACTTTGATCTTGTTGACAAACGGTTGAACTTTCGTTTAGTATCAAGTTGACTGCGTACCTGTGTATGGCACCAAGGTGCGCATTTCTCTACCTCATCTCGAGCGCATTGTTGAGATCTACCGTAGACCGAACAACAAAGTACGCTGATCTTTGGGACTAGTACATGTCTCGTACTGAACTTCAAGCAGCACTCAAAGTTTTTGGAATCTACGAGAAAGCGCAACTCAGTCGTGGATCCTTCTGGGACTCCATGGGTCGCGAATTAGGGAAAAAAGGCGAGGAATACAAGGAGAGGTCAGTGGCCCGCTCCGTAGTACCAGCATTGCGTCATATAAATCCATCCCTTCAGATGCATACAACGTCAGGGCGCGGGGGGGTGCATATTTGTCCCTGTTACGTTCCCTACACAAGAAGATGCGCGCTTCAATCCCGGGAGCGTCCCTGATTTACCCTCAGACGATGCGGAGCAGGTGTGTCCGACCATTGACTACGTTTGCGCCCGTTGTTCATGACATCTCTGCAGATCCAATCGCTTCTGTTGTGAGTCCAGATAAATGGCGGAAGACTGCCGACTGAAACTACGAAGGAAATCTGTCCATTTTTCGCAGGCATGTTGCTCTGAAACTTAAACAAAGCTTTATCTGATGTTCACCAGCCTCTGCTTGATAGCATCGTCGCTGACCTCGATGTTGCCTTTGTCCTCGAAGTCTCGTACGCCTTCCGCACCCGTACCCCCGGTATCGCCACTGACTTTCGCAGTCCCAAAGAACTGGAGATAATCGAGCATCCAAATTCGTGCTATGTACTCGGGCGGAGCGGAACGGGGTACGTTTTCTCGTCAATAATTATTTGAAAACAATACAATCCGATGCGCTCCACAGGAAGACCACGAGCATGTTATACAAAATGTTGTTGATTGAGGCCAGTTCTAAGCTGTCGACTCCAGAGACCCGAAAGATTCGACAACTGTTTGTGACTCAGTCTCGCATTCTCGCAGACAAAGTCGGGGAGCATTTTGCAAAGCTCCTTGGAGGGTACCAGCCTTCAGCCATCTCTGAAAATGTCAAAGCGGCCAGAAGGGCCGACAGAGCATTAGTAGATGTCGAGGAAAGCGATTGGAGACCTGATTTGCCGAAGAAGTATAGCGATTTGCAGGACACGGACTTCCCGTTATTTGTTTCTTTTGACCAGGTTGGTTTTATTCCTTTCAGTACGGTGGTGCTCATAGCGCCGGTTTCAGCTTTGCACAATGATTGAACACGACATGCAAAACAGTGGTTACCGCGCGGACACAGGGAAAACAACCCGACTAACTTACGCCAAGTTCCATAGGGAATATTGGCCACATTTTTCACATTCTGCGTGCAAGGGCTTCGGTATGCTTTGTTTTTTATTTCTCCTTCCAGAGTTTGAACATCCACGAAGAACCATCCATGGTGTTCTCTGAGTTTATGGGTAAGTTCACGTGCCTTTGATTCCTTTCCGTATTCGATACTAATCCGTCAACCAGGGGTGATTATGGGTTCAGAAAAGGCCCTCGCCAGTAAAACGTGCTGCCTGGATCGTGAGGTTTATTTGAACCTTGGTGAACGAGGACAATCCACGTTCGGGGATCAGCGCGAACGAATTTATGATCTCTTCGAGAAGTATTCAAGCCAGAAACGACGTCAAGGCCATGCCGATCCAGCGGATCGGTAATACCAACTCGTTCAATCTTGTGGCGCGATTAACAAAATTGTAGATCACATGAAATCATCAAATTCTTCCAAGACCACGGAGTGCCTGGTAAGAAGGTGGATTATTTGTAAGTTGTTCCTCTTCCCCTCCGGATATGAATATAATTATTGTCGAAGATATGTGGACGAAACTCAGGATAATCTTCTCGTTGACACACTACGCAAGTTAATTTATCTATGGAGAATATCCGTCGAGTAACATGTCGACAGTCCTTCGTTCCATTTGTCAAAACCCGAACGGTCTTTTTTGGGCGGGAGACACAGCCCAGACTATATCCGTCGGCAGTTCGTTCCGTTTCAATGAGCTGAAAGCTTTCTTGCACCGGGTTGAAGTTCGTTAGAGCGTGTCTCTAATCCGGTTTTTCTTACTGATTTTACTCAGGAACGGCGGCGAAAGAAACACCCAGAACTCAGTTTTCAACCGGTCGCCTCTCCACGCCCTTTTCAACTCACGGTGAACTACCGATCGCACGCCGGTATTGTAAATTGTGCACATTCCGTTATCGAGGTCATAACCAAGCTCTGGCCTGATGCCATTGACACTCTTGACCGAGAAAGAGGGACCGTTGACGGGTTGCAGCCTATCTTCTTCACCAATTGGGACTCCGAAAATGTCCAGTCCAAACAGTTTCTCTTTGGGGATCAATCATTGTACGTTGTTGGTTTGCTCATATTCCGCCATTTTTGACTTGATTGGCGATTTTCAACCATAGAAGCGGCTACATCGAGTTGGGTGCCCAACAATGTGCGTTGAATTTTTTCAACCTAAATCACGTGATTTCATCGTCTTTGAAGGCATTCTTGTGCGCAATGACACGGCCAAAGAAAACCTGCGAAGGCAGGTGGGGGATATCGGACTAATCATGTGAACGGATATTTGTCGATTAGATACTTTTGCTTACTCTTTTTAGGACCCTATACGAGAGCAAGGGACTCGAGTTCAATGATGTCCGTATTAACTTGCCAGTGAGCTGTCCGCCGCTGAAAGATTGATAACCTTTTCAGGTTTTTATCTACAACTTCTTCGAAGACTCCGGTGTTGCCGAGGCCCAATGGCGTGTCGTGTTGAATGTCATGGACAAAAGAACCAACGATGGCACGCCGTCTGCACCCATTTTCGACAAAATGCGCCACGCCAGCGTGTGCACTGAGGTGACTTGCATACACTCAGAGCCAAGAACTTAATTTACCTATCTTCGGTGTAGCTTAAATTCCTATACGTCGCAATCACGCGAGCTCGGAACAATATCTGGATTGCCGACTGTTCTACCAAGGGCGAGCCGATGCGGGTCAGTGGCTAGACATTCTCCACGTTCAAACACTGAATATACTCAACAGATGCTGTGGACGAGCAAAAACCAGGTGCAAAACTGTGTGCTAGGCACGGATACCCCGCGCTTCGCTATATCCTCAACGTGTACGTAACAGCCTAGTATTTTTTCCCAATGACTGAACATTTCTCTTGCGTCTCTGCCAGCGGCAGAGTGGCAAGAACAAGGACGAAAATTATTCGACAGCAAGCGGTTCTCACAGGCCAAGCTATGCTACGAACGTGCATATATGCCTCATGAAGCAGCTGTTTCTCATGCGTATCATCTTCGCGAAGAGGCTAGCGGAATGCCGCACAACCACCGCCGCGAAATTGCGGCCCGAAGGACAGCGTTTCTGCAAGTAGCTGCGACCTTCTTGGGTTGCGCCAGGAATGAGCGCGCCAAGAATGCGGCAGAGGCTTATTTTCGCAGAGCCGGCAAATGTTTCGAAGACGCCGGGGATTTCAACCAGGCTATAGATGCTTACAACCATGCAAAAGATTTCAGCAGGGTTGCCGAACTCTATCTGGACATGGGGAAGATTGACCAGGCCGTCGCCACTGTGAAGAACCACGACCGAGATATAAAGCCTAACGTCGCCCAGCGGGTGATTAGTGTCATGGGGAAGATTGACCAGGCCGTCGCCACTGTGAAGAACCACGACCGAGATATAAACCCTAACGTCGCCCAGCGGGTGATCAGTGTCACGGGGAACATTGACCAAGCCGTCGCCACTGTGAAGAACCACGACCGAGATATAAACCCTAACGTCGCCCAGCGGGTGATCAGTGTCACGGGGAACATTGACCAAGCCGTCGCCACTGTGAAGAACCACGACCGGGATATAAAGCCTAACGTCGCCCAGCGGGTGATCAGTGTCATGGGGAAGATTGACCAGGCCGTCGCCACTGTGAAGAACCACGACCGAGATATAAACCCTAACGTCGCCCAGCGGGTGATCAGTGTCACGGGGAACATTGACCAGGCCGTCGCCACTGTGAAGAACCACGACCGGGATATAAACCCTAACGTCGCCCAGCGGGTGATCGGTGTCGCGCGTCTGTTTTACTTCAAAAAAGGACAGTTCGAGTAAGGTCTTCTCGGCTTTCTAGCATCAGTTTCATTAACATCCGCTCCTTTTTCAAGGAAGGCAGGCAGGCTTTTTGATGGTCATGAGGAAGCACGTGCTTGTACGACGCGTCTGTGAGAGATGTAAAAGGTATATTCAAGCCACATTTGTTGCTGGGGGGAACGGTGTTCCCCACAGACCCCTCTCCTCTGGCCTGACGGCACATCTGAATCAAGTTATTCACAGTTTTTTACTTAGTTTATGATTTTTTGAGTTTAATCCAAGTTTTAAATTTAATGAAGCGCGGGGAGACACCCGCGGACCCCCCTCGACGCTCGCTGCTAGGCCCACCGCGTGGGGCAACCGCTCACCGCCGGAGCCCACTAAGTGGAGCTTCAAAAAAAAAAAAATTCGCGTGTTTTCTTTAACTTTTAATGCTCATTCTGAGATTTATTTCGATACCTAGCGCGGGGGAGACCTCAGTATTATTTGGGCCAAGTCCCTCGGACGGATGACCTGATCACTCCGGCATTGATCCCCGAGACCATAAAGCGCAGAAAACTGTCAGTTCATCTGGCATCCGACTGGCACACCAGCTCGATTCGCCTGGCTGGAAGGATCTTCGGCAGTGTTCAACGCACAATGGCCGCTCGTATGGCTGGAACAACATCATAACACTCTTTTATGCCACATCCCTTCCCGGCACTTTCCTCTCGTCGTTTCTTTTTCCCACCGGGTTTTG
This sequence comes from Mycena olivaceomarginata, assembly GCA_029378375.1. Classification (NCBI taxonomy): domain Eukaryota; kingdom Fungi; phylum Basidiomycota; class Agaricomycetes; order Agaricales; family Mycenaceae; genus Mycena; species Mycena olivaceomarginata. Next base: position 118,609 of record JARKIC010000828.1, on the reverse strand, counting down.
GAACACGAAGGTTTTCAGTTGCTCACAACATCACGACCTTACGCTCATGACTCACTTATTTTCATTTGGGTTCGTCGAGGTACATGTACCTAAGTATTTACTACGTAGACGAATATCACATTGTTAAATTGTTAAATCGCCTTCTGTATATAAAATATTTTGATCTCATCGGTCCCTGGCATGCAAAACGCGAAATACCACCGGGGGCAATCCCCAGAGCAGGTAACTTTCACCTGCTTCTGCTGCAGGTGCGCAGTAGGTGTTGGGCAGGTGTTAAGCCAGGTGGCCAGACACAAGGGTAAGATGTACCTTCCAGAATCTTTTCGGATTTGTGTGGATTTTTTTTTCTCCACTCAAAAGTGTACAGCCACCAGCCTGCCCACAGAACTGAGCCCGAGGTAAATAGGGGATAATGTCAGGAACGATAAAGGGATTATGATGTGGGGTTAGAATGAAACAAGAGAACGGCCACGCACCCATGAACCCAAGCCCCTCCTTCAGAATACCATTCATCAATTTACTGTTCTGGCACGCCTGCGTTTGGTTGATCTTGTTGTAGGAGCACATGACGGCGCCGACGCCAACTTTGAGCGCTTCGGCGAAGGGCCATAAGTAGAGCTGTTGGCGCGTTAGCCAATTTCGAAGATGAAATCCAGGGAGGAGGGATATTTGGGGAAGGGAATAAAAGAAGACGAAGAGCCGCAACGCACTTCATGCATGGTCTTATCATCGATATTTGAGAAATAAATCTGCCCGGCGTTCGAGCCGCCGCGGCAATGCTCCTGCTCGTTTGCGATACTGTCAAAGGACAGGTTAGTCGGACGATGATATACAAAGGAAAGAGGGGGATGGTGGATAGACGCGCAGGGAACGAATATGGAGGAAGAGAGGAACGATGGAGGAAGGGATGAATGAACGAAGGACCTACAAGTGCTTGCTCCCCTTGCAATTATGCTCTACCAATCGGCTTATCTTTCCTTATGCTTGTCCTTTGGGATTATTCTACTGAGGAACCCTGATTCCAAGGGAAACCCCTCGCTTAAAAGTTGTTCTATTTGGAAGCCCAGATTCTAACGATTTCTCGCACCGGCCGCTATCCCAGAACGGAGACCCGGGACCGGGACCGGGCAACTTTGATCTCACGGGGCGCTTCCCACGGTTCCTATTTTGGGTTCGAAGCAACTACTTATGACGCTTTTCTACAATGTTAGCGGACATCGGCTTCTATTTCTCACTGCCTGCCTTCGAGCCGTTCCCTTTACAAAACACCATCTTTATCATACTAATATCATTCCAGGATAGCTGGTTGTTCCTTGCAACCAATCACATAAGCAACACAATGAAATCTACGACTGAAGTGGGCAATTTGAACGGTTATGTCCCTCCTGCCGGCACAGACTACATTTGTATGTCCTTCCAACCCGAGATGCGGAAGCCGATGCAGGGTCTGGCCCAGCTCGCATGGTTGCCCTTGTAGTCCTTGCTACCCCACCTCCCCTTTGCTGACCCTCGCGAGCATTGGTAAGGCGAGCAGTACGTGGCCGGCCCTTGTGGGAGATGACTGGCGGGTTAATTATCTGTTCTTGGCAGGTCTCATCAATATTCCTCTGACTATTTGCAACATCCAGATTAGCAAAGCTCCGTGGGTGAAAGATGGCGGACATACTGCAATTTTCCAAGGCTATCAAGAAGGTCCGCAACCTGTTCTCGGGTCTGAATTCCAGCGATGAGGGGGCGTATCGCAGCCTGGACATTATAGAAAACATCGCGAGCTGGGACTGTTTGGGTCTGCGGAGGTGGCGTTGTTTCGTGAGACGTGCTATCGAGAGGATTTGAAGCAAAGGCGGATCATATGGTTCTCGTTGGCAACCCAAATTCTTGCGGACCAAGTTCACACATCCGACAAACAGCGGGAACAGATTCAACGGCTGCTCCAGGATCCTGATACCATCTGTGGAAATATTTTATCACTGGATAGAATGCAGAGTATATCGAACACAGATCTCGGGCGAATTAAGGAAATGTGAAACGGCAGGTTCTGAACATCGATCCATGCACGGAAAAAGTGGCGGCAGGGAATGCCAAGGTTTGACGGCATACAACAGTCACAGATATACCGTCCATCGAGCAAGATGGCAATGTAATGTGATGCCCCGGTAGACTCATGCTTCACAAGCAGAAGATGACGCACCGAAAGACCTCGTTTCGTGACAAGTTGGATTGACCATTTCACGGAAATGTGAGCCTTGTCATTGTTGAATGTGTTGAGCATGTGCTAGTGCGATGTTAATCCGACGCAAGCTGGAATTACGGTCTACGCACATTTTCCTCTCCCGGAATCCATTCATAACCTACTTCTTGGGTGACTCGAAGCACATATTCGTTCTAAAGACTTCAGTGAGCGCTGTATACCCAAAGATAGAAAATAACTACCCAGGATTCAACTTCATTCGGGCGCTGGACAACCTCGGTTGAATAAAAGAGACTGTCCTGCATTTGTTTAAAACGAGTCTGAACCGCGAATCATAGCCATCGCATAGTACCGACAGGACCAGAAGTTTACAAGGTTCCATATACGTTTCGAGAGCACGCTGTTCAAGTTAGCCGCCAGATCACTTATCGTACAGCCACATCAAAACGTCCGGCCAAGTTTGATTGATACGAGTTCTCCGGCCGTCACCGGCTAGTCTCCCGTAGTCAGACCCAATGACAAACTTTCCTTTTTAGGAGTGAGTGGGAAAAGTTTTAAAATAGGGTCTGATTTCGGTCGCGCTTCTGAGATGGGCGGTCGAGGTTCGGCACCTTCCGTGACGAAAAAGGAAGGAGTGCCCTAATTGAGAAGCCATCAATCACGCAACTCCATCACGGGGTTTCACCAAACGCGTCAACAAACCTCCACGTCCAGCACGCGTCCGGCTCACACCGCGACTTTGGACGCGTCGGCCATGGACCCTGCCCAAGGGAGTGATATGTGGATCACACATTACACACCGCAATATTCCCTTCCCTCTATGTCGACTCCTCTGGGCCATAACAGGATGCCTCGACAGTTGCTGTTTTTGCCAACTGTGACACCGCACGCGGACCAGTACCGTACAGGCTTTGGCTTCGTCGAAATCGAAACTCCAGAGTCTGGAGTGACACCATACATCAGCCAAACTCAGAAACGCCGCCGGCAAAACTCCACTGTCAATGACGAGAATATCTCTCCGTCGACACCATCAAATCAACCCCCAAAGCGCGCCAGAGTTGATTCCGCTCGACGAACCTGTCGTACCGATGAAGAGAAGATGAAGAATGTATTGAATTCAATCAAGGGACAAGGATGGACTCTTGGGGAATTTTTGTACAGGTTATTTCGCAGCAAGGACGAAGACGTGGCTCCTCGATCAAATCAACATGCACAGATGGTGTCCAAATTCCTCCGCGGCGATGGAGATCATACCCCTTCCGACATTCTAGCTTGCTGGATGACGAGTCCATATGGTGCTATCGCGCCTGACTCCCCAGAATTCGACGAGATGTACTCTACAACAATTCTGTACACTTCCATTCGTCCGGTTAGACCTGCACTCACGACATTTGCTCTTCAAACCGTGGGAGCACATCTCGCTCGGGGTGCTGAAAGCGCTGTAAAATCGAGCAGTGGTCTTCATGTGTCGAGGAGAAGTGAAGATGCGACGAAACAGTTGAGTTGGAGCAGGCTAGGTTCAAATACCATCTCCGATGTCGGGGATATTCTCGAATCACACCTAGCGGCAGCGTGTTATCTTTTGGACTTGATTGCGACAAGGAAGCCTCGGCGCCGTGATGGCATAGAACTTCCCCCACGGAAGAGTCGGCCGTCGAGCGTGGTAAGCTCTAGATCTGGTTCTTTGGATTTTTTTGACAGCGGAATTTGCATTCAGGTGATCACACACTGCCTTTCCGACTTGCTCTTTTGTCGCTCGTACCGTGCCAACCTTCTCCCTGTCGCCCGCGGGATTCTGTACTTCGGCGCATCGGTACCTGCCGAGATTATGGCATACAACTCCCGCATAGGCACGATGCCATCCTACTCCACGCTCTATCGCACTCTCGACGGACTCTCCGTTGAGGAAGCATCCACAGCTTTGAATCACGGGCGCGACCGCACCAAAACTGGTGTCTTTCTTTTCGACAACGTACAGAATCTGGCACGGGTGCGAGACTTGCGTATCGGGCGGGAGAACCACATGAATGTGGGTATGTCCGGGCTGTGGATAGAGGCCGGAAAAACCATCGATGTCAGCGTCTTTGATTTAAACGACAAGAGGCGCTGCATTGCCAATAATTTGCGGGCGGGTCTCACGGTCGACCAACTCCTCGGGTTTCTGGACCGAGAAGACGCTGATACGACGGGGTACCTTCAATGGCTTGAGGTCCTGGTACGCTGTATCAAGCCACTGCATCATTTCAAAGATGAAGTCAGCGGCCGTTACCGTGCCACGGCAAAACTCACCATCCCACTCGAAAAAGCTGTTGTCCATCCACTTGCGGCAAGCGGGAAGAAAGAGACAATTCCCAGCGAGCTAAAAGATGGCCTCCTCAATTTTCTTGCGCAGCTTGGGCAGGTGCCCACCGATTATATTCCCCGGAAACTCATCATTGGTGGGGATGGGCTGTCGTACGCAATGGTGCTGCAGCTACAGACCTACCTTCAGTTCCACAAAGATTCATTCAAATCCTTCGAAATCCTCGAGCCCCAGCTCCAAATTTGGCACACAAAGTGGACGGATCTCAATCGCGTATTCCAGACGCATTGGGGACGCACCTCCGGGAAAAATACCAATCCCGCGAGTCTCGGCCACAGCGCAAGCAAAATTGGACGGGCGCCGCCTCCGAATTTGAAGAAAGTCGATTTTTACCCCGCCTCGCAACTTCTATACCTTGTCCTGGATGCTCGCATGTTAGATTGTTGGCGGTACGCACTTTTGCTACTTTTTTTTCGTCGAAAGAATTGCTAATGAATGTTAGATTGCTCCTTGGAACAGAGGATATTTTCACACACTTCGACGAGCTGGCAAAGATGAAAAAGCTCCCAGCCTTTGAGGACCTCGTTACAACTGCCAGAAGTTTGCATCGCACATACTCCACTGCACGTGCGCGCGACCACGCGATGGTAGACATCGGCGCAAGCAGTTTATGGGCACAGACAATTCCCACAGGCTCGAAGTGGGTACCCGTCGAGATTGAAGAGTCCAGCCTGCTTCAGACAAAAAAAAAGGTCGGAAAACGCCAGACTAAGCCGAAGCCAGTCCCGCCTCCATGTAAAGGGGACTTTGTGCTTGCTCAAGCCATGGACTTCTTGCGCGATGGTCTTAACTCGCGAAAAATTGCTTTTGCAGTGGCCGAAGGAGATGTGGGACGATTGTATGAGTGCATAAAGGTCAGTTATTTTTTTAAAACGTGAATCGGCATTGATTTCATGTCAAGTATATGCTATTTACGTTTGCGGGATCCACGCATTCGAACTACATGAATTATCTCCTCGAGACCATAATCAATCTGGAACTTGAGTCGAGTCCTGGTTTGAAGGAGGCACTGCTGCTTTGCATGCTCTTCAATTTGGCTGGCCTCGCAGGTCATTTCGAGGAGGGTGATTATATTGTCGAGTTTTTTAACAGGCTTCTCGAGGCGGTGTCCAAGCACAAGAATGCCCAATTCGACGACAACTTCATTCGGAATATCATTTCCCGCAACCTTCATCATATTGCGGAGCTTAAACGAGCATGGCGCATTGGTACGGGCATGACCAAGAAGTCATCGAAACACTCTGACCCGCACACCAATCCCGAGATGCAGATCTTGCTCAGGACTTACCGTGCTGAAGAGCTTCACACGCGACGTTTGGGACGCCAGATCGACGACCGCGACACAGACGACTTTGCGAGAGGAATAAAAAATCTCCGTACAGGCGCGCTGGCAAATTACATCAAGAAAACTCTACGGACCCGTGCAACAAAGCGAGCTCCAGAGACGACCACAGACCCCGCACCTGGAGATGCAAGTGACGACGAGAGTGACTCGGAGTCATCTGAATCTGAGTCGGAGGATTCGGATGGCGAGGACCTGGACTTGTATACCGCTACGCGTGGATCCATGGCAGTTATTGACGGGGAGCTTGTGATGGACCATCGGGATATGATGGAGGGACCAGAGGGGGAAGAAATGTTAGGGCCAGAGGGAAGGGATGAAACGGATGAGGAGGATGCTGATAATTATGTATGAGCGATGGAACCGGACAAAATATATGCACCTTACCACAGGCACAGACGGTTGTGAAGGCTGTTGTGAACTCGCCTTCGCAGCCGCTTTGTCTTTCTTCATCTGCGTGAATGTAGCGGCAAGTTCAAGGAGGACATGGTACAGCTGTTCATGCTGATTCTTCATGCCGGCAATATTTTTGACAAGCTCTGAAATATCTGCCGTCGACTTGAATCGTGCGAAGTTGTCGAGGATGAATCTGATTGTTACGTCGGGAAGGAAGTCGGCGAGTGGTGTAAAGTCCATGCCTGGATCCGATGTATTGGACCAGACCTGAAGTCGAAATTCTTCGAGGCGAATGGTGCCGGCCGTCTTCATTTCTTTAGTGAGCCGTTGAGCTTGTGGTATATCGGAAGCAGCCCTTTTGGCCTTCGGGGGAGGGGTGTAAACCTCGCTCGATGTCTCAGGGAGACAGTCGCTACACTGGCAATGAGCCGGACGAGGAGTGGGCGGGTTGGCAACACATGTCCCGCATGGGCAGCTGGGATCTGTTGCCGGGTTTCCATACAGCTGATCCTGTATAGCGGGTTTGCAGCGGCTCGTAATGATTTCAGCGACTGCGCGATCCATGGCCACTGCGCCGTCTTTTTTTGCGTCGGCAGCATTCTGAGCATCGCTCTGCGAAACAATTTTGACGGCCTTGGCACGCCGGAGTGCGGAGATGTAAAAAATAGCGCGGGGATTGGAAACACCAGGGCGCGCACGTCCCGGCTTCTGGACGAACACTGTGGTTGTCAAAGACCATCAAATTCATGGACCCACCGCATGAAATACATGTTTCATAGGCTTTCGCCCTGAATATATTTTTCATGTACTTCACATTTAATGTAGTTTTTCACGCGGTTCTGCACCAAGGTCTGAGATCCGTGAATTTCAGCCGAAATTTGAGTGAAAATTTTTTCACTGAAAAGGCATTCAAGAATTGTTCAGGGTGTAAATTAGAAGTACAATTTTAATCCGAGTCTGTACAAACAGCCATCGCATCCTGGCGCTCGCAAAGGGCCTATAACTGCGGTGAATCACGAGTGGGTGGAGCTCGTGGGTAAGTGTGCTTAGTGACATCACACTCTGCTCTTGCTTCTCACACTAGCCGCAATTGACCCAGCAGGTTTTCACGGGACATGTGATTTGCCGGGAAGCCGGTTGCCGTACATAGCCGTAATGTAAACAAGGCCATATACACAACGCGTCCGACGCGTCGCGTGTTTTCACTCCCACGTCAAACCCGCAATCAGCTTCTATGTAGGACACCGAGCAGATCGAAGATGTCCATCTGTGCTCCGGGTGTAAAACTACCAAACCAGCAGTAGCATTCGGCACCAAAGGCAACGGGACCCACACAAAAACTTGAGATGCTTGAAGGAGGGGGCGGCTGAAGAAACCGACACCGAGCCTGCTTGGAAAGCGCGCGCGGTCAGATGTCGGCTCAGACGACACAGCGGATATGGAGGAGACCCACCGTGCACTTTTCTCGTCCTTCAAAGCTCAAGATAGTGACGATGAGGAGGAAGTCAGTGCTTTTAAATTATTTCTTTTATCGTTCAAGAAATACTGACCGCCGATTCATTTTCTAGGTCGAAGGATATGCTCAGGACCTACTTCGGCGAGCAGATGCGTTCCAGAAGGCACCGGAAATCCTGCGCGGACAGGTTCCGCACGGGAACCGGCTGTGGATGTCAAGCATTGTTAAGCGAAACATCGGATGCGATGTAAGTTTGATGGTAGCTGACATTAATAGGCACGAATTCACCGCTCAAACGCGGGATACGACCTGGCCGAAGAAGGGGGACAAGGACCGGTCACAGAATACAATGGGTTACCAAGTTGGTCTCTGAATTTTTTGAATCGTTCCCGGATACAATTAAATTATTGAGCCGTGTATCTAAAATTTACGAATGAAAGAGCTTGACCTTAAATTCTGGAGAGGTGGATGTAAACGTCGAGGACAGAAAAGGTCCGCAAAAAAAACTGAATTCAGCCCACGCGGGGACTTGAAACAAGGCTAATTGAACCGAGCAAATTAGGTAACAAGGATGCAAAAGTCGGACCATAGACCGCTAGGCTACACAACACATAGAAGGGATGAGAGGGTATTAAACCTGTGCTCCAGGTCGTACCGCCGCTGAGAAGTCTATTTGACTCAAAATATCCATTTGTGAATGATAGGAGCCCTTTGAGTACTACCTTGATTCGACATGCATGAGCACTGGGCAAACCAGGTTAAATAACACGCAACGCGCGAAGAGCATCGGGGCGCACCGCATTAGGCAGGCGGCACGTGCCCGTGAAAATGTGCTGGGTCAATTGCACTGACTGCTTCTCACACGCTTTGCTCTTGCTCCCGTCTTTCACTACCTCGGCTTCCAACACCCACCAGCGACGACCAGGAACCACGGAAGCGTCCTTCCTAATGCACGGTACTGTCCGCATCGTCCTGTCCGTTCCTCCACATCATATTTCCGCTCCACGGCAGCGACGAGCTACCGCCCGCTCCCCAACTCCACCTGCTAGCCGAGCTTGCTCTTAACGGTGCGTGGGGGGTCAGTTTCGTCTTATTACAACTCCCTCCAACGTGACCACCAAGGACAAGAAGAACAGGCACAAATCCTCCCGTGGCAAATCCGAGTCCTCTCACAAGTCCTCACACAAGTCGACGGGCGACGTAGCGCGCAAGGGGCGAGCTCTCCGGGACAACAACCATTCCCGCCGCTCGCCTGCGGAAGAGCAGGACACTGGAGATGTGGGTGGTGACACCGCACTGAGGACGCGTGTTCGTCAGCTCGAAGGTGCGAGACCATACTTTCTCTCTCACATGTTCTAATTGTGTTCTGAAGCTACCCTTGTGACCACGCAGTCCCGCCTCGAGACTGCTGAAGATCTCATCGAACAGGGCGCCGCTCCCGACTCCGAGGATGGCAACACCGAGACCATCCCTCATCCGGACAAACTCTCCGCCGTCACCATGAAAGAGCCCAAGGCCCCCCTGAAGATGGATAAACTGCGTTGGAACGCTATGCGAGTGAGTCTTTGGTCGTCTTGTTTTACTCAACTCATTGCCTCCAGGTGTTTACACGCCACCGCCTCCATGCTGGTGACCTTTGCCTGGAGTTGGTGTGGAAGAAGCAGGATACATTGGTGCTCGGGGTCATCTCTCGTGCGGTGCGTCGTCTTTTCTGTCTGTTTCCTCCGCTCATTTGCATTTTAGAATCGACGCGACGTAGATCGGCTGAACACGTACGTCAGGCGCAAGGCCGTCGAGTGCCGTCGTCGCCGCGCGACTCCATTGTCCCTCACCCCATCGGGTCGCGAGTCTTCGCATCCCCCGACCCCAGGGCCGTCCCGCCGTCGCTCGACCTCGCCGACCTCTCCCACCACCGCCCCACATGTTCCCAAACCTCGTCCCCTCCAACGAGCTACAGACTCTGACTCAGGCCCCGACTCGGGCTCGGGCTCGGGTACCGGTGCGAGCTCGGGCTCCCAGTCGGGCTCCGACGACGACGACAATGAGGACGACATGGTCCTTGCAGGCGATGAGAACGATGATGGGCACGAAAGGGGCAAGCGGCGCCTGAACAATCTTGAATAGAATAGCAATTTGTACAAGTACTCACTCTGAATTGACTGGAATTTCAACTTCAAATTGCGTGAATTTTACGTGAATTTTATATTAATTCTGCCCAAGGCTCGTAGCCTTCCTTCTGTTCATGCTCACTACACCTGTAATTCAGGCAAAAACAAGATCAACCACAACGTGAAATGTCACACGAACCACATGAACTCAACACGGTGAATTTCACAAAACTACATATATTTGACTGACTTTTCCGATGGATTACAGGTCAAAACTACCTCAAATACCTCCATGAAATCCATGGGGTTTGTCGGCCACAGTGGAACATCTCGGCACTCTCGGGCTCCCCTACCTGAATCACTGTCTTCACCACCGGTATGTCATTCCCTTGAGCCAAACCATTTGTTGCTACAACAACTTGACACCGCGGATCTGACTTGAAGAGCGCAATTGTCTCCAGATTTTCTTCGGCCGAGTTGATGGAGTGGTAGGTGCGGACGCGAAGCTCTCGATTGACATCAACCGGGAGAAGTGTGTTGAGATAAATTTTAATCCGGAAGACCAGGCTGATGGTCGCGCCAAAGATGAGGGTCTTGTCATGATTTTTGACAACCCACGCCAGTTCGGGGAAGTTCGACCCGTCGATGCCGGAGTAGAGGGTTCGAAACAGAATCTGGATGTCATGCCGTGCGTTCGAACGTCGAATAAGATGGAATTCCCCGCGGTTGACACCAAGCAGTCCATAAATGGCATCAGCCACTTTCGGATCGTCCAAGAGGGTTGCCGTGAGCCCGATAATTGGTATTCCACGGCGAAACCGGGCACGTATAAAACCGATCTGCGTGAAGGCTTTCCGAAATGAAATCCCCCATAGAACAAGCAGATGGATTTCATCGACTCCGAGGGCGCAAACACGGTCAAAGAAAGGACCGTGCTTGAGCAAGTCTTGGAAGCCCTTCGAAATGAGTTGTTCGGGGCCGAGAACGAGCATAGATATGCCTTTTCGAGCCTTGACCCAAAGATCTTCATTTCGTAGCACTCGGGCAGATGCAACTGTTTCTGCGTTGATCATGAGTGCAGAGATGCCGAGTTTTGTCATGTTCTCCTCCTATGGATGGTCAGTTGGGTACTTGGACAAAGGGACCAGATCCTTGGAGCTTACCATTTGTTGCTCTATCGAGTTAGTTGGGCACACGACGACAATTGCCGGATCTTTTGGGAATGTCACGGCAGGGCAAAGTGATGGATTGGCCGCGACAGCTATCATGACGAGAATTGTCAAGAAAAGGAAGCCTGTCTTGCCAGATCCGGTAGGAGTGACGGCTACGAGGTCGATTTTGTCGAGAACCTTGCAAACACCATCGATTTGGTAGCTGTGCGGCTCGAATGTGGGCAGGACTCCAAGCAAGATTTTTCGGACCAAAGAGAAGCCCTCGGGGGTATAAAAATGGAAGGAATAGACGCTAGGAATGTTCCAAAAGAAATACAGCTGTAAAAACAGCCATATAACGGTCATCTACGCGTGTATACGAAAGGCGCGTCGCCGTTGTCGCGAGCTTGTTTGTGCGTCACGTGCCTGATGTAGCTCCGTGATTTGACCGCCCATGGCGACCCGTCATCAAAACACAGACTAGTCACCGGCGGGGTTGCTGAATAGATTTTTCGAAAGATTTCTCCAAAAGGTGGGGTTTCCCTTAGAATCAGGGTTGCTGAGTAGAATAACCCTGTCCTTTGACCTGCTCTCTCGCTCCTTCTGCTCCCCGCTTCCGCCTAGGCATCAAATTCGTCGACTGCAGACACTTCCTATAAGTATACCTATGACCCTCCGCGCCCTATTCATGACCTCCGTGTCAAGAATGCCCTCGGCGCTTCATGTCCTCAACCACCTTCTTACTTATTGATCTCCCCGTCTTGCGTTACCTGATTGGGTTGACCGTCACTCGGTGTCGCCGGCATCAAGCCCGCCCAGTCCCAAAACCTTTCTGCGTCCTGATATCGCTCTCACGTCACGACGTCCGTCTTCCGTCTTCCCTTACGTGTCGTCTCCCCAGGTCCCCGTCGTTTTCAAGACATTAGGACCATCGACACGGACATCCAGCGGAGGCAGGGTAAAAATGGAAGACGACGCAGCAATGCCTTACTTCTGAGGCCCTCACCGCCAGCGGTATGCCCACTCTTCCTTCTCCCTTCACGTGTCTGCTGAAAACGATTTAGTCACTGTATCCCACGCGGGTCATATCCTATGCAGTTGCCCATCCGTTCTATACACCATAATGGTGGCTGTTGCATGACATAGCCGCCGGGGGCTGTGGCACAGCACAGCCACGTTCTTCGGTACATATTGGCAACAGTATAGGTTGACCTTCGACCCCATACGCAAGCCATGGAAATCCCAGTCCCTCCTGGCTGTGTGCGCACGGAGAATGCTCTCAAAACTGGCAGCGCATCCATGCTCCGCTATTCTACGTATTGACTGCGATAGGTACGAAAACACGTTAACTTCCCCATGCTTCGAAAAGTAAGAGACGTACACGAAGCGACAGAAAAAAAGGTATTTAAAGGCTCAAGGTCCTCCACCTCTTTCTTAAGGTCTTCTTCCAAAAGTCCAGGTCTTTGCAACTCCAGCCCATCTCAACTAGTCTTATCGAACATGCCTGGTATTGCTCTTAACATCGTATGCCGTACACGGTGCCGATTCTGGCAGCTGAATCGAATCCCTGGGTTTGAAGTACCGTCTAAAACATAATTCTATTTGCCCCGAACTCTCTGGAGGTATTTGGGAACCTCCTGCGCTAAATGAGCAGTGGAAATCGCGGGTTTGTTCACCAACTAATGCATTTCGATCCCAGGTCCTCTACAGGTGCTCGCTCAGGTCGGAATATATCTGGAAGGCAGGTATGGAGTAAAAAAACCCTGCTGCGTAATTTCGTACTGATTCTGGACCATCATCTGGTCTCTGTTCGCAGTTCTCTCTCCTGGTGCTTCGGTTATTAGCTCAACGGACCTTCGACAAAATGCGTGTGAAACGGTGTGACGCGAAGTAAAGAATGTTCTCACAATCGGCTGTCCAATCCCGATAAAACAGCTGCTCGGTGGATGCAGTATATAACGGAAATGTGTGAGTGATGGAATTCGCAGATTCTGACTGCATTTGTTGACGTTTTTTTGGCCAAAGCTTGCACATGAACATCATGGATCGGAAACCTTCCCCGTACAAAGTTCCGCACCGGTTGCTGAGCTGGGAAGTTTGTACAAGCACTTCGCAGAGTGCAGGAGAGTTAGCCGAGCTGGTCCCAAAGGGGACAACATAGAACTGATGCGGCTGTGTCTTTTTCTTCGCCCTTCCCTCACCTTTGTAGTGTCGTCGAGTCCTGATTTTCTCCATGGTGTCTTCCAACCAATCGTCTGAGCGCATCGCCTCCAACTGGAGTACGTATTCGCTTCCTTCCGGGCCTGTCGCAAAGGTGATTGACAAGGCATACAGCACGAGAAGAATTACTCCTCTGGGACGAGCGAAGACGCGCCGCAGAGCTGTCAGCCACAGCGCCCCCGTCTCCGCATTCAATATACGTAGCGTGCGTAATGACAGAATGCTTCAAAACCAGTTATTTATATTTTGCCATGTAGGCCGGGCCGTCCTCGCGACCGTCGCGAGATCAGCCAGATGACGGGTGCCTTGAGGACGGATGGAGAGAGCGTCGAGTGGGCGTGGGTGAATAATGGGCCAGGCGCACAGGCCAATGCACCGTGGGCGCGCAGTGGACGCGGCAAGAGCGGGCTGATGTGGGCGAGCGTCTGACGAGGTCCGGGAGCGCGAACACCAGCGCCGAGGCCGTTGATGACATTGTGCGCGAGGTTCTGGCGATGTCCGGCAGCGCGAATAACTCCAGCAGCGCGAGTAACTCCAGCAGCGGCAATGACAGCGAGTCTGATGACAAGATGCCTCCTCTCGACCCACCTGAAGCTGGCAGTCCCGCCGTCCGCTATGCCTCACTCACCTGCGATGACCTTTACATCGGAGATGTGCGACCACCCCCCTTGTCAACCGAGCGCAAGCATCAGGAATGCGGGATCTGTCTCGACGTCAAGTCGCGTCCCGTGTCGTACGTGTATTTTGTTTTTCAAATTGGCTTTCTCGGGTTTATTCAAGTCTGCTGGCCAGGTACCTCTGCGGGCATAGCCATTGCTATGTGTGCATCCGCCTCTGGCTGGAGCACGACGGGCGTTGCCCTGAATGCCAAACGGTGATGTCCGGGCCCCCGTTCCGGCACTTCCCCGTGCGGCAGATCTCCAGAAAGGCGAGAGGTATGTTTATCAGTTAGGTTTGGGATGGTGAGATGACTGACAACGCGCCTTTAGATTCGCGAACATGGACTATATCCTGGGGTCCCTTTTGCGCCATTACTACGCCGGGCTCCTCAAATTTTTTTCGTACAACATCTGCTGTCAGTGGAGCAAGTATCTCATTGAGCGGATGAAGACCATGCCCCCGGGAATCAGATTGAATCTAATTCTATCGCTACTACGTTTTGTCATCCCGAAACTCCACATCTACAGGCACAAGCTGTGGTGTCAACTCTTCTTCTCCCTCAACTACACCCCAGGAGCTGCGCACACGGATGGCGAGGGCATCGAGCGGCCCTGGGCGAATATCGGGCATGTCGCGACGAGTACCCGGGAGATGGCGCCAGGATTGTGTCAGGACACGCTGAATGATCACTGGTCTCACTGGAATTGGCAAAAGTTAATTGGATTGGGGGCGCTGCTGAAAAAGAGGCTGTTGAGGGTGATCCCGGAGGGGAACTTCCAATGTGACTCTCTCGCGACGTTCACCGAGAACCAGGCAGAGCACGTCGAAGAGTGGATGGCAATGGTCAAGGCGTTCGAGGCTGACCCGAAGAAGCCGAATCCATACGAACTGCCAAAGTTGGGTGAGTTCGCCGTTGATAATCAATGCGAAGCGAGCTGACAATCATCTTCCTCAGGGGCAACGGACCACAACGTGCGTCTTGAATGTGTGACAGAAGAGGCGGCCGAACAAGAGCGTGGTGTTGTCCCCATCAACAGTGTCAGCCCCAGCGCGTTCATCATTGCAGGGCTGGAGCTTGAGGAACAGCAGTACATACCTTTTTCATTTTATCGCGAAAATTTGCTGAAGGGAATATTGCAGGCGTCGCATCAAGATCGCGGTGGCGTCGCTGACATTGGAGGCCAGCAGCAAACATTCTGCAGATGTCGTGGAGAAACACACGAAGCTGGCGCAATACGTGGCGCGCTTCCATAAGCTCCAGGCAGTTTACATGCCTGGGGCTTTGCAAGCCCTCGCGGATCGTCCAATACCGGCGGGGGAGTCAGGGGGCACATTGGCGGAGAACGTGCCGCTATTCCTGCCCTCTGCGCTATCGGTGGAGGTGCAGGAGTTCAGGTGTAACAAGAAGGTCAAAGAGTTCGAGCTGCAGTTTCGGGATGCACAGTGCCAGAGCGCGCTCGATGGCATCCACAACTACCTGCACATCAAGTCTCGCTTTCGAACGTACAAGGGTGGCCAAGTTCGGCACCAGGGGGCGACGACACGCGCATGGGGGCTGATGAATCGTAACGATGAGAAGATGCGGATGGAGGGGGAGAAGTACATTGCAGTGTGGGAGGCGAAGCGGGCGTTGGTGGGAGAGGCAAAGGTCGAGTGGAACCGGCTGGATCCGAAGAAAGATCTACGATGCATGGATGAGGAGGAGGATCGAGCGGTGGTGAGTGAGCGGAAGCGACGGGGGAGAAAACGCAGAAAGGGCGACACAGCGATGGAGGAGGATGGAAGGGACAGCATGCAGGAGGGGCAGCGACAGAAGGACCTGACGGGTGAGGGCAGGAGAACATTGTCTTGGGTCTGGATGGGGGTGGACATGAGCAGCGGGGGGACATCCGAGGCTGTCCTACAAGGTATGTCGCCCGTGATTCTATTTTTGGGATGAGACTTCCATCTGATTGTAATTTAGGTCTGCACGTCGAATGGTGCAAGGCCTGGGCACGGACGCGGCACTGGACAGAGGAGGTCCGGCTGCTGAAGGAGGAGATGCGGTGCAGACCGATAGCCTTGCGCCACAAGGCTCGGTGGTGGCTGGAGCACCGGGCGCCAACGGGTTTTGAGGGCCGGCACGCAGAGGGTGCAGCCGCCTATGCCACCAGGCAGGCAGCAATTTATAACGACCTTGCTGATGCGTTTGACAAGCTGTGGGCGCCGCTGCTGGGTTTGGAGGATGTAGATGAGGAGATTCTGCTGCGGGTGAGCAAGCGGGTGGCAGGGACGGAGAGCGATGAGGAGGAGAAGGATGAGGTGATAGATGAAGAGGAGGCTGACAAGGATGATGGGAATGACGGCGTGGACACTGAGGAAGGCAGGGAGGAGGAACAGAATGGAGATGAGGAGGAGGAAGGGTCTGCGGGCGGTGATTTGGGCGGAGAGGACGACGAGTAGGTAGTCCATTTGCGGTAATAGGATCACCTTTTGGGGAAGACCACATCCGGTCAGGGGCTGCCGGGGTGCCATAGCGTTGATGGCCTCAAAGGCGAGCACCCCATTGAGAACTGAACCCCAGAGGCCTGCTGTAGTGCCCAACAGCAGGCTAATACACAAGCGAGGGGTGCTGGGCAGCCGACGCACTCCCGAAGAATAAGATTCCCACGGTAGATGAGACTCGCAATATTTTGTAAAACGGGCCCAGACCCGTATCGGGATATTTTGCAAAAGTACTACGTCTAGGGGTGGTTTTACGTGTTCTGGGCGGAGAGAGTTTCCATCCAGAAATCCACCAGATACTCCCCTTATTATCTCGCCCACGGAGTCGAACCGCTATTTCCCTTCGACATTGCGGAGGTGACCTATATGACCCAGGTCACTGGAGATCGGCTCTCTACAGAAGAACTTGTGGCAATGCGAGCGAAGCAGCTAATGAAGCGACCTGAAGAGCTCGCCGTGCTCAAGAGCAAGGTGTATGAAGCGCGCGTTAAAGGGATCTGCCAATGGGAAAAAGACAACAGGAAGAAGATCGAGGACTTCGACTTCAAACCCGGTTCCCTCGTCCTGCTATGGAACTCGGCGATCGAAAACGAGTGGTCCTGAAAGGCGAAACCACGCTACTCCGGGCCAATGGTCATCGTAGAACGGAAATTGGACAGCTCTTATATCATCGCAGAACTGGATGGCGCAGTCTCGAAAGCACCAACGGCAGCCTTCCGGTTGATCCCCTACCATGCGTGCTCGAAGATTCGGACACCAGTCACTAAATTTATAGAGCCCAAGCCTCCTCGCCAGAGAAGAGAAAAGGAACCGAAATGGGGAGACAACGGACCTCGCAACTTTGAAGGACACTCCGAACCGCTCCCGGGAAATTAGAAAGGAGATGAAAAGAAGCAACGGACTTCCCTTTCCTTACAAGACATGTATCCGACTCGATCTCTCTCAATAACTATCTATTTTTTTCAACAAGAGATCCGAAGCCTACAAATTGCGACATGAGACGATCTGTCTCCCGCTCCGGAAATAACGCCCGACTCACGCAACCCAGGCGTACCACTGTCCCTACATATATCAGGGACCGCAAATGACAATGTATATCTCCAATACGAACATATACTTAATGAATCAACGAACCTCAGACATTGGCCCGAACCAGGGATCGCGATTGTCTCTAAAGCCACCTTCCTATTTAGGAAGTCCGGCTGTTGCACGAACTCAGGAAAAACCCACGAAGAACACAGGAAATCAAGTGATTTTATTCAAGCCCCTAGGGGGCGACTACATGCATTTTGGCCCTCAAAGGGGCGGGCACAGCAGTATATGAAAACAAACACAAATGTGCTACGACGTACGAGAAATGCGCAAAGTCCGGGAAATGGGAAGTACGTGGAGAGGGGCGCGCGATGGGGAGCAAATCAATGACCGTACGAAAAGTCCAGGCCTCAGCGTGGCCGATGAAAAACGAAACAGGGCGGGTTTTTCGCGAAATCCTCCTTGACCCAGCCGCCACTGGGGAGTTCGGAAGCACAGTGTAACAAAATTTTTGAGGGACAGCTCCCTCGGACATAGTATCCAGCAATTTTTTTTTTTTTTTTCTCAGAGAGGGCGCCCTTCGCCCCTACTCCATATCGACATCCTCGACCCCTGCCCCTGCTGATGAACCCGCAGCTGCACCTCCCGAATCCATCGATCCACTCAACGCGCCATTTGTGTCGTCTGCGTCTCCGATCTCCAGCTCTCCAGAGGAGCTATTGTTCCCCGCATCGACAGAAGCCATGCGACCCGGAGAGGAAGCCCGCGCGATATGCGTGTGGATGACAATCTAGGGAGGAAGCGACACCCTGCACATACCCACTCTTCGTACCACTGACGGGACGAGTGGCGTCATGTCCAGCGTGGAGAAGCGGCCGACCGACAAACCAACGAGGGTAGACCCAATGGCTTGCGGAGTGGGCGTCGTATCGAACGATGCAGCTGCGAACCGAGGGCCGCTGAAGGTTCCCGCACTCCCGACACTTGCGAATGACATATGCGAAGAATTCGAAGGCGTGGTCGGGACCGACGTGAACGCCGTGGAAGACGGAGGAGTCGGGGGGCGCGCCTCCTCATCGATGGGAGGAAGGCTACCGCGGCCCCTTGCGCGCCTTGCCGCTGGATAAGATACATCAGAAACCGTGAGCAAAATTGCGTCAAGAAAATATGTATGGGGCCAATGGGGCACCTCGCCAGTGGAGTCGTCCTTACGAGCGGAGTCGTCCTCATGGGCGGAGTCATCCTCTGAGGTGTCGAAACCTCCTGCAACAAGGGGGCCGGTGACCCTTCCATCGGTGTGTTGATGGGCGATGCCCCCCAGATACTTCTCCTCCAGACGAGCACGCGCCTTGCTACTGAAGTGGTACGTCAATGGGAATCGGGACAGCTCGGACTCAGATGGCAGGATCAGCGGGTGCGGCAGAAGTGGTCGAGCGTCTCCACCAGCAACGAACCCCGCCAGGTCCAGCGGGCGGTCGCCTACCTCGAGGCCCTCCGGGAGTTCGACTTGGCGGTCGGGAAGAAAGGCCTGCGAGATGTGCTGCCCGAACGAGCCACTCATGCCTTGAGCCCCCGCAGAAATACGGTCAACAACGTCTTTGAGGATGTGCGTCAGGTACATCGCCGCGTCGCTCGGGTCCTGGCTGTTGGGGAGTGGGAGCCGATGCTCACGGTCGCTGTATTGCACGCCTTGGAATGGGACAAAGGGCCGCTCGAGGAACTGCTCGCGTCTGGCTCCCGGGCGAACGAGAACATCGACACAACGCTCCAAGGGTGCCCCAACCTCTGACGGATCCGCATGAGGAGTGCATCCCTCCCGAAGCCTTGCGTCTTGCCGGTAGAGTATGACGCGAGACATAATTCGAGCGGCGACATCGACCCCCGTGAGCGGAGTTAGGGACGACAGGATTGCGTCAACGTACATGTTGACGAGCTCGGTGTTCATGGTGGAGATGAGGTGGTCTGCAAAGAAACCCGAGGGCGGAGTCAATACCAAAGCTATGTGGGACATGGGCTGCTTACCGGTCAGCGTGAAGTCGAATCCGGAGGTCGATGCCGGTTTTTCATGCGGCACCGCTGGCAACTCGTAACGAGCGGCACCGCCTGACAGGACGAGACGAACACAGGCGGCCCCGTTCTCGTGGCATTCCTTGCATCCCTGGTAGATGAAACAAACAATCAGCTATCACGCTCAAGAACAGCCAACAAACAGCCATACCTTTGCCTGAGAAGTGACCGCCCAGGAGGGCATTTGCGAAGTGAGCATGCCGTAGGGAGCGAGACGCGTGAGGAAACGAGGATTCACGGGGTCGAGCTGCCAGCCGTGTGAGACGACGACCTTCATCCTGTTTGCGTTGAGGACGAGATCTTGCTAGAATGGAGGCCGGGTGAAAGGGTTATGCGCCTCATGCCACGTGTCAACGTCAACAGAGCGTAGGGTACCATTATAACACGCCCCGCTTTTCCAGCAGTGCATGTTAGAATGCCTGGGCTAACTTCCAGGCCTGGTACGTTTTATAATGCGCACTCTGGGTGGCAAGCACATTTGGCATTGATGGGATTTCGGCACAGTGCCGCAGATGTGAAAAATGAATAATTAGCCCATATTTTAATTGAATTAATGGCTTAAATCACTTGAACTGATGGCTGCCTGTATTGGGGTGGGATTGATGGGCCCCAGCCATTGCCTTGAGATTGATGGCTGTCCGTCTGGGGGCTCTACCATTGATGGCTGGCCAAATTGGGGTTGCAACTGATGGAATGTTGCAAAAAAGCACCGCATCTCAGAAAGTATTTTGTATTTTGCGGGCCAACGGGGCTACTGATTGGAAAATGGTATAGGTGACTCTTGTAGCCCTTGATGAGCTCTATGACATGAGCATCACTTTCCTTTTTTGGACACTAACACCTTTTACCCAAAAAGGAAATTTCCTACATCTGCCCTTACCTGGCTCATAATTCAACCGTTTTGGATGATCTAACCACATAGGAATGTTATTACAGGTTCTTTGAAGCTGACCAGGTCAAATTAGAGCCCATTATAGTGCAATAATAGGGTGAAAATAGCGAATTTCATAAATTGTATTCCTGGCCATAATATCTTGTGGATACAGCAGTAGAAATATCTCTTGATGGTATCACTCTGTTCCTTTAGGCTATAGGAGCACCCTGCAAGTGATGGATTAAGTTATGATCATTCAAAACATTGTATTTTGGCCATATCAGGAAATACCGATTTCACCCTATTCTGGACCTCTCCATGATGTGAGATATCCCAGCACACATCATTTAGATCTTTCCTATGTATATATACTAGAAAGGTGGACATCTGACATCAAGGACACCCATACCCCATGATTTGAGGTGACCATGTGTTATATTGCCTTTCACCCCATTCAGTATGCCCAGGGTCATAGGGACCCTTCTGAAAGATCCAAACAGATATTCCAGGCTGTATGAAGAGCTCCCAGCCAAAAAGTATGTTAATATAGCACCATAAACTCGAAATATGTCAGATGACATTTCTGGGTTATTTTGTGAATAGGGTACCAAGGAGACCACTGAATGCGAAATAGACACTGAGAATGGGAAGGGAGAGTGTGAATGACTCATATTGAGCTTTATTTGAAGTGTTTTGGTCAGGTTTTGGCTGAATACTGCTGCTGAGCATATAGGTCTGAGTACAACTTTGGTTCTATATACTGGTCATGGTTGAAAACACCATCTGGCCAGAACTTGACCAAAACACTTCAAATAAAGCTCAATATGAGTCATTCACACTCTCCCTTCCCATTCTCAGTGTCTATTTCGCATTCAGTGGTCTCTTTGGTACCCTATTCACAAAATAACCCAGAAATGTCATCTGACATATTTCGAGTTTATGGTGCTATATTAACATACTTTTTGGCTGGGAGCTCTTCATACAGCCTGGAATATCTGTTTGGATCTTTCAGAAGGGTCCCTATGACCCTGGGGCATACTGAATGGGGTGAAAGGCAATATAACACATGGTCACCTCAAATCATGGGGTATGGGTGTCCTTGATGTCAGATGTCCACCTTTCTAGTATATATACATAGGAAAGATCCAAATGATGTGTGCTGGGATATCTCACATCATGGAGAGGTCCAGAATAGGGCGAAATTGGTATTTCTTGATATGGCCAAAATACAATGTTTTGAATGATCATAACCTAATCCATCACTTGCAGGGTGCTCCTATAGCCTAAAGGAACAGAGTGATACCATCAGGAGATATTTCTACTGCTGTATCCACAAGATATTATGGCCAGGAATACAATTTATGAAATTCGCTATTTTCACCCTATTATTGCACTATAATGGGCTCTAATTTGACCTGGTCAGCTTCAAAGAACCTGTAATAACATTCCTATGTGGTTAGATCATCCAAAACGGTTGAATTATGAGCCAGGTAAGGGCAGATGTAGGAAATTTCCTTTTGGGCAAAAGGTGTTAGTGTCCAAAAAGGAAAGTGATGCTCATGTCATAGAGCTCATCAAGGGCTACAAGAGTCACCTATACCATTTTCCAATCAGTAGCCCCGTTGGCCCGCAAAATGCAAAATACTTTCTGAGATGTGGTGCTTTTTTGCAACATTCTATCAGTTGCAACCCCAATTTGGCTAGCCATCAATGGTAGAGCCCCCAGACGGACAGCCATCAATCTCAAGGCAATGGCTGGGCCCATCAATCCCACCCCAGTACAGGCAGCCATCAGTTCAAGTGATTTAAGCCATTAATTCAATTAAAATATGGGCTAATTATTCATTTTTCACATCTGCGGCACTGTGCCGAAATCCCATCAATGCCGAATGTGCTTACCACCCAGAGTGCGCATTATAAAACGTACCAGGCCTGGAAGTTAGCCCAGGCATTCTAACACGCACTGCTGGAAAAAGCGGGGCGTGTTATAATGGTTCTACAGGGTGAGCTCTCAACGT
Organism: Mycena olivaceomarginata; assembly: GCA_029378375.1. Classification (NCBI taxonomy): domain Eukaryota; kingdom Fungi; phylum Basidiomycota; class Agaricomycetes; order Agaricales; family Mycenaceae; genus Mycena; species Mycena olivaceomarginata. The sequence continues at coordinate 96,248 of JARKIC010000828.1, read as the reverse complement.
CGAAAGGGGTCTCACGCTGGGTCGATGATGATCCCGCTCCGGTAGACAGCGTACCCCCAACACCCGTGCTAGGTCCTGTGCCGGACGACCCCGCGCCCAGAAAAGACCCCGCGCTCAACGGCTCAGGTTTGGCAGAGAGGGCAGCGCCAGGGGTGATACACAATGTGTTCACGACGGAACCCTCCCGAAACTTGCGATCCGACGTCAAGCTTGTCGCTTTCGCTTTTCCCTTGCTGGGAGCGCCCATGTGTGAAACCTCCGACGGCCATTCCTTGCCAGAATCCATGTTGCCCTCTGAAAACGCAGCGATCGGTGGCAGCTCGACATCGTCGATTTCTGCGAGGCCTCGTTTGGAGGGGGCTGCGATCAAAGGCACCGGCTCCCCCGACGCAGCAGCAACGCGCGAGGAGACCCCCCGACCGCTGCCAGATCGAGACAACACGTGCTTTGCGAGGAAGTACGCGTACTCCTTGATGGTGTTCCCTTGGTGCTCAATACGGTCGATGATTCACTCGCGGTCCGCCTGGTAGGACGCGAGAGCCTCGACTTGGCGAGCGCGAATGATCAGGAGATTGCGGTGGTATTCGGTGGCCCGGGATTCCCATGTCTTGAGGGCGGCAATGTTCTCTGCTTTGAGCTGTTGAAAACGTGCTATTTTTTCCGCATCGTGCTGCGCCCAAAGCTTCACATTCCGCCTGGTACTCCGTGAATGTCAAGGACTCGTCGCCGGCTTCAGGGAGTCTCAGCGGAGTGGCAACGAAGCGCTTGTGTGCGGGCCTGGGCTCGGTATAATCGTAAAAAGGATCGTTTTGGTCCGCAGGGAGTTCGGGTGGAGCAAGCGCGGCAGGAAACCTATGGAGGAACATGAGCAGCCGCACACGCATCCCATTGTACACACGGCAGTACCGAGCTACGGAGTGGTCGCCTTCCGCAAGCTTCTGCAGCCATTTCCCTGTTGCTGAAATGTGGTACACGGGGTTGTCGAAGACTTCGGGCGGCGAGTCCTCGAGGCGGCTTTTCACAAGGCAGGGGTCCTTGAACGTCTCCATGATATCAACGTCTGACATAGGCTCGTAAGGCAGATACTGCAGCGGGCGATGACTCGAAGGGTCGCGCTGGATAACAAAGTCAGGAACGTGGTCTGGAATCACCCAGTCTGGAAGAGGGTGCTCCTGGAGGTCCAGGACGATGGAGTTGTCAGGCGTCGGGGGACGCGACGACGCGGTTGCTTCGGGTGACTGAGCGCCATTCACAGACTTTGACAACTTGGTAGGCGACACCTTCCCATGGGACGAGGATGATGTGGATGGACGAGGCTTGCGAGGCGGTGTGGACTCCTCGTCAACGTCCATTTCCCAGCCATGGGAGGGATAGCGAGAGACGAGGGGAACTCCTCATCCGAATCAGGTGACGTTGTCTTCTCCTTGGGCATGAAATCCGATCCGGTTCCATCGTCGCTGTCTGCGCTGTCGGTGCTGTAGGGAGGGATTAGCCGCTGGAAACTGCGGATTATCGTCCACTTTGGTGGGAGCTTACAGAGCCACGGTTCCTCGAAGAAGTGCGCCTGCCACGGCGCGGCGATGACGCTGGTGACAGGCTGTAGTGAGTCAATTGCTCGGAGAGGCGGGTACGAGAGCAAGTCTTGGTGGGCATCGCAAGAGGTGGGCGAGAGTTAACGACAGTAGGGAACAACGTAGAGGAAGGAAGAGAAAGGGTGACGTGGCAAACCGCAGCGAGCGCCAGGGAAACAAGCCGAAACCGGAAACAAAACCATAATTCGTGGAAGAAGCAGAAACTGTTCAATGGACGAACCTAAAACTGGAATCATTTTGATGTGCTTCCTCGAGACGAAAATAGGCCAACCTTAATAGAACGCGGCCAAGGGAGTCGAGCCACCGGAATACAGCGATGTGTATCGGACACGTCAAACCACGAGAAATGGGAGGAAGAAGAAAAAGGGATGCGTCGATCAAATTTGGCACTCCATTGGTTACGACACCAATATATGGGATGGACGGTCACGTGACTTTCCCAAAAAGGCTACCGTAGGAGACAATCCTTTTCACCCGCTAGGACCCACAACCGGATCATCTTATCGACATCCGAAGGGGAGATAAAATCGGACTAAAAGGGGAACACCGCTACAGACGACTGATATAACGATCAAAACTGGGCACGACCAGGATCTACGGAATATATGCGGACAATATTGATCATATCCGCCCTACAGGCACAACAGCACTTCGTTTATAGGATATAGGAAGCCTCAGGAATTTCGATGATGACACGAAGGAACAATCACTCGGCAAAGGAAATAGTGCTCTAGAGGGTGGAAGCTGGTTTTCCTGCCCAGGTCGGGTGAGACTGATCATCTCCCCGACCAAATTATGCAACTTCGAGAGCCCATGTATGGGTACGGTATGCGAAAAAGGTAAAAGAGACAGATATATTCAACGGAATTCAAGAAAAACACGGAGACGGGACGCACCCCGCGTGCGACCAGAACACGGTCAAACAAAGTAATGATACGCGCCACTACGGAACTTCGAGCCCCCGGCCGCGTCATCCTGGGACTCGGATGGATGAGCAGGCCGAAGCGTGATGATTCCTGGTGTCCTGCTCCCAAGAAAAGTCTTGTGGCTGGGCCTCCATGGAGTAGAAGTCGGGAATTAGCAACTGCCCATGCCCATCGAAGGTGGGATAATTGAATGTGGTTCGAAGGAGGGCCCGCGTCTTGCAGGCACTTTCCACCAGAGGAATCAGGAGGCCGAGGTTCAAAACCCACAATTCCTGGTTGAATGGGTAGCCGACCGAGCAGCAAACTCTGTGCATTATTTCGAACATTGCTGTTGCCTCCCCTGGCAGACCGATAATGGGCGGATAGTGGATGCAGACGTCGTCCATGTACACCGAGCGTACAGCACAATGGGATGAGAGCAGTAATCTCTGCGGCCACAATCAGCCACCTTGGATAGCGACCAACACAAAATCACCAACACAGTGGAGCAGTACATGTCCCACCCAATATTTGATATGGTCGAGTTCCACCAACGAATACACGCCTTTCGCACTGATAAGGGTGAAATCGTGTGTCACTGCAGCATGGACGAAGTAAACCATAGGACACAGCCTAAACTCAAGGAAGGCTGCCCAGCCCTCAGATGGATGCCAACGGATGAGTTCCAATGTCTTGTCCTCGAGCGACAATGCGTTAAGGAGGGGAAGAAACCGCGATATCGAGGACACACGTGAACCGGGCGGACGGATGAGCAGTTGGCAGACCTGCATTTGTTGAAGAAAACACCTCGCCTCCACCTATATACCTCAGACGCGCCATGGTCACGTGTGGATGCAACCTTACGGCCCCAGTAGCTGGGATGGGAGATAACCGCTTCCCGAAACATCTACGGGAGGATCATCTACAAATAGCCTCCACTATTTACGGACTCTCAGTCTCCTTGTCCGAATCCTCCTCCTCTTCCATTGTTTCATCGGCAACTTCTGCGACTGGCGAAGGCACCGGTGTGTTCGGCTGGATAGCAGCGTACTCTCGTGACCGATCGGGGAATTGGTACCAGGCCTCGTCCCCCAGCTTCGGATTGTATCGCAATAAGTGATCTCCAAATTGGTGCACCACTGTCCCCAGGTCTTCGGAGGAAAGACGAGTGATTTGTCGGGGTTTTATGAACTCGTAAATCCCATACCACTCCAGGTCTGCCTTGGAAACATCGAAGTTCGGAAAGTTGATGCCGAACCGGAGGTATCCCTCGTCCAGGACCATCGTACGGTACAGCATGTTCAGGTTGTTGAACATAAGGGCTCGGTCAAAAGGCGAAGCGTCCCCATGGTACCTGTACAGGTCCACAAAACGCTCTGCCATTCTGAACAGCGTCGTCCCCTCGGAAGGAACAAAGTACCTGGCTGGGTTTGCGTTGTCGAAGGAGCCGTACCTCAGGCTCGCCTTCCCGAGAGCCACTATATTCTTCAGAAGCACGCTGACGGCGTCGCGGATGAGGCCAACGGTGTCCTCCGGTGTTTCTTCCTTTACGGTGATGCGAGTGGTATGATGAAGATCCTGCGCGAGATAGCGTGCGCGATGGATCCAGAGGACGACGAGTTCAGATTGACTGAGTAGCTTGGTTGGCCTTTGTTGTGCGGGCCTGGCTAACGACAGCATGGAAGGGCACCACCGGGTCTACCAAAAATTTATGCGGGCTGCTGTGGCAGCCCACCCTTTATATAAGCCCACGGATGCGGTTATCATATGGATACCGCCGGTCTCACGCAGGACGACAGGAGGCCATCAAGCTGCCCAACAGCGAATTACGCACATATGAACAATAGATGCCGACAAGAAGCCATAGAACAAAAAGACCAAGCCAACATATGCACTTTCATATTGAAGAACCGCTTTACGAGCATTGATCTCTAGAAAAGAAAACTGTTACGTGCTTTACAGCCCCACGGGACCACTCGTCTCCCCGACCTCCTACACAAAATAGCAACTGCTCGGATTCGGACTGTACCCCATATCGGCATAAGTTGCGGATTTCTCCAACGCGCGCCCGAAATTCTGCATCTGCTCGATTCCGTCTTCAAGGAGAGTGTTCTCGCATGCCCAGTTATTCATTAACTGCAGGGATTCGAGTGTAGAAATTCGCGAACGACTCCACGAGGGGACCTGCGGGAGGCTGGCGAAGTCCGGCGTCAGTTGGACATCCAAAGCGGACGAAGGGCCTCTCGCTTTGTTGGCTAGATTCGCTGCAAGACTTATCCGAGAAAGGAACGAGTCGCGAGTGTCGGGGACGTAGCCATACATTGGCTTCCCAAGAAAATAGTCGAACGTAATGGCCTGTGACAGGCACCAGTAAACCAATGGATCAAGCTTCATGGCCTGCCCTGTGCGACGAGATACCTCGAACAATATCGCATAGAGGACGGCCTGATAATCCAGTCAGCCTACGGCAACGGACGACTTTGAAACCGATCCACACTCACAGACCGCTTGAGGTACGCCACAACGTATTTCTCCAGCTCCGCTGCGCGTCTGAGAGGCATATCGTCCGGACCACACACAGTGCTCGGAATGGCCGACCGAATAATGTGTGCGAAAGGGTGAAGGAAACTCTGCACGTAGAACACCTCCCCTAGCGGTGATCCACAATAATCATTGCGATTTACTTCTGCAGACTGGAAGTTCTCAAGCAGGACGAAAAGCAATGGCGGTATAACGATGGCGTGAGCCACCATCTGGGGGGCGATGAATCCGTTGCTCGACATCCTGGTAATAAAAGCGAGGGGAGTACACAAACTGCAGTTTCGACGAAATATTCTTGAATACTTTCGTGTCTGTGGAAGCATTACTTTATACCCCCGCCTCGCTCACCAACGATTTCCCCCTACGGATTCCGTCCCAATATGTCTCCACCTTCAAATAAAGCTGCCATCTGCACTGCCGCTTGGGCACATGCGTCGTCCTCGCTAGCTGAATGATTGGCTGCCTGCTGCCGGAGTCTCTTTGAATATTGGTAGAGAAAGGCCATCTTGCCTCTCAGAATGACCCGACATATCCAGACCTCGTCGCCGCTAAATCCATACAGCTGGTCCGCTCGCATTACCGACAGCAACCACACCACGCGAGGGGCCGGAACCAGGAGGTCCTCTGCCAGTCGCTCGTGTTGGATCAGAAAATCTGATAACTTCCCCTGGAAATCGAGAGACGAGTTGTCTCACCCGTCAGAGTTCGGACAATGGTGACACGAGGTGGACCTTGCCGCCAACTCCAAATAGACGCGGGTCTTCTCTTGCATGAATTGATGCTCTTCGGCGGATTTCGACTCCGGGTTCCAGATCGCGTCCGCGTGAATTATCAGGAACACCTGATACATAGGTTCCGATATCTCCTGGCTGATATCCGACATAAGAGGCTGGTTGGAATGCTCGATGATCTGCGCCACACTTGGAAAATCGAGGTTCAAAAATTTGTCACGAACGCTGAACGCTCGGGTACGGAAGGATGCTGCTATCGAGCAACAGCGAAACGAAATGGCAGGGTTTCTCCCAGCTGCTTTCGTTTTGGCCCTATTTATCCGTCCGGAACTTCGCACCAACTGTCTATGAACTACTCGGCTAACCCAATTCGGAACGGCGATCCTTCTCATCAAGCATCTCGACCCGAAACCGGATTTGGATCCCGTCCGATCATCGCCTAAACAGGAAATTTTGTCAGGCGAATGCGCGAGAATGAGGGTCTCCCTCCCTTCGGAAAATTGACGAATCGTACTCACCTTACGGGAGGAGCTCGGCCGGTATTACTGCCTCCAGCGGAATGTCGAGACGAAGCTCCTTGCCCCAATGAAACTTGGCGAAATCGGTCGGACACCCGTCCTCCAGTGCCTGTTCGGACGCCGCCTGGTAGAGGTCCATTAGGATGGAATACCCGACGCTAAGGGCCTTTCGATCCTCCCCATGCCCGTCGATAGTGCGGTCAAATGTGAGCAACATTAACACGAAGAGGTCGGCGCATTCTCTGGGCACCCGGTACTTTGTAGTAGTAGTGGCAATCTGCGCTGCGGGAACATGGTGGGCGAGTTCCGGGATCCGCATATTTTCACTGCGAATAAGCCGTGCACACGAGAGAAACCTCTGCCCGAATTATGGTCAATATGATTATGACGAAACTACGAAGAAAAACAGTAAAGAAAATCTGGCACTTATGGTAGTACCCACAAGACGGAGAAGGATGAGCCACAACTCTTCCCTCTCTATGGGCGGAATATCCTGGCTGATTACTCGAGGGTCGATGCCTTCCAAGGTACACCGGTGGACTAGCAGGAGAGCCGGCACAGCCTTTCGCGGCAGAATTCTTCGAGGCGGCCTGATGGCTCCCAGGACAGGTTCTGAAATTCTTCGTCCGACAGGAGTAGATGCTCGAAGTGACGGCGGTACGCTGCAACGCTCTTGCATGGCATGAAGAGATCATTCGAAGAGGGAATGATGAGGAGATATTGGGTCTCCTCTTATGAAACCAGTGGAAGTATATCTCGATCACGTCCGAATCAGGTCCACGTGACCCTCCTTTCTTCCCCTCGACAACTACTGCTACCTCCCGCCGATTCCTTGATCTTGCCAGCCTGCTCTCCTCTCAATTCCGGTTCAGGAGACACCTGTTATGTGGAACGCAGAAATTTTAATTTGCACCTCTACCCGACTACGATAATGTCTCTTCCCTCCTTGCTCGAAGGCGGCGGTGTAACCAGCTCCGGCAGGGAACTATGGGACGACTCGCTCCTTGCCCTCTCCTCCTCCTTGACGAAGAAATCGACGTCGATTGCGCCTGGCACCCCCTCTCCGCCGATCTATGACACCAATATACAGATGCTGCGATGAGTAGGCCCTCGTTTAAGAAGGCGATGGACAATGTTTACCGTAGCCGCGAGACCAGCTGCTTTGGCCGCCGCATCCGCTTCATCCAACAGGTTTCACACAGTCAGCTTCGGCGCCTTCTCGCACGGATGTGCAGCAGCGCTGTGGTTATCGCAGAAAACACAGACACCGGTAGCCGGCGCCTCCATTCCGCGCTCTCGCCATTGTGCAATGGCCTTGTTATACTCGAACGAATCTGCTAGGCTATCATCAATGGGGATAGGCAGGAAGCTTGTCGGGCGGCTGCGATAGGCGAAATTATTGGACACCCAGTGGCTAGGGTCATACTCCGGATAATTGAGAAAGACGGCCTCTCCAGCCTTCATCCTCTCGCAGAACGTAGATAGTGCGCCATTAAGGAAGAACGTCACCTGCGATTGCGCCGCTGCGCCCTCCGATTCCGCCAAGACAGGAGATCCATCGGCCTTCGAGGGACAGTTCGCCTCAGTGTTGAAGCCAACGACAATGAGTATCACTTGCGTCACATGGAACATCCATGCTGCCTCTGAAGGAATCGCGGGCACGGTGTACGATACACGGAGCTCGTTCTGTCGAATCTTGGCAGCGAACATCTGCTTTGCGAATCAGACCCCACTGTGCGCCGATGGTCCCATACTCACTACATGGCGAACCAATGGCAATTCGCAGACACGACATCGGAGTTCCTCCCTCTGGGGCGTTGTCAGAAACCGGACGGTGTCGGTGACATACGCGTCTGTGAATATTTGCGGTATCAGCAGGAACACCTTGAGTCGAATATTGTTGAGGAGGAAGTCGGCGAGACCACCATCGGGGATGAAGAAATGACTTGACGGCCAGGAAACATTCGTAGCGGTGAAATGACAGGATGCGGCGCAGTCCATTTCGAAGGTGGTTTGGTTAACAAGGAGCGCCTGCGGTGCTCTTTTATAACATTGACCCCGCCGGTCGATATTAAAACTATGTGGGAGGTGTGAGGTCTCCGGGTGTGCTACGCACCGCTCGTCGCCTCATGGCCCCTGCGAACCATCTGTACACTGTCAATGACGGGATGAGCTCGGACGTACGCGACGGATCTTCCTAAAACGGGTTTCTACGTTACCGAAAGCAGCTCCAAATGAGACCAACGCTCTGCCCACATCCGTATTGTCTCCCCCGCCATTCAAGCTTGCTCCTGCACCATCGTCACACAGATGCGAACCGTACCCCCACAATCCGGGACTTTCAACGCCTCTATGACACGACCTTCCGCATACGCACCCCCGACGAACCGACGGTCTCCCCACACTACACGGATTGTGTTCGTCACTCCTCGCTGTGCAATAGGATACGACCGGCAGCCTCCCCTCCTTTCCGTTCCCGGACGATCTCTCAGACGGACCTACCGCGCCCATCGGACAAGGCAGAGGATGTCCCGACACAGCCTGTCCCCCACTTCACACGACACATTGACTAGCCGAGGGAGACCATCTGTCTCTCCCCCTTCCTGAGCTCTCGAGCACCCGCCGATGCAACTACAACACCGTGCCTGGGGCTCCAAACGTATTCCGAGGTCGATTGCCCTCGCTGTGCCTCGCGCACACCCAGAGACGATCGGTCTCCTCAGCAGAGGTGCCCGTTCTCCTGCCGTATATGCACCCCCGAAACACCTTGTTACGTCCCCTGCCCCCTGGAAACACCTGCGACCCGCATGGAACCTCTGGAAACGTGGGAAGTCGTTGAGGAGGTATAAAAGGGAGCACATTTAGTAGGAGTAGTCAGTACCTTCTGGCCTGCAGAAGTAGCTTTCGGGGCGTTTCCCCCACTTTCTGTACCATTCCGAACTCAATCTAAAGGGTACTCCCCAGCCTTCCCCGACCTCGTACCTCTCGTGCACCTTCCTCCTTGCCCACTGCTGGAGGCAGGCCACACATCCTACATTCGCTCGTTCCTCGGCGTCTCACCTCTCACACCTCCATCAGCAGGGTCCCTCCGCACCGGACCTAGTGTCACAATCCCAGGCTTCCTCGATTAGGATCACCGTTCTCGCGAGCTTTGCTCTGTAGAAAACAGGCCCGGAGAGAAGCCATCACATACAAATCACCGTCCATAGCCAACGAGACTGACCGTCTTGCTGTCGACCGAACGACGTCAGTGTCATTATCTGTGCGACATACATCGCATCTCCTGCGCTGGTTCTAAGGGGAAGAGTGCACGAAGGAAAGCAGACAGGGCAACGCATTTAGGGTTCCAGTACTCTCATATGGGGAACCAGGTTTAAGCATTCACACCTTCTTTACCGTTTTCACTGACAACAGGTCCACCGCACACGACCACACCTAGGAGACGAACAGTCTCCACGAACCACCGTTTACACACACACACACACACCCATCGCTCATACAAGGCCAATTCGCGCACTGACCTTCCGCTCTATCATTCGACTGTACCTTTCCCTCTAGAGGACGAACATAGTCGAATTCGAATCATATATCTTTCGATACCGACACCATGGTCCTTATCACAGCGTACAATCTCCACTAGCAACCTGAGACCACCTGCGCCAACTTCGTACAAAGTCGGGGTGTAATAATCTGAGGTTCTAGCCTGCTCTGTGCTCCCTTTATACTACTGAGGTCCATGGTACATGTGATAAACAGAATGAATAATATAAATGAGTGAAAATGATGTGATAGGTACAACAGCCAATAAAACGACTGCTGTTTGGTTTTATGATGGGTCTATACCAAGCAGAACAGCCACACTGATCCACTAGTGTCCATTTATGGGTATCATAAGTGATCCCTCAGCTTGCCATCAGCTGCTGGAATCGCTATTCTGACGAAGCGGAGTTGAATCCGCCACCTGGAGTCATCTAGCACTGGTCAGAGCACCGGCTAGCAGTCTGTTTATCTGTTACTGCATATGTGATGACCCCGCGCATCCGCACCAATAGCCTGCTAGCTATTCCTCTACTGTCTACTTGTCTCTGTTTGTGACTCACGACCGCGTCGCGACAGTCACGTGCTCGCATCTGTGTTTCAGGTCTCGGGTCGGTCACTAGTAGGGTACCGCGTACTAACACCCTTGCTAGAAGGCTGCTAGCGCATAGTTTACCACCCTTCAGATCCCAAACTCGGTGCTTGCACCTCCAGCTAGCGTCCTTGCAGTTCCCCTCTCCTGTGTCTTGCTTCCTAGGTGCTAGCACCTTGACTGTGTAGGCTTATGGTTATTTCCCCATGGTTTGTGCCTTCAGACCGTACTAGCGCGTCACACTAGTCGTATCTGATGCTACAACCAGCAGCTTGGGCTCACTCCAGTTCTCCTTTATATCACCTAGCCAGAGTCCTGAGTACTAGTAATAACACTTCAGAAGTGCTAGTGCTTTCCCGTTGTATAAATACTGGTCCTAGGAAATCGCAAAATAGCAGCGCTCTTGTTACGGTGTTTCACCGCAACTTTACATTCACGGAGGAAATGACCCGTCTTAGAGCAGAACCCGCATTCGCCAGGGCGGAACATGGCACCTCCTCCAGGTACGTCTCGAGGCAGCTATGGTTGGTGTGACAGATAGCCTCCCTGCTGCTGAGGATAACTGTTGTCTCTTACGCTGTATGGTCCTTGGTACGCTCCCCCTCCCTGCAGCGGGTATCGCGGCCTCGGTGGGACAGTCTCGAGGGCTGTGGCTTGGTAGATCAGATAGGTCCACTGAGGCGGGCCAATTTGCATTCCATGGTTAACAGCCTGTGTGAGCATCTGCATATGCATATCAATGTGGTACCTCTGGTTCATTTTCACGATGGTGTCACTGAGCTCCACTATCTCCTTTTTGATGAACACAGTGTCTGCCGATTTTCCGACCTCTGATTCCGGGGCGTCAAGGATGTATTGTCCTGCCTCAATCATGTCATCTATTTCCCGCAGCATCCCCGACGGGTGTGCTGGTTTGAGAATCTCTATCTGGCAGACAATGCTCACCTGGAAGTCCTCGTGCAGTCCCTTTGGGAACATTTTCTTCGACTCCAGCTCCGACATTTGGCCTTCCCTGATGAGGTGATCCATAATGGTTTGGAACTTGCAGCAGTATTTGGTGAAGTCGTCTTTTGAAGTGATCCGCTTCGAGACTCCGGTGGAAATGAACGCGTCAAGATCATTCGAGGAGAAGATCGTGCTCCTGTCGACCCTGGGTACAACTTTTCGACTTCTTTCTTGAAGTTAGCCCAGGTCATCTGGTTTCCATCTCCCGGCAGGACCCCTTTCCAAAGGAGCTCGTTGTTCTGGTCGATATATCGGAAGGTGATTTTCATCTTCTCTGCATTGGTCTGCCTGTTGCAGGTTTCTGTGACTTCCTCAATGTCCTCCCAGTATCTTTTGAGGCTAAGCGCCTTGCTGTCAAATTCGGGTGCCCTGCGGGCCGTACTTCCGGGAAGTGTTTTGGACATCCTTTTTCGGACAGGGGGTTGTATTTCCGTAACCGGTTCTGTGGTTGAGTCCATTAAGGTAGACTCAGTGGATAGGGTATTCAATTGGTCCGAACTGCTGGGGACTGAGTCAATGGAGGACTCTGGCATGAGAGAAGGAGGTGGTGTCTCTGGAGATGAGTTAAGGGAAGTGAGAAGTGATTCCGCTATGAGGGGTGGATTGACGAAGGGGGATGTAGCGGGTGCTACGGTAGAGGCTGATGCTACTGGGTTGGTTTCGGCGAGGTTTACTTCTTGGAAAAGATTCCTCGACGCTCAGGTTAAGCAAACCAGTGTCTATAATGGCTTAGGCATATCGGCACTCTGTCTGGTGGAAATGAGACTTCGTTTCCGTCTAAAATCCACTATAAACCCCCCTCGCAGTGGGCTCCAGTTGTGATAAGGACTGCGGTGTCAGTATTGAAAAGTGTGTGATTCGAATTCAACTGTGTTCGTCCTCTAGAGGGGAAAGTATAGTCAAATGATAGAGGGGAAGGTCGGTGCGTGAATTGGCCTTGTGTGAGTGGTGGGTGTGTGTATGTGTGAACGGTGATTCGTGGAGACCGCTCATCTCCTAGGTGTGGACGAGTGTGGCAGACCTGTTGTCAGTGAAAATGATAGAGGAGATGTGAATTACTAGACCTGGTTCCCCGTACGAGTGTACTGGAACCCTAAATGTGTTGCCCTGTCTGCTTTCCTTGGTGCACTCTTCCCCTTAGAGTGCTCGAGACATGCACAGATGAGTATCAGACCCTGGTACAGGGCCTTATAAAAGGTTGCAGGGAATGGTATAGACCTCAGAAACGAGGAGAGAGCATTGTGTTGTTTATAGAAGTCCTTGGAACGGAGTCCAAGCACTTGATCCTTGATCTGAGTGAACCAGAATGGAACCAGAACAGACAGGAAAGCTAGTGGAACGCAGTGAGAGTGTAGATGCGAACAACCCTTGCTGTGCAAGTGTTCTGGCTAGATCTGATTGAACGAGAATGGACTCAAACAAACAGGAAGCACAGTAGCGCGGTGATGTAAAGCTTCGCAGCTATGAGAAACAAACAAGAACGAGTTGCTGGGGTTCTCCAAAGCGAGGTGGATGCCGATTCCAAGCGTAGACAGTACAGACAGTAGTGGGTTCCGATCCCAAGCACTCCAGACAGTGGTGGGTTCCAATCCCAAGCTCCTTAACAGTAGTGGGTTCCGATCCCAAGCTCTTTACAACACAACCCAAACAACCAAGTGCATACTCAGCACAATCCCAACAGTTCCAGTCACTTTCAGACTATTCCAGACAAGCGGCAAAGTCGGATCTCAAAGATACTGATAACAAAGAAAAGATTCCAAGCCAAGATGAATTCTAAGAGACACCTTGTTCAAACTCCCCGGTATCTGCCCGTTTTGCAAGCATTCCCGCCTACTAGCCGTGGGGTGATTCTGTGAAGTCGTCCAAGATGCCCCTGCTACTAAATACAAAGCCTGAAACACATGGAAATGTCCGAGAATAAGTAAGTATGAGTAAAGTAGTCCGTTTATCCGTCCGACTTCTGTGTATCCGTCGTAAGAATGGGTATCTGAGTCCTTCTATTGGCTGCCCATGTCGAGCACGCCATCCTGGTGCGATCCTGTGCCCATGTACGATCGGTCGGACTGTGCCCGAGCCATCACAACCGATCCCCTATGTCGATCCTGACTGTATATGCTGTTCCTCCCAATGCCCATGCCTTTCCCATCTACCGGAACATCTGTAACTGAAGCTCCCAGTCCGTAGCTCTTCTGGGATACCACATTCGAAGTACTTCCCAGTATGGGTACTTGCTCCAGGAGCCGACGAGTGTAGGTCCAAGTGATCGGATCCTTGCTTAGTGACCATCCCTTATCCAGAATGCCTGAGACGGCGTGGAACCATCAAGATGTGATGTTCCCAGCCCCTTCCAGTGATCATATGATCAGAACTGTGTTATGCATCCCATGTCCAACACACCACAACAGGATTCCAGTCCGTCCCCGTCTAGTTCCGTGAGCGGGAATAGAGTAGACTTCACATTCCACTTGTTCAGTGGGCCACACATCTCCTACAGGTTTCGGAGCGAGCACATGCCAATGGTTCCAGAGTGTTCCTCCCTGTTCCCATCCGTTACTCAGTGGTTCCTGCCCAGCCAGCTACTTGGGAACCTCAGTACTGACGCTTCTAGAGCATAGCCCGGCACATGTCTTGTCATGAAAATGCGAAAAAGCGAAGATTTCATGGGTGGACAAATCCCGTGCTTATCAATGGAGCAGCTGATTGGGCAGTGGATTTATGGCAAGTTGCGGGCTTGAGGGACGTTGAAGTGGAAGGATAGCGTAATCCAGAACATCGAGCGGGGGAAGGGGAACACACCTGGCAGCTACACCACTCGATGTGGAGTTTTGGTAAGCCTATCCCTCACTATGCTCCAGCAAGATCCTGACCTGCATGTAGCACCCATATCCTGCGACTCGGAAGAAAATCAACGACCATCTAACGTCGCTTCGCAGGGCAGGGGTTGTCCTAACCCTGCTCTCAATATGCGGGATCATGGTCGGCCACATTCAGCATGATGCTCCCGAGCTCTTTGAGAAGACAATGTCTGATGGCAGTAATTTCCGCTGCTCGGAATCATTTACCCGGAGCTATCTTTGCAATACACTCGGGTAGAGCGAGCGACATTCCACGAAAGCTGCTCAGAAGCTCCCCGCCAACCACGAGAAAATTCTAGAGGAGGTGTTCTTCCGCCTGGCTCACACCATTCGTGATTATGCCATCCCCGCCCCGCTTATCATCAATACTGACCAAACCCAGATCGTTTATCAGCAGGGTACGGGCTCGACCTGGACTCAGCGCGGTTCTAAACAAGTCGCCGTGGTTGGGCATGAGGAGAAGTGTATGTTTGCTGCTTGTACCTTCCATTTCTGTCTTGCCCATCTATAGAGTCCCCTCGGTACGACAAAGCCATTATGCTTGGTTATATCATGCTCCACTCGGGGACTGCGACGTACTGGTCCAACCACGACACCATGCACCTGCTCATTGATGACATCATCGCACCGTATTTCGAGGACATGAAGAAGGAGCTCAGGCTTCCATCATTGCAGGTCTCTATATAGCTGATCAATTGTTGGTCAATGCACAGGCTGAAAGAATTTCACACATCAATGCAGAAAAACCACCCAAACATCATTGTTCTTTACATCCCCGGCGGCTGTACTGGTGTCTGGCAACCCTCGGATGTCGGTGTTCAGCGTCTGCTTAAGCTCAGCATCAAGCACTCGGCTCATCGGGACGTCGTACAAGAGGCTCTCGGCCAAATTAAGGCCAACAAGTCTATGCACAATATCAGACTCGATACCACTATTGGAACCCTCCGCGATAGGTCTTTTGGCTGGATCATACAGGCCATCAACAACCTCAGCGACCCTACTATCATTACACGGGTCTGTTTTTCAGTCCGATTTATGTTTTTCTATCTAACCATTTTGGGATACATAGGCATTTGAGCTGTGCCATGTCGGCAACTGGAATCTCTCTCATGCATCACTCACTTCCCCTCAGGCCCTTGCCGGTCTCCGAGAGCTTTGTACGACCAATCCGACGCTCCACGCAGCTCTCAATCAGGCCAATCCTGTGGCTGATATCATCCAAGCGGGACCTAATGTGGAAGAAGAGCCGTATGGGGAGTCCTATGTGTACAACAACTGTGATGTTCCCCTTGCCGTTGTCTCCGACCATCTCCTTTCCAGCGGTTCTTCTATCGCAGACATTTTCATTGTCGGCAATGATGGGGGAATTTCCCGATCAGGAAATGCGGAGGCATCGGAGGCTGAAGACGAGTCTGATGATGATGACGCACCTGTGGCTCTTGGGTGGAGACAGTGCGGGAGAGTTGCAGCGCGGCGCTATCAAGGCCCTGCTTGGGAGGAACATTAGATATTTTTTTCACACATACTTTTCGATTTTTTTTTTGTTACTTTAGAATAGCTCAAAAATCAATTTTATGCTCTCTGGCAGTCCGAAAAAATAAGGTGTTCACTGGCCGACTGTCACCGTCACATGTATGAAATTTGTTCAGTTCATGGCCCCCTGTCACGCGTCACCTGAACATTTGGTCGAAATGATACAGTAGAGGGGTATATAAGGGACCAATGTCTGTAAGGGCAACCTTAAGCTCGGCGCGGGGCGCGGAAACTAGCGGGGGAATCCGAAGTATAAATATGGGTACTAAATACAGGAGCGGGAATACTACGCACCTAGCGGGGGAATCCGAAGAGAAGAAAGGATGAGGATTCCCACAGCTAGGCGAAACCTTATATACGAATCAGTAACTACCCAGTAGCACGTGTCCGGAGGTATCTACAATGATCACGGGCTTGGTCGCATAGCACGTGCCAACGGGAGCGGGCGGGCGGAAGGTCGGGGGCGTTAGCCGGACCGGAGGCCGGACTGGAAACCGGACCGGAAACCGGAGAGATAGCCGGAAAGGCCGGAAGAGCGGGGGTTCCCCTGACATCACCCCCCCCTTGGAATACGGCGTCCCGACATATGAAGCGGATGGTCCTATCGCGCCTCCGGAAGGACAGCGAGTCGAAGGCGGCCGAGGCGATCCGGCGGGGGGCGTTAGGGTAGCGACGGTAGTAGGCGTCAATGGCGTCTTTGGCGAAGACGTCAGAGTGTTTTACCCACTTATCGTGCTCCGGACCGTAACCCTTCCAGCGCACCATGTACTAGAGGCTGCCGTATCGGACTCGCGCTTCTAGGATCTCGTCAACCTCCCACCTCTCATCTCCGTCCGGCTGGAGGACGGGCGGTGGTTCGTCGTGCCGGGGGCGTCCGGGGAACGGGTCTGGCTTCGCGAGCTCGAGCTTCACGACCGGGAAGACCGGGTGAAGCTGGGAGTAACGCGGCGGAAGCTCGAGCTTGTACGCACCGTTGCCCACGACCTTCACAACCTTGAAGGGTCCAAGCCGTTTGTCCGAGAACTTGGGCGACGGACGCGTCGTTTTGATGTCGGAGGCATCCACCCAGACCCGGTCGCCTACCTTGATCTCCGGCGCGGGCACGCGTCGGCGGTCGTAGTACAGCTTGAACTCATCCTTGGCTTTAACGAGGGCAGTTTTGGCTTCGGAGACTCCGGCGGCGATCCGGTCGCGGAACTCGTTGACGGACTCGTTGGCGGAGCGCCTACCGTTTGGCTCGAAACCCATCCGAGGAAGGCGGCCGGTGTCCGTCATGAACGGTACCTGCTGCGTCGAGGAGTGGACGTGGTTGTTGTAGGCGAACTCGGCGGCCGGCAGGAGCTCATCCCAGTCGTCCTGTTTGTAGCTCGTGAAGATACGGACGAACTGTTCGAGCTCCTGGTTGACGTGTTCGGTCTGACCGTCGGTCTGCGGATGGTAAGCGGTGGAGGTGGCCGGTTCGATACCGATGAGGCGCCACAGTTCGCGAGTGAACTCGGCGATGAACTGCGGACCGCGATCCGAAATGTACTTCCGGGGGGTTCCGTGGTGCCTCCAGACGTTCCGGTAATACAACCGGGCAGCTCCGACAGCACCGAGGCCGGTGTGGCACTCGTTGAAGTGGGCTCGCTTACCAAGGACGTCGACCACAACCATGACCGCATCGAACCCGTGGGCCTCCGGAAGCTCGACAATGAAGTCCACCGAGATGGTGTCCCAGCGCTCGTCCGGAATCTCGGTCGGATGAAGCTCACTATGGGGAAGTCGCCGGAGCGCCTTCGTCCGGTTGCACGCATCGCAGGCTCCGACGTACTGGCCAACGTGTCGGGACAACTGGGGCCACCAGTAGTTCCGGGAGATCAACTCCAATGTCTTGAAGCGGCCAGCGTGTCCGGCGACGCGCGTGTCATGGTGCTGCTCCATAATCCGACGACGGAGGTCCTTATTCCGCGGCACAACGATCTTGCCGCGGAACTGGAGGAGCCCATCCGAGATGTGCCATTCAGCCGAGCGGGGGGAGGGAGCCTTCCGGTTCTTGAGGAGTTGCCAGGCGACAAGCGCCACGGGGTCCTCAAGCTCCGGCTCGGTCGCAAACGCCTTCCGGACATCGCGCAGGAGAGAAATTTCGGGTCCGTCAACCGCAATCCCCTCCATGGCACGAATCCGGAAGAGCTCCGGCCGAAGGAGCGTAACGTCCGAGTTCTCTGAACCGGCTCCGTGGTCCGGACGGCGCGAGAGCGCGTCCGGACGTCCCATAAGGCGTCCAGGCTGATGGAACAGGGCAAAGTCGAACCGGGACAGGTACAGGGACCACCTGGCCTGCCGCCGGTTCAGCTTCTGCGACTTCTGGAAGTACTCCAAGTTCTTGTGGTCCGTCCAGATCTCGACCGGGTGCTGCGCGCCTTCGAGGAAGTGTCGCCACTCCTCTAGGGCTCGGACGATCGCAAGCATCTCCTTGTCGTGGATCACGTAATTCCGTTGGACGTCGTTCAAGCTCTTGGAGTAGAAGGCAACAGGGCGCCACTTTCCATCGGTCCCCTGCTGAGACAGAACCGCTCCGGTCGCCCGGTCGGAGCTGTCCGCCTCAAGCCGGTACGGCCGGGACTCATCCGGAAGGACTAGGACGGGCTCCGCGGTCACCGCATCCTTGAGGGCTTGGAATGCGGCGGCCGCGGCAGCGGTCCAGGTCCAGGCCACACCCTTCTTTGTTAGGTCGAAAAGTGGCCGGGCGACGTCCGAGAACCCCCGGATAAACCTCCGGTAGAAGTTCGTGAAGCCGAGGAACTGCTGCACGTCCTTCTTGTTCTCGGGCGTCGGCCACGAGGCAACGCCGGCGACCTTGACGGGGTCCATCTCTACGTGGTTGTGCGAGATGATGACACCGAGGTACTCGATTGTCGACTTCTCGAACTCGCACTTCTCCGGTCGGAGGAAAAGACGGTGTTCGCGAAGCCGCCGGAGCACCTCCCGAACAATTTCGCGGTGACGAGCGAGGTCGGAGTGCGCGATGAGGATGTCGTCCAGGTAGACCATAACGTCTCCGGAAAGGATGAGGTCCTGGAAAATGTCGTTCATCATCGTCTGGAAGGTAGCCGGGGAGTTGGTAAGGCCAAAGTACATCACCAGCGGCTCAAAGAGCCCCCGGTTCGTACGGAACGCAGCCTTCCATTCGTCACCTTCCCGTATCCGGACGTTGTTGAAACCCCACCGGACGTCGAGTTTCGTGAAGAACCGGGCTCCCTTCAAACGGTTAATAAGATCGTTGATCAAAGGGAGTGGGGTACCGGTTTTTCACGGTCATCGCGTTGAGTGCCCGGTAGTCCTGGACAAACCGGAGGGCTCCGTCCTTCTTCTTAATGAAGAAGACCGGAGACGCCATCGGTGACTTGGACGGACGGATGCGGCCGGTGCTCAACCCCTCCGCAATGAAGGCATCGAGCTCCTTCTGTTCGAGCGGGGAGATCGGGTAGACCTTGCAGTTGGCCGGCTTCGCGTCTGGGACAAGTTCGATGGCGTGGTCCCATGCTCGCTTCTCCGGCAGGGAGTCGAAGGACTCCTTGTTGAAGACGTCCGAGAAATCCGCGGCCCAGGACGGAACATCGGTTCCGGCGGGCGCAGAGTTCCGGGCGTAGGCCTCCGCAAGGCGCTGCGAGACGGTGCTGCCGGCGCGAATCTCCTCGACGGGGGCGAACACAGTGTACAAAATGCGATCACCCTCTTCGAGGTTGTCCTCCTCATCACCATCGTCCTCCGAGTCCGGACACAGCTCCGGCAAGTCGTCATCGGCCGGATCGTACCCATCATCTCCGTGCCACTCCTCCGAGTCGACGGCACAGATAGACGGGGTCGGACCTTCGCGCAGCTGCTGGAGGATCGAGGCGGCGAGCTTCTCGTTCCTCTGGACGGCCCGCAACTCGTCTCGGCAGGTGCGGCATCCGGTCGGGCAGCGCGTCATTCGAACCTCCTTGGTCTCCCAGTTGATCTCCGGATTGTGTTTCTGGAGCCAGGAGTAACCGAGGATGACGTGTTGCTTCCCGAGTCGGTCACGGTGAGCTGGATACGCTCGGAGTGTCCCTTGTAATCAACCACCATATCGACTACACCGGTGATGCCACCCGCTTGGTTCGGGCTGCCGTCCACGTTGAGAACTGGGATAGGCTGCGAGAGAGGCCGGACCGGAAGGTTGCGGGAGATGACGTACTCCGAGTCGATGAAGTCTCCGGTCGCTCCGCAGTCGACCAGAGCCTTCACCGACATCCAGGGCGGCGGTCTCGACAGACTGCAGGTCCAACGGGATGTGCAAGGAGTTTCGGCCTTCGACAGAGTCGATGACGTACTGCCGGGGAAGTCGCCGTTCCCACTTCGGGCAATGAACGCGCCGAAGCGAGCCTGTCCTCGTTCCCGGCTCGGGGGCAGTGCGGGCTTCCGTCTCCGGGACGGAAGGAAGAGTCTCCGTCACTCGGACGGAAACTGGGACGGGGGGTGCGCCTCTCGCTACTACCTCTGAATCAAATGAATTGTCACTATCTGAATACAGGAGGGCGTAGCGATTGGGGGACGCGACCGAGGGCGCACCGCTCACTCGGCCGGGCGGGGAAAACCCACCGGTTCCATTTCATCTCCGTCAACCGACTCGGCCGGAAGCGAGGCGGAGGTGGAGAGCCGGGCGAACAGCTCCTCGAGGAGGTCGTCTCCGAGTTGACGAACGACCTCGTCGAGAACGTCTGCATGCCGAACGTCCGAGGGGACGGGGCATTCGCGGGCGAGGTGTCCGGCCGCACCGCACCGGAAACAGGTGCGTGGGAACGGGCGGGACCGGGCTCGATCGACGTCCATTGGGACAGCTGCCGGAAGGACAGGTGCCGCAAGCGGGGCGAACGTAACCGGAGCGCGCGTGGGAACCGGAACCGGAACCGGAGCCGGAGCCGGAAACGCGCGCGATCGTGGGAAAGCGGCCGGAAGCCGCGCCGGAGGGTTTCCGGTTCGCGCTGCGGCCAAACACCTCATACTGCCGGAAAGCGCGCAAGCGCCATCCGGCGTAGTCGGTGAGGTCGGGGGCGGTTCCGGACGTCGTGATCGTGACGTTGATCCGCGGGTCGAGACCGGAGCGGGTACTTGGTGACCCGGACGAGGGCGTCCGAGTAACCGGCCGTTACAGCCAATTCCTCAAAGTCATCCGTGTACCGGTAGATGTCGCGGGAGCCCTGGAAGTACGAGTGGGACTCAAGCTTGGTGAGGGCTTGGTCCTGTTCGTTCTCCTCGACGAACCGGAGCCGGAACTCGGCCTCGAACTCGGCCCAGGTGGGGAACGGGAACGGTACAGCAGACGCACGCCGCTCCGCCCATCGGGCAGCCGCATCCTTCGACATGAAGGACATGGCGAACCGGACGAGTTTTTCCTGCGAGACGAACCCGTCCGCCATGAAAGCTTCCGGAACCAGCCGGTAATAGGTGAGGACGGAGTAAAGGAACATCCGTCCTTGTGTCCGGTCGCCGTCGAAAACGGCCGGAGGATTCGGTCGGAGGACCGTTTTGGGTGCTGGGTGGGGGGCCGAGAAGTCTGGACCCGGCGCCGGAGCCGGGGAGGCAGGGGCGGGGGCAGGCGGCGGATTTTGGTTGCCCGGCAATAGCTGCCGGAGCGCATCTTTGATGGCATCAAGAGAGCCTTCGACGGCGGCGAGCCGATCCGCAATTCCGGAAGCCGGATCCGGAGTGTGAACACTTGGGATCGCGGGTTGCGTGGAGAGGGGAGCGGGCGACTGGTCCATCGGAACGGAGGAGGGGTCGAGATTGGAAGTGGGGGAGGATGGAGCACTGGAGTAGTGGTCCGAATCCGTACCTGCACCAAACTTCCCAATCTTGACCAGTTGATCCCTTAGATCCTTTCTTCTGCTGTAAGGGCAACCTTAAGCTCAGCGCGGGGCGCGGAAACTAGCGGGGGAATCCGAAGTATAAATATGGGTACTAAATACAGGAGCGGGAATACTACGCACCTAGCGGGGGAATCCGAAGAGAAGAAAGGATGAGGATTCCCACGCTAGGCGAAACCTTATATACGAATCAGTAACTACCCAGTAGCACGTGTCCGGAGGTATCTACAATGATCACGGGCTTGGTCGCATAGCACGTGCCAACGGGAGCGGGCGGGCGGAAGGTCGGGGGCGTTAGCCAGACCGGAGGCCGGACCGGAAACCGGACCGGAAACCGGAGAGATAGCCGGAAAGGCCGGAAGAGCGGGGGTTCCCCTGACACCAATGTCAGACTTACTACTATTCACATCTTTCATTTTCCACTACTGCTCTGACCCTGGCACTCCACTCCATCAGCATGCTGACAATCTCTGTGTGGCCCCCTTTGGCAGCAGCCTGCAAGGAGCTCCCAGATCCTCCCCATGCTGCATTGATGTCGGCACCCTTTTCGAGAAGGATTCTGACAATCTCAGTATGACCTCTAGCAGCAGCGGCCTGCAATGAGCTCCCATAGCTCCCCCATGCTGCATTGACATTGGCACCCTTTTCCAGAAGGATGCCAACAATCTCTGTGTGGCCTTGAGCAGCAACAGCCTGCAATGAGCTGCCAGATATCACCCCTGCTGCATTGACATCAGCACCCTTTTCAAGAAGGATGCCAACAATCTCTGTGTGGCCTTGAGCAGCAGCAGCCTGCAATGAGCTCCCAGATCTCACCCCTGCTGCATTGACATCAGCACCCTTTGCAAGGAGGATGCTGACAATCTCAGTGTGGCCTTGAGCAGCAGCAGTCTGCAATGTGCTCTCATATGCTCCCCCTGCTGCATTGATGTCGGCACCCTTCTTGAGAAGGGCACTGACAATCTCTGTGTGGCCTCTAGCAGCAGCAGCCTGCAATGCACTCCTATAGGATCCCCCTGCTGCATTGATATCGGCACCCTTCTCAAGAAGGGCACCAACAATCTCTGTGTGGCCTTCAGCAGCAGCGGCCTGCAATGTGCTCCCATATATTCCCCTCGCTGCATTGACATCAGCACCCTTCATCACCAAAACCAGGAACTAATTGCAACGGTATGCATACCCTTGCAGACCCGCATATTCGTCAAAAACCATGGCAGACCCAAATAAGCTAGGTGATGTTTCACCCCCGTATATACCACACCAATTTTCCTGTAATCTTCACCTACACGGTGTTGTGTGTAAACCATTGTGAGATGTACAGAGCGTTTTTTACATTACACTCATATGTACTGAACCAGCCAGTCGGTAATATACTGAGGGTTTATAGACAACCCAACTATTGTAATGACACCGTAGCTCTTATTGGAATACGAAACCGGGCCTTAAATTCACGAAAAAAACAGAATAAAAGCAACTAAATTCATATTCGGTAGCGCGTAGTACATATGGAACACAATAGAATAAATAATACAGCTAGTTAGAGGTGGAGGCAGAGGATTCGGTAGTGGCGGCAATCTTGCGAGCACGTTTGGCTGCACGCTGGGCTGCCAAAATGTCGAAATCTGTGGGGCCCGTGGTAGTGGCAGGGGTGGCCTTCTTCGCCGAGGACTTGGTGCCAAGCACCTTCCTAAGAACATAATGTTAGTGAGCATCGGAGAGAGAAGCGATCAGATAGCGACACACATATTGAAGCAGTCGAGAATCTCTTGGCCTTCTTCCCCTTGGAGCATGTCGACAATGCTCCAGTAGAAGTCGCGGTAGTTGAAATCCACATCCATCTGGTTCCAATGGTCTTGAGAGGAGATCCCAAAGCAAGCCTGCAAGAGTATTATCAACCTCCACTAGTATCGAGAAAAAGTGGAGACACCCCTGAATTGCAATGTAGCCGACATTGCGATCTGTCAAAGCAGTGATCCCATTAATGGATGTGTTTCCAGCCCGGCCATAGGTGCAGCCGGAGGGTTTGAGCGTCATAGATGGTCCTTGGTAGATGTGTTTCGCAGTCTGTCGAAGTATTAGTAATGGACCAAGGATGCAAGTGAACTCGTACAGCAAATAATGTTGATCCCTCCCAGAGGCCATCCTCCCTGTCATCGGGGTTGAAAACATACCCGTCACGATACATGAGGTAGGGCATGTCCATTCCCAAGACAGCAATGTCGCTGTTGCGGCTGGCGGTATAGGTTCTGGCAGTATACAGGTTAGTGTGAATAGAAGTGTGGCAGAAGAGCTTACTCTTCAGTGGCGGGGAACTTGACGGGGGTGTTGAGCCTTGCAGTGTGCGGGTTGACAAACCCACGATTAGCCTTGGTGCCACTGGCACTGAATTTGATGACCGGCGTAGGAAGGGGATCACCGGAATCAGAGAGGACGACAATGGGCTGGATGTATTCGCCAATCGGGCCCTTGAGAGGGTTTGTGTCGTCCCCGCGAGCACCGCGGACACCCTCCTGAACCTGGAAGAACAGATGTGGCAACATATTTGGGGATAAGATGAATCACACACCTCCGAACAGATCTGCTTGCGAAGTTTGCGCTGACCAGCCAGAGCTATCATGTCCTCGCCAAAGCCAGGAATAGTGCTCTTGATCCTCGCCCAGCTCTCGGTGAGGTTTTTCTCCCTGGCATGACACATCAGATATCGCGTGAGGAAATGACAAAGAAACAGCTTACACAGTGGTGTCTTCACCCGCTGACAGACCTGGTATTGGGGCACCCGAGCATTTATTCAAATCTGCTCGAGTTGCAACATACCATAATGTACTTCACTACATTACGACGTCATCTCACAAGGGCTAATGCTGGCCTGAGCAGTTAGCTAAAAGGGATATAATGTGTCTCGGACCATTAGAAAGACGCTGGACAACAATCCTGGTAAAGGGTTGAAGTGGGAAGTCGCTAATGGAGCAATCACGGAAAGTGTCTTACCATCCTGGAAACGGATTGGGGCTACTGCACATCCCTGACTAAGGGCATATTACGAGGGAACATCCTTCTGAACCAGAGGGATCATTGTTGGGCATCATCTGACGTCTCCAGAACGGCCAAGAGAGGGCTGGACTTGGTCAATCTAACGAATGACTAAGAAACCATACTCGGGTACTGGGAAGCGGCAGCTATCACGATTTTCAGACAAATCACTTAAGCGGTTCAAGACGGAACCATTTGAGCGGAGGGTTACCAAGGAGGGTAACGGAGTGCTGACGAGGAGGTCAGCTAAAAGTTGACATATCAACAATATCCCATCACGATCGTTCTAAGCGATGTAGATCTTGACTCATCGTTAAGCTCGGCTCGTTGATCTTACAAATCTCTCACAATTTGACTAATCGCTTGATATCTGACAGGAGTTCATCGGCTAGCGGCCATACCACTAGTCATATACCCTGAACCCTATTGCTCGTTTGTATCAGTCTCGTTTATATTTAGAATCCTGTAACGTATTTAAGTGGATGGTTATGGGAGGAACACCAGTGAATCTCACCCCACCTGTTGGACGCGAAGTTACTAGACTTCACGCTTAACCGGTAGAGTAGTCATTCATTCGGAGACACCCAGAAGCTATATCAAGTTTCGTTTGTTTTCCCTGTTTGAATATTATCTGTGTTGGATTTGGATCTTTATAAATGACGCGTGGACATATTGGATAAACGGAACGGACACGTGGAATATAAGGAAACGGATCAGACTTGACAATTGGTTGTAATCTCGCAAGGATTAGCAATCGCGGATACTATTTGGAATCGGAATTCATAAGGATCACTTGCTTTACGCATCGGAGTATCATCTCCAAACCTAGACCCACATCATACAAAACCGTTGAACATAAAATCTCGTCTGTCTATCGCGATTGCGCCTAGAACGGATTCGAGCAAGTTTTATCTATACGACTTGTAGGCCTGTAAAGTCTTGCTTCTCAAAGAGAACTAAAGTTCAAATTGCCACAATCTATACTGGATTGGAACCCCGAACTTGCACGAGGACTATAGTGTTTGAGTTGTTGTAGTTGCATTATCGAACTGCGTATTCATTTACAAGGTTTGTGTTGTGGTTATTTCACCGCCAGCCCCATAGTCAGCGTTACACCGCCTCATCATCGCTGTTGGCCAGGGTCTTGTTGACGCCATGCTCGACCATAGTATGGATGCGGTCAAATACACCCACGCGCTGCACAAGATTGCGGCCGTACCCACGGTAGCTGGACCTGTGCGCATCTGCAGACAAGTCGTCGTTCTCGTCAGGGGCACTGCCAAACAGGAGTCAACTGTTGATGGAGGTCATGTACGCGACGCGTCGACACCCACCTTCGTTTCCTCTTGTTGCCGGTGGGTGACCTGGAGTCAACAAGCTTGGTCAAGGCCGCAACCCGCGCAATGAGTTCAGCTGTCGAAGGTTGGTTGGGAGCGGAGCTGGGCGCAAGAGGTTCTGAAGTAGTCGAAGACATGGGTGTTCAATATCAAGGTGGCAAACCAACATGGGCACTTTTTAAACTTCCTTATCCGGACCATGACTCCAATCTGATGGAGCCATCACATGTGTGCGACCATACATCAGCAATCTGGATGCAATTTGCATTTCAAAATTGGGCACTGGAACTGCGCGGCCGAAATTTTCTCTGTCTTGGTGCTCCCTCTCTGGTTTGGTCATGAAAGGCAGGGATAAGTATTCTAAATGGCATCCAACTTCAATCAGCCCGAACAGCCAACTACTGCGTGAGTCCCCTCAATATCTATTTTCCCTCACATGTGCTATTGCCTTCCTCGGACTTGCACTGTTTTCCCCCTAATGCAGAGTCGGTGTCCTTTCCAAGGGTTTCCGATTCCTCCTCTATTTTTCTCTGTGCCTCGAGTGCATGTCTTTGTCCTCAGGCTGCTGGTTTGGCTGCTCCGGAATTTTTTTACTGGTTGAATGTACGAATAAGGCTGAAGTTAAGTTGCAGGCTTATCATTCCAGCGCCCTGATGCGCAATTTGCTTCCGCCTTCTTGGCTACCACCATCAGGAGCGGCGGCCTTCAGTTTTCCAATGATCGAATATTCAAGTGTCACTGTTTCCATTGCTGTCTATCCTCTACGGCCTTCGATGAGAGCCCTGGCTCTGCTTTTCCTACTACTAATGGTCTGGGTGTGCCCATTTCCATGCTCCCACACCTTCGACACAGAAACTGGGCTTTCGCTTCACCAGAACATGTGCGAGTATGTCAATGCACACAACACTGATATGGATGCGGCTTTAGTACTACGCACAGAGCAGAAACGGTGCAAGAGAGAGTGGAAAGAAGCTGAATCTGCTGCCACTGCCGCTGCTGCTACCGCCGCCACCCTTCACCTTAATTTTGATCCTGAGCCAGACGAACCGCAGGTATGTTGCACCTTACTAATTTTTTTAAAACAGTTCTGAGATCATGGCAGAGCCCTGGGGGAGCGGGTATAGATCAGGATGTTGACATGCCCGACCGCGAACCCGAGTCAACACCACCGGGCGAGCAAACACCGCCTTCTCTAGCTGGGCGTCCTGTCCGAGCGAAATGGCTGACTTGGAAACTTCTTCAGCAAGTACCACCCCCACCTACTGAATTCAAGGCACCTGAATCGGAGCCTGAAACAGAGGAGCCTGCCGCACCAGTGGCCTCTGAATACACATGGCAGGCAGTCAAAACCGTCAAAAACTCGTTCGGGATGTTTTACGAATATCCGTCGCACCCCACTCACGATCCAGACTAATCAATATCTCTCGCTGATCAATCCAATATACCAGCACCTCTGTCTGCTGGTTCTGCTGTGCAGGATTCACGGCTGTCCCTGCTCACAGCCCCCCTGCCTCCCCAGCTGTATCACCTGTCATTCCGTCTTTCGGTCCAGCCAGAAATTCAACTGTGTTCGGTTTCATGAACTGGATGTGGTCGGGTTCTATCATGAAATCGATTACCGAATACACACGGCTTATCGAGTTCTTGAAATCCAACAAGTTCAAGAAGGAGGACTTGGAGGGCTTTGATCTCAAAGCGGAACAGCGAAATTCGACCAGCATCTGGGTAGCAGTGTAAATGATATTTTCGGGGGTATGAGCAGAGCAAAGGATGGGTGGAAGGAGGTTGAATTGAAGATTGACATGCCAGATGGAAAGAAACGCACACCGACTGATCCCATTCCGACATTTTCTGTCCCGGGACTTCACTTTCGAAACCTCACTCAGACCATCAAGAGTGCTCTTCAAGACCGCAGCGCGCGTTTCTTCCATTACTTGCCATTCAAACATTTTTGGCAGCCTGCCGCCGCCGCCACACAGCGCATTTATGATGAGATTTATTCCTCTGATGCATTCATCCAAGCTCACGAAAAACTTCAACGACAGCCACGAGAGCCGCATTGCACCCTTGAACGAGTTGTGGCTGCCCTCATGTTCTGGTCCGACTCCACCCATCTCGCCAATTTCGGGACTGCCTCACTGTGGCCACTCTACTTATTCTTTGGGAATCAATTGAAATGGGTATGTGGGAAACCTCGTGCTGGTGCCTGTCATCATGTCGCATACATGCCAAAGGTACTTTCTTGCCCGAAAAAATTACAATAAACAATTGCTTACACCTTCAAGCTGCCTGATAACTTCTTTGACTGGTTCAGGGAGGAAACAGGACACACGCCATCGGCAGAGGTGTTGAAGCACTGCTGGCGTGAACTCATGCATGCCATTGGAAATTGATGCTAGATGGCGAATTTCTCGAGGCCTGTAAACACGGCATCGTGATTGAGTGCCCGGACGGAGTCTCAAGACGATTTTATCCTCGCATTTTCACGTACTCCGCCGATTACCCCGAGAAGTTAGTTGTTCTACTCAACACTTCACGCTACTAACTTGTTCACAGGGTTCTACTCGCCACCATTCGTAATCTAGGCAAATGTTTCTGCCCTCGCTGTCTTGTTACCAAAGAAGAGCTCGACCAAGTCGGCACTGTCAGAGACGATAAAATACGAGTCAACAAGCAGCATATCGATGACACACACTGCCAATCCTTTATTCAGTGTGCACGTAACTGGATTTATCCCAAGGCCCTAGTCATCAAAAGCACCAAGGTTGAAGGACTCCTGTGGGCGAAATCCTGGGGTACCGACAACGGTATGGCATTGAATATATCTGTTAATGATAATCTGATCATGGCAAGCACAGAACACTTTTTCGGCTGTCTCAGAATACAGTTCAGGCATCTTTACCATGCTCGTCGTCGATTTCATGCATGAATTTGAACTTGGCGTATGGAAGACAATTTTTACCCATCTGATTTGGATGCTTGTGGTGCACGGGGGTGACACCATTCAAACCCTGAACAATAGGTTAGGCTGCCATATAATTCACATCTGATTCAATATTTACAGGTGCATAGGTATCGACTGGTGCCGACGTTTGGGAAATCGACCATCCAGCAGTTCACCAACAATGCCTCAGCGATGGGGGGGTTGGCGGCCCGCAACTTTGGAGACCTCCTGCGGGTGTGTGTGCTGTATTGTTTCGCCCCCTGTTCAGCACTCATCATGTGCAAAGTGTGCCCTCCCCGTTTTCGAAGTGAGGAGCACGACTCTTACATTCAAGGCCTCCTCTTTTCTCTCGCATATTGGCACGCTTTAGCCAAACTCCGTCTTCATACCGATTCTACAATCAGCACACTCAAAGGGGTAACAAAGCAGCTCTTTCGACAATTGCGCCACTTCACGAACAAAATCTGCCCTGTGTTTATGACACAAGTTGCCGAGAGAGGAAGCAGCAAGAGGCCGCCGGAACTCCAAGAAAGCCGAGACTGCAAAGGCAGCTGGCAAGGCGCCACCGAAGGGTGCAACCGGTGGCAGCAAACAGAAGATATTCAACATTTTTACGTACAAGGGCCATTCCCTCGGAGACTATATACGCACCATATTGTTTTTTTGGTACCGTAGATTCGTATTCCACCCAGCTGGTGCAGTATTTCCACTTCTCCTGTTGCATTCACTGATTTTTGCTTTGGACGATGCAGGGCGAGCTCGAACATAAAAGAGTAAAGGCATATTACGCCCGCACCGACAAGAACGATGCTGTTGGTCAAATAACACAGTTGGAACGGCGTGATACTGCACTCCTGAAGATCTCTCACGAACAAAAGGAGGCCGCAAAGAAAGCCAACAACATTCCCCCAGTCGCCTCCATTCTGCAAAAGCGCAAGCGTCCTCAGGGTTGCAAACCTGCTCAGAAGACACTCCCTGCGCTTGATTTCGCTGAGTCGGAATCACTACCGTACACCCCTCCCGAATTTCACTATCATATTTCTCAGTCCCAAAATTTCCACTTCAATCTGAGGCACTGGCTGGGCAAGAACCACGGAGATCCGGAAGTCAAGGTATGATATTCAACATCTTCATAAGTAATAGCTGAGAACTGTACAACAGGATTTTCGTTCCAAGCTACAAGAGCACTTACTTGGCCGGCTACTCCATCCAACTTGGTCTGGTGACAGCCAAGAATTCTCGCAGGAAAAACGGAACCATCTCTTGATTGTTAACAACCGTATCTATCGCCACAAGGTCCTTCGAGTCAACTACACCTCATATGATGTTCGCCGGGGGCCAAGACTCCATGAATCTTCGGACTCAAGCGGATATTATGACACTGGTGCCTGAAGGCGCAACGGACGGTCATCCATTCTCCTATGCTCGCATTCTCGGCATATTCCACTGTGATGTTGTCCACAATGACAACGGTACCCTCACCACCCCTGTTCCTCTCAGCTTCCTCTGGGTCCGCCGCTTCTGTCTCAACCATAGCTTTAAGGGTGGATTTAAATGAAAATGGCGGATTGAATTCCTGGACGAACAGGCCGCAGACGCGTTGTGAGGTCTCCGAGTGTGCTATGCACTGCTCGTCGCCTCATGGCCCCTGCGAACCATCTGCACGAGTAATGGGACGAGCTCAGACGTACGTGACAGATCTTCCTAAATGGGATTCCACCTTACCGGAAGCAGCTTCGAGCGAGACCAATGTTCTCCCCACCATCCGCATCGTCTCCCCCGCCATTCGACCTTGCTCCTGTACCATCGACACCCGGATACGACCATTCCCCACGATCTGGGACTCTCGAAGCCCTCCTACAACACGACATCTCCAAGAACCCGACGCTCCCCATACCACATGGATTGCATTCATCACTATTTGGTGTACAGCGACAGGATACGACCGGTCCCCTCCCGTGGCGCGTGGACGACCTCCCCCCTTTACTGTTCCCAGACGACCTCTCGCACTGGACGGACCTACCGTGTGCCTGACGCCAACCCATCGGATGAGGCAGAGGATATCCCGACACAGCCCGTTCCCCCACTTCACACGACACATCGACTAGCTGAGGGAGACCATCTGTCTCTCCTCCTCCTGAATCCGATGCGACCACCAGGCCGTGCCTGAAGCTCCAAACATATTCCAAGGTCATTCAGCCTCACTGTACCTCGCGCGCACCCAAAGATGATTGGTCTCCTCAGCTGAGGTGCCGAGTCTCCTGCTGTATATGCACCCCATAACACCTCATGACATCCCCTGCCCCCTGGAAACACCTGCGACCGCATGGCGCCTCTGGAAACATGGGAAGTCGTCGAGGAGGTATAAAAGGGAGCACATTTAGTAGGAGTAGTGAGTACCTTCCGGCCTGCAGAAGTAGCTTTTGGGGTGTTTCCCCCACTTACTGTACCACTCTTACTCAATCTAAAGGGGTACTCCCAGCCTTCCCCGACCTTGTACCTCTCGTGCACCCTCCTCCTCGCCCACTGCTAGAGGCAGGCCACACATCTTACATTTGCTCGTTCATTGGTGTCTTACCTCTCACACCTCCATCAGCAGGGTCCCTCCTCACCGGACCCGGTGTCACATTTTCCAGGCTTCCTCGATTAGGATCACCATTCACACGAGCTTCGCTCTGTAGAAAACAGGCCCAGAGAGAAGCCATCACACTCAAATCGCCGTCCATAGCCAACGAGACCAACCGTCTCGCCGTCGACTCGAGCGATGCCGGTGTCATCATCTGAGCGACACTCATCGCATCTCCAGCGCTGGTTCTAAGGGGAAGAGCGCACAAAGGAAGTCAGACAGGGCAACACATTTAGGGTTCCAGTACACTTGTACGGGGAACCAGGTCTAGTAAAACCCACCTTCTCTATCGTTTTTTCCACTAACAACAGGTCTGCCACACTCATCCACACCCAGGAGACGAACGGTCTCCACGAACCACCGTTCACACACACACACACACCCACCGCTCATACAAGGCCGATTCATGCACAGACCTTCCGCTCTATCATTTGACTGTACCTTCCCCTCTAGAGGACGAACATAGTCGAATTTGAATCATATATTTTTCGATACCAACACCGCGGTCCTTATCACAGCGTATGGCTTTGTCGATCCCGATGAGGTCATTCGAGAGTCACACCTCATTCCGGCTTTCTGTCATGGTCCTACAAATGTGGTCGCCTACACCACGCTAGGCAGGAAACCAGACGAGTTTGATGACTGGTGGTACCACTACATGAATTTGTGCGTCATTTTAATTCTGCCCTTCGCATGGGTACTGAGGTCTTCTATTTTGAAAGCTTTGTCGATCGTGACATGTTTATGCAATAGTTCAGTGGTGGTGTCGGTCACTATCAAGGCAGTGTCCCGGACACGGATGCTGATGAGCCGAGTCTTCCTGACGATGATGAAGACGTTGCTGGAGGTGCCTCCGATGTCCTGGCTAATAAGCCAGAGGAGACGGATTGGACTCAGACGAGGAGAAGGAGGAAGAGGCAGAGGAGGACAAGGAGGAGGACGACGATGAAGAGGAGGATAAAATTGAAGACGAGAAAGAGGATGAAGACTCGGAGAAGAACGAGGAGGAGGAATTCGGACCAGATGATGGCAAAGATGGGGTCGATGATCTTACTGCACAATTCGGGTATGATGAGCTTTGATATATATTTTTTTCATTCTTGAACCAATACCACAATTCATATGATATTCAAACTCTAGATTTACATTTTTTATTACTGTCACCCTGTGAAGTTCGCCCAAGTCCAGCAAAATGGCATGCAAACGCAACACAAGCTCAGGCTGAGATCTGCAAACCCTTCACCAACCTTCTGTACCTTTGCAGGTCTTCGCCAGCATTGCATAGTATTTACAATGGTAGGTAGTAGGTCTGCAAAGCGATTGTACACCGCCATCAGCGCATCGTGTGATTGCAATCGTCACCAGCGATCAGCGAGATCTCCCGGTTTGGTGATGTTTGCAGAAGGATTCTGACAATCTCAGTGTGGCCTCTAGCAGCAGCAGCCTGCAATGCGCTCCCATAGGATCCCCCTGCTGCATTGACATCAGCACCCTTCTCGAGAAGGGCGCCAACAATCTCTGTGTGGCCTCTAGCAGCAGCAGCCTGCAATGCACTCCCATAGGATCCCCCTGCTGCATTGACGTTGGCACCCTTCTCAAGAAGGGCGCCAACAATCTCTGTGTGGCCTCTAGCAGCAGCAGCCTGCAATGCGCTCCCATCTGCTCCCCCTGCTGCATTGATGTCGGCACCCTTCTCGAGAAGGGCGCCAACAATCTCTGTGTGGCCTTTAGCAGCAGCGGCCTGCAATGCGCTCCCATGTATTCCCCCGGCTGCATTGACATCGGCACCCTTTTCAAGAAGGATGTTGACAATCTTTGTATGGGCATAGTATGATGCCACAATGAGCTCTTGATGCTCTGAATGCTGCAGTAATGGAGCCCCCTCCAGCAAAAAGTTTGTAGTTTCCACAAGGTTTGCAGCTGCTGCAATCCACAATGCAGAGGTTTGTGATGGCCAATCTGAGTAATTCCATGGTGGGGTAGTGCCATTTCCACCTCATTGTTTGCCTCCATTACAGGGCCTGTTCAAGAAACTTCAGAAGAATTTCTCTGAGTTGAACTTCAGGCTGTCCAGCAGCATGTGCGAGGCAATATTGACAATAGTTGTGGAGATGGGAGGTCAAATTGGAGGGAAAAGCTGACAAATCGGAGGACACATTAGAGCTTGAATCTGAGTACAACTCGGAGGTAGAATCTGACAACAAGTTTGAATTTGAATCTGGGGATGTGTCTCGAAATTCTTTGAAGGCAAGGTATGTGAGCAGAGTGCATGCTATCTCCATCTGTGCACCTGGGAATTTCTCAGGCTAAATTTTGTCCAGATATTCCTGTGTGGTGAAGTGGACAAGTCGCACCAAAGAAGATTCCTTGTCCACCATGACAAGCCCAGCACAGACAGAGAGAATAGTCTCAATATCCATAACATTGTCCTCATCAAGCTCTTGTGAATCAGGCTCAACTGCCAGTGCTATCTGTAGTTCTGAGACAGTTAATGGCCTCTTTGCATTCACCACCCAAGCAAGAGTGAGTAGGCGATCTGCTTCTTTTCATCCCCCTGGTCTTCAATTTGTTTCATCACACTGCCATAGGTTGCATTCAAGCCCTTTGGTAGATGATTGAGAGCCTCTTGCACTGCCTTTACAGAGAGTTTTTCCCGGAGAGATTCAATGTGGAGCTTGGCAAGTAGGAACCTGCTCATAGCCGTCAGTCATTTCCAAGTAGTAAATGATTACACCTTACATTCCAGCCACAGTATCAGTGATCTTTGCATGAATTTCCTCCTGTAACACAGGCTTCTTCCGAATGTGCTTTGACAGGTGGGAAGACAACTCAATCTGTGAATCAATGTATCCTCGAATATCCTCTGCTGCTGCATGAATCTCCAGTGTTTCCAAGATTGGGAAAGGAGAAGTGTAAGGCTTGAGGAGCACTCACAACTGGGAGAACGTTGTACACTTGTCCTGGCGGGATCAAGCGTTACTTGAGTGGTAGACTACTGTCTATACTCTTCAAGAGACTACCAAGAGCCGGATTATTCCGTGCTCCCGTGCGGTAGACTCCTTTGAACTCCGGATATTCCAGAGAACTGAGCAGATTGTAGGCCGTCGTGACCTGTCGTGATAAGGACGTAAATGTAGCGTGAAATGGGGAATTGTGTAGGATTATAGTCGCCTGGTGCCTAGTGCGTGTGCCAGGCAAGGCAATACCAGTGCTCATGCCTCTATCAGGGCCTCAAAGAGGGCTGGAAAGGTGCTTTGAGCGGGTTTGTGTAGTGGTTTGTGATAAGAGATAAGATGTGTTACTATGTGACTGTTACAGGTGACTTGTATGTAAAGAGTATGTAATAAGCGAATATGATTCCTTACAAGAAGAGCTCTGGAGAAACACTCGGCCTTGAAGTGATCATCAAGTTCACATTGCTACCCATTGCTGCCAGTTGTTTGAGTAGAATACCCGTTGAAACTCGGGACATTCATCCATGGCATCAACAATAATGAAGGCCTGTGAAAGCTCCATGAGGCAAGAGCTGAGAACATTGACAACTTCTTCCAGAGATGGGTGCAGTGCCCTTCTCTCGGTGCTGCATATATAAATTCTCTGCAATGGAGCCAATATCCCTGTCATGTACAAACTGTCTCCAGAGACCTGCAAGAAGGCCTCAATGGTGTTTGGCTGTCAACTTCCTTGTGATTCAAATAAATGCAAGCAACACCAATATTTTTGCCTATGAATTGGGTGCTAAGATGGCCCACAACCATTGATCTAGAATTGTCATAATTATTATAAACCACTCAATGCAGAGAATGAACACACACAAGGACTGTTTTCCCAGCACCAGCTGTATATTTTAACTTTATTAGTCTAAGTTGCATATGAGGGCAATGAATTACATACGAATTCCACGGCACCAAAGGGTGCTTTCAGAACCAGATTCCCATTTTATAAAGACAGGATCTGCAAGCAGCCATCCACCAGTTCCCTTCTCCCCGCTCCTGTGAAATATCTGCCTGTCGTAGAAAGAAATTGATAGGTGAAAGCCAGTTAAGGATGATCTCTCGTTTTTCTGCTTCCCCATGGTAGTGAACGTGTATGGTTCCAGATCCGGCATTTACATTGGGACCATACCCAACACCTCCACTACCGCCCTGTTGGCCACCCTGTCCACCATCGCCTCCTCTGCCTCCTGGGTAATATAAATACTGATGTTGGTATCCTAAAGGATTGTCTCACACCTTGGATGGTAAGGTGGGGTGGTGAGGTGTTGCCATTCTGTATAAGTGTGGATCTTATGTATGAGGGACAGCACAATTTCAGCCAGTGTCAAGGTTCACATGGGAGACAGAGCTGACCAAAGAGGATGGATGTAGTACTGCAATAGACTTGGGGGTGGTAGCACGAAGAGCGTATTGGAGATTAAGAAGAGGGATCGGAGAAGCATGCACAGGCCACATTGCGCTTTAAATCAGTCAGGAGGCTTTGACAGCAGATCCGGGGAAGTGGTTGGCCGCATTGTTCGCGTGCTGTACGTACATGAACGTCTAAACTTAGATTGATGTGGCGCTTCAGCAATGACAGTGACGCTTCCATATTGCTCCCGAATGAACTGCAGTAGCCCTATTCGAAATGCAGATTAGTCGATTTTTCAGCTTAATGGCGATGAGCTGGAGCAAGGGTGTGCCGGGCCGAGAAGCCGAGACCTAGGGCAGGGAGGGTGGGTCGACCAGATGGCCAATAAAAAAAAAATGACCTCTTCTATTTTGCCCAAAACTCATCTAGAGGACATTCAAGCTATAAAACACCTCCGTGCTCCCTCGAGCTTGTACAAAGCCCGAATCAAGTCTAAACGAAGCTGCATCACCCAGATCCGACCCTTTAGGAAGTGTTCCGTCATCGAGTTGGCACTGCTTGGCAGCGGCAACTAGCAAATCATCACTATTTTTGACCAAAGACATGGCTCATTCCGAGGTGACACTAATCGAGCTGCGGAGGGTCAGCCGGGCAAGAGGCATCGCAGAGGGTGAGGAGACGGTATCGCGTACATTGCTATTGGAAATGTTGTGCTGATATTATCGAACCGTTTCCGGACATTCAAGTCGTCCAGAGCACAAGAGAACCCTTGAAGTCAACTTGGTACTAGTGATTTCGAGTTGCCGGAATAGTGTTATGGCTGAAAATGAGTGTTGAAGTGTCCCGTTCGTGCCGAACCAAGAAGCGGATCAAAAATTACCTTATTTGGACGTCACGTGGTAGGGTGGTTCAGAGCAAGGGATTGCTAATAAAAAAAACGGCCCTAGGTATTTTTTTTTTGGTTTCAGAATCCCCTTGAGCTGGAGGGTAGTAGCTACAGTGCACAGCATGAGGACTTGCGGGTGTTGCGCGGTCGCCGTATTGTTCGGGTACAGTACTTACGTGGGTGCCAAAAACCTAGATTGACAGTGGTGCTTCTGCACTGACAGCCAGATTTCATTTCGCACTGACAGGGAAGATACAAAATTGAGCTCCGATTCACAGATAGAAAAGAAAAATCGGGGAATGTAGGCGATAAACTGAGGTACTCTTGTTGGAAATGGAGTACAATCTATGAGACGAGGAGGTGCCAACAACTCCCTTTTCAACTGGATCAGCGGCCGTACCTTTAATAACGCCGTCTTAATCACCGGCATTGATCGGAGTCCGATCAAATTTAGCTCCACATGTACCCGGCTCCCCGCCTGCACAGGTATTCCCGCCCCGGCCCCCAGGACCGCTACGCTCGCCCCGGCTCTCTTCCACGGCCAAGAGGACCACAACGGCGATGTGTACCGGCCATTCGCCTCCGGCCTCGATGGTAATCGAGCGCCCAGCTGCTCTGATGCGTCGCAATCCGATCTTCGCTGATATCTTCTCGGTTCTTACGCCCGGTGCCGACGCCACGACTCACAGCGCCATCCAGCGCTGCTTGTTGCTGGCTCTCACCAGCGTCCTCCTCCTTTTCTCAGTACTTACTCGCCCTTCCCCTGGGACCCGGCGCCTTTCTTGCAAACAAAGATTACTGTCATGCTCGCGATACACCTCCCTACGGCAGCTGTCCACAGCATAGGTTTTAACGAGGTACGTCTACAGTTTGTATTTCCCCTTCGTCCCGCCCGGGCCTTTTCCCTTCGTGCTCTCATTTTAATATTTGCTCCCTTGCTGACTCTCTTACAGCCTTGTCCTTTGCCCCTACAAGCGCCGCATGCCATGCACATACGCGCCATGTCCGTCAGCGCCCACGGACATCGACGCAGCCTCCGCCCCTGCCATACACATCTGCCTCCTCTCGCGCCTACTTGTCTCGGATGCGCGAACCGATCGTCGCGAAGCAACGATGTCGTTCCTCGGGGAACTGGGCGGCCTGGGCACCGGCGGCGATGCGATCCACCCGCGTTGCGCTCGTAATCTACGGTCTACGGCGCTCGCGCGCGCCTCCTTGGCGTCTCTCCGACGGGTCCACTTCGCGTACGCCGTCAGCATCACGGTACTTTTCCGCGAGGATGTCCTCAGGGCTGTCGTCTTCGCCGACAGATTGAGACCTGGAACACGTCTTGAGCGCCATTAGGGCCTCGGTCTTGGAGGCCCCAGCGAACCCGGGAACGAGAACAACCTGCACGTCCTCCTTTTACCAGATAACTTACACTTCCACACTGTGTTCGTTGCTGCTCAGACCACCGCGGAATGCACGAGAGCGCGCACATTTGGGAAGGTACGTCACTCCCATTCCTTTGCTTTCTACCAACGCCCTTATCTTGTGCAAAAAGACTCAGGCCAGGCTTCCACTGTCGCCATTCGATGCCCTGTTCAATGCGCAACAATTGTACATGGCGGTTAGTCTCCTCCCCATACCCTCTACATTGCGCCGCCACATCGTCAGGCATTGGGTAGCACAGCAAATCGGTCGTTCATCAACGACACCGTCCGTACCCGTGGCGGCCTCATCAGTGGACGATACGAGCTCCCGACGACCGGCACACGCGTCCCCCCAAGACACGTCGCCTCCCTCTCCCCCGTCCCTCCCTCTGGCTCTCTGGCCCTCGATCTACCTTCGCTGACCGCCTACAGCCCCGTCACCTCCATCCGTCTCCACGTGTCGATTTCCCCGCATATCGCGTCTCCACCTACGCGCTGCGGCTCCAGCAACCCCTCTCCCCCAATCGACGACGCTCCTCCCGCAGCACCTTCAGCGGGCCCCCGCGCATTCGCCTTTGGAGCCCGCAAGCTACAATACGTCTCCGAAGCGGTCCACACGCGGGCAAAATACGCACGTTGCGTACGACGAACTGGTCGTATCCGCCGCGCCCGCCACGTCCCGCCCACATCCACCGCCGCGTTCTCGCCCACGTCCCGCGCTGGGCTATCACGATCTTGCGACCCAAGCCCTCGCCACGCGCAGGCGACTGCGCACCAGGCGAAGACGTTGCGCAACCACAGAATTGCGTGGATGGGTGTCGAGTCACCGCTGAGAAGTCGCGGGGAGGTGCGCGGGTCGTGCATTACGTGCGGGGGGTGTGGAAGAAGCAACCGCGAAAGAACCGGATACTCGTAGAAATGGGGCGGGCTCTCTTTCACTATGCTTCCGCCGCTCGACGGCAGCCCCCAAGGGATACCGCGCCATGACCGGCAGCAGAGCAAATCCCATTACCAATGGAGCGTGTCGCATCCGCCCTGCATCTCCCTTATCTAGGACCACCTACGTATCCCTTCTCAGATTGCCGTGTCCTGAATCCTCACTTTATCTGTCGTACTCAGCAATTTCTTCTTTTTATACTTCGAACCATCTTGAGCTGTATACAGTCCTCAATGAATGAATTCCGGCTTTGAGGCGCTCTCCTGCAAGTAAAAAAAAAAAGACTGAATATGGGTCGGGAGAAGATGCTGCGCTACTCACCTAACAACACCATCCCTTCACGTTATCCACACCCAGAAATCAACTCTAATCCTGGTCCAGGGTTTGACCTGAGCTCTGCGATTCCTTGCGCCTCCTGTGCACGGCGGCCCGGTACTCGATAATTCGCAAAAAATCAGTGTACTACAGTACCATTGGCATTTTCCTGTCCCCCGTCGGTCCATCTCCTCGGCGAGGCCTCCAAAGCTATCAAACAGCCCCAGGCTTGGAGGACGCCTAAACTTTTACTTCCCTGAGATCCATCCGATGCGCAAATTGAAGCCGGCGCATTTCCTTGCGTATGTCGACTATTGGCTGGGAGCTGCCTTTCCGGCTTTGTGGTGCTTATAGGTCCTAACGGCAGCAACGTCCCGAGCTGGTACTCCGACCCCGCTCACTATGACTTCGTCGCCTCGATGGATCGGAAGGCGCAGGCCGCGGCGCGGGCGGGCACCGCAGAGGATGCGTTTGTCTGTCCGAATCGTACACCACCACGAGCCGGGGGGACGCGGTGGAGCACCGGTACGAGGGCGCGGACAGGATGGCGCGGCCCGGCGGTGGGCCCCGCAGGGCGTGGTTACGAGGGAGTTTTTTGTAAAGAAACGAAAACGACTACGCGACGCGACTCGACTCGACTCGTGTCCTCTATTATCACCCGCTCCCCGTCTCACAATAATGTAAACTGTACCTCTGTACCTAACTGTTCGTCCGTGCGTGCAATGTACCAAGCATAAATGCATAAATGAAAGAAAACAGTCCGTGTCCCGTCGTCTCCCCACCTCCTCGCCGACACCTACACCCACAACCCACCAACCCAACCGGCGGTCGCCCCGCACAAACGAAACGACGAATGCGCAGGAACTAAGACCCAAGAACGATGCCCCGCCCTACACGCCCGCGCGCCGCAATACCCGCACGCCCGACACGAGCACGAGCAGCAGCGCGAGGAGGACGCCCGCGAGCGCGGGGCGGTTGGCGAGCGCGGAGGAGCAGCCTGTGCAGGAC
The DNA here is from genome assembly GCA_029378375.1 of Mycena olivaceomarginata. Classification (NCBI taxonomy): domain Eukaryota; kingdom Fungi; phylum Basidiomycota; class Agaricomycetes; order Agaricales; family Mycenaceae; genus Mycena; species Mycena olivaceomarginata. The sequence continues at coordinate 55,727 of JARKIC010000828.1, read as the reverse complement.
CAGCCTAGAAGGGAGGGTGAGTGGGTGAGAATTAGGTTATGGGGGGGAGGGGAGAGAAGAGAGAGGGGGGAAGGAGGAAAAGAGGGAGGGAAGAGAAGAGAAGTAGGGAGAGAGGCGGGAAGGGCGGGGAAGAGACGGAGTGGAGACGGAGAGGAAGTCGAGGTGGGGAGGAAAGAGGATCAGACGGGCTAGGAGGGAGGCGGAGGGGGAGGCGGAGTGGGTGGGTGGATGGGACAAGAAGAAGGCAGCAGGGAGCGGGGGGGGAAATGAAGCGGGACGAGATGGAGAGCTGGGAGGCGGGGAGGTACAAGAAATGGATGGAAAGGAAATAATGATGGGACAGGAAGCGGGGTAGAGGGAAGGGAAGGGGAGATGCAGGGAAGGAGGACCGGGACCGGGGGTAAGGACGAGAGCCCTGGGTTTGCACGCCGCGCCAGTGCTAATGCCGTGCCGTGCGGTACGGTGTGGATGGATGGGGCAAGGTAAGAAAAGAAAAGCAGGACGAGGGAGGGAAGGGAGGGAGGAGTGGAAGAAGGACGTCAGGGAGGGGGGACCGGAGGCGTGTGCGGTGAATAGACGAGAAGTGGTGTGTGGGACGACAGGTAACCCATTCGGAGGTTACACGCCGCCGTGGGTAACGCGACGGCGTCCCTCCCCCGTGCCACGAAGCACCGCAGAGAGTAGAATCCAGTCCAGTACAGTAAAGCAGAATCGAGCAAGCCGACTCACCACTAGACAACGGGGTGTACGCCTGCGGTGTGTACATGACAAACGAGAGGGCGGTATGGGGCTCATGTACCCCGCACGGGCGGTCGCGCTGGGGCCGCGGTCGTCCCACATGTGCAGCGTGTACGACGCCTGTGCGAGCTTGGTCCCGGGGTTTGCCTGCGGGCTGTCGTTAGCATCATCGCCACCGAATATTCAGAAGCGCACCTGATTATACGAATAGATATCCCACACGACGCTCGTCGCTGTCCCAGGAACACGCCCCGACGGGTCTGGCCCCACGGGGTACGTGTTCCCGTTGTCGCCCACGGCGCTGAGGGTGAGGCTCGTGGGCGTCGCAAGGACACTGGTGAGGTTCCACCCAATGGTGATCATCTGGTTCTCTGCTATCTTGAAGAAGCTCGTGGCCGTCTGCGGCGGCTGCGTGATGTTCGCGAAGCCGGGCGGGGCCGTCTGTGCGATCGAGGGCGCGTTGGAGACGCTGTTGGAGGCTGGAGGGGGGGTGGGAGCTGATGCGGAGGCGCCAGATGCGCCGGGTACGCCGGACGGTGCACCAGAGAGGGGCCGGAGGCGGACATGGCGCCGTCAACGGAAAATTGGAGTCGTACAAGAGAGAAAAGCACAGCCACCGCTCATGACGTGCAGATTCGCCGTGTTGGCCGCGTTTCTGTCACACGGTTTCAGAAATTCAACTTCTTTCTTGGGTCTAAGGATCCTCCTTCTGCCCAGACTGCTTGTCATTGAGCCGTCTCCAGTTGTTGCCCTTAAAAAAGGGCTTGTTGTGCTAAAGAAAAATTCACACTTGCTTACCTTTTTCAGCACCACAGCCTCAAATCATTATCAGGCCAGGTCTTCTGTCCATACCCAGACCTGATATTGGTATAGCTAATATCAGTTGCCCTGACCTTAACTCATGCTATCCTAACCTGAAGAAGTCACTAAGTAGACTTTTTTGCAGCATCTTGCCTTTGGTTTTCCACTGCTGAAAGTACATCCACTAACAAAGTATGTCAAAGTTGCCCAGAAAATACTTGGGGGGAGGCCGATGCTGCGCACGGCATAACTCGTACTTTACTTTTTGTTCTCCGGGATGACAGTCAGTCCCCTTCTCCTTATGGCATGCAGGCATCAGACAGCTATGGGTAAGGTATAGTGCATTCAAATACAGTCAACATCCCAAAAGTAAGGCCAATTTCTCAAAATTCATGTGTTACACAATATGTGGGCAGTTCGGGGGGAGATCCCTTCTATAAATTTGTAGACAGAGATGTTATGAAGATGCTAATAATATTTCGAAGGGATCCAGGTGGAACTGAGGCAGGAGTTGTCCTCGCAAAGTCATCAAGGGTTGGCAGTTCAAGTCAAAGCCAAAAGGTATATCTAAAGATTCATGAAAGGGATTACATATACAGATCCTAGTAATTAGTTGGCGCATTTATTTCGAGAATTCGCTCTTATTTGGGATGTTGACGGTATTTTATGCACTATACCTTACTCATACAAGTTGACATTGTGTACACGGCTCTGGAGGTTTTAATGAGCCATGAAACAGCGGGATATGAGATTGTGATGGGAAAAAGCAGAAGAGTGGCAGTGCAGTACTTGCGTACGAAGCGCTTCAGGTACATCCGAAATCAATGATCGCCGGTTTGATCGCCGGTTTGATGCTCCTAGGCCCAGACCATCCTACATCGTGATGAATGTATTTCAAAGTTTTAGCTCACTCCATAGACAACTGGGGATTGATCACTGGCTCACTCAACATAAACATGCCAAGGCATTTGTTCAAGCTCCAGGTGGTCACTACTTTGATGGCCAGTTCCCCTTTTGGAACTATTATACCATGTAACCTAAAAAGGAAGTTCCCATGATTTTTCACTGTTCAGCCTATGTTTTTGATAGACTTGGCTCACAACTCTGTAGGTGTGCTCTCTGCATAGAGTTGACACAGGTAACAGAATTTGGAAGGTTTCACCACCCATTCAAACTCCAGGTGGTATTTTTATTCACCCAGTGTATTTTGCTAAACCATGTGGTTAGATGTCCTCTTTGTCATGGATGGAACATGTTTCCCAGCGTTTCAATACCCTCTGGATTGATTGGAGAGGTCGATTGGACCATAGGAGGTCCCGATAATCCTCCAAGGGCACTGCTCCTCAATTTTGTTGCAATCTTTGGAACAGTGTGCAGGAACAAGTGCATATTTGGCCTCAGTAATTTTTTGTAATATAAACACAATATATTGGAGTGACATATCAGAGTTAAAGAGGCTGTACACCTCTGCTCTACAAACACACACCAATATACTGTGTTTTGGATGTTCTTAGCATTTGGCCCCACACTTGGATAGCTCAATGCTTAACCAGGCCACCGGCAACATGGGATTATCCTATAGATTTGGTTAATGGCCATTACAAAGTGTCTGGACACATAGCGCACTCTTCAGTTGTGGCCCACTGAGAGGTACCCACCTATTTGGAAATAGTGCAATGCTGAGCAGGTTCCTATTGCTGATTATTGGTGACTGAATGTTTCTGAGGTCCACAGAGTCGAAAATTGATGTCCCCTAATTTCTGAGAAACAATCAGCAAAGATATTCCGATTTTACTGCTCCCCTGCACAAAGAAGTGCCACAACACCCATGTGCACATCTGGCGAGGCATTATATTTGGATGTAAAATGGAGTTGCTTTACCCGACGAACACGATGAACATGTCGCCTGAAGACTCCACACCCCTGCACAAACCTCCCATGTCATTTTTTCCAGGGTGATTTATTTTGATATTTTTCCAATATTTTCTGTATGTGTCAGTAAAGTCAATTTCCTTATTTCTTTGGTGCCAAAAAACCTTTCTTACTCCCATCCTCTCTTGGTGGATGGCCAGAAGTTCACCGTATCACTGGTATTGATTGACTGAAGTATGGTTAAGCAGGAATATTTTTGTCGTGGACTTGGCCCTCAGGTAGGGATAGTCAGGGTTTTTTTCTTTGATTCCATGTCATCATAATGTTGAAGTCCACTGTGTGATAAGGCCATTAAATCTGACAAGCGGCAGAGCCTGCTACCCAGAAACATACAGGCCTTTTGAACAACAATTAATCAATTAAGAACATGACTAGTCTAGTAGTACAGGCAGCCCAAGACTCGCTCGGTTGGTGCTGGCACACCAACCAGCTCGCATTGGCCCACAGAAAAAAACACCTAAGATATTGGGTATCTTTCTTTCGGTATACCAGTGGCTTAATTAGGACAGCGATGTTTAGGAACCTCTTGACCAAGAACCAAAACTGTTAGTCACAATCCAACTTCAAGACCATGTCCAGTATTGAATCTGTATATCTAGCTTGAAATCTGAGAGAACTGATCAATCCCTGCTGCAAAAGTTCATTATAACTAAAGGGACAGAGATCGTACTATGTTGTACATGAATCAATCTCACAGGAACCGTTTGAACTTGAACCGAGTTGTGTTCCCCTCTCAAATGGGCAGAACAACAAGGTCCTGAACGGCAAGTAGAATGGCTTTGCAGCAGCCGAAGTAATTTGGCAGGGAGAAGATGGGCTTATGTGAAACCTGCTGACAAAAATGTGATGCACCCAAAAGGATTTTGATCTTGACGTATATCAGAACCCATACCTAAAGGTAGCGGGAATTTTTTTGAGCCCAGAAGCAGCACAATCTGTGTAGAACTGACAGAGTTATAGCTCTATTGAGTTTGAACATTGGACAGTGATTTCACATCAATTCAGCACACATTCAGTATGAAATATTTCCATACACAGATCACAGATTGCCTTGTGGCTCGTTCCACCTGAAGATACAGTATTTCAAATGAAATATCTCAGCTTTTCTGCACAGAATAAATGTCTTTGAGGCCCTACAAAAAAGTATGTTGTTGCTCCTCTTGCACCTCCCAGAACTCGACCACTCCAGATGTACTACCATGTATTATAGAGCAATATGATAGCCATGTCAATAAATTAAAACTCTTACCAGTTGGCCCAGGGCATCTAAGCACATGTTGTGTCACTGGAGCCTAATTCTTCAGAAGTTAAATCCTTTGTTTGATCAAACTTGGCTGATGTGAACACATTGTGACACTGATCATTTTGGCTGCATGAACATTTTGGTCCTAAAGTGACAAAAACTGTGGTTTGTACTGCCAAAAATACATATATAGAGTCTACACATCAAGCCTGCCGCAGAGTCCCCACCAACTAAAATATATATGTGTTTTGAAAAAAATAATAAAAGATCCACCAACAGATTTGAACCGGCCCCATCTTTATGGATTACATCATCACTAAATCCATTAGATTGAGCTCTTAAAAAGACTTCAAAAATCTAATGAACACAGCCACTATTTTCCTTGCATGAACCAAACACACTGATAAAGATTTCGCCAACTCGAAATTCTGGTCTCCGATTGATTAAAAGAACGAGTACATAAAGTACTCGTAACCTGGCACCTAATACTGTATCATTTCGACCAAATGTTCACAGGGTGTCACCTGTCACCTAAGATGTTCACTGGAACTGGTGTTCAAAATCGGTCCGACTGTGTCACCTACCTGGGAAATGTTTATTTTGTCAAATGGCTTCCCCAGACCCTCAAAGACCACCCATGCTGCCCAGCCATCCCAATGGGGCTCGAGAAGGTGATAAAATAGTTACAGACAAGGGATTGGGCCGCCATGGATGACTTTGTGCTCGCTTACTGTCGAGTTGTGTCCTTACACAATTAACCAAGGAGATATTGAGCAAAACAATCAACTACAATCATATTGCAGCATGAATTTGCATAGAAACAGAGCAGAGATGTCGCACGATTTTTTGAAGCGGAGTTTTGCGTCGTAAATCTCCGTGAATATCTAGCACTTACCTCCAGGGAATTCTAATCTTCTTGATCGCCCCCATCCTTCACTCATCAATGGACACCGACAACACATTCAAAAAATCCGACTGGATTGACAAAGGCAAGAAATGGGCAGACACCCCTCCGGCCCTCAAAAAGATCGCAGCACAGTGGTTCCTGATTCCCCAGGAGCTCGAGCACGACATTCTTCCATCGCCATTCTTGCTGATCACAAAATTACTGGAATCCCTCTCCCTCTTGAGAGCACGGTTATCGCCTCCCAGCCTGCTCAGTATTTCAGTAAATCCTTTCCCGACATTACCGATGGAGTGCTGATCCATTGAGTGCGGTGTCTTCCTATTCTGGCGAAGAAGACTGTCAACAAGCTCCTGGCGAACAGCCGTCAATGCTGGCTTGATGGAGTTCAATCTGTTGTTTATTCTCACCTCGGCGCTGCTGTCACCCACTTCCTGTTGTGGGTCCTCACATACTGGTCTGCAGTACACAACATCAAACACGATGCATGGGTGCCTTGGCGAAACTGCCAGGCATGGGTCAACCATCAGAAGAAAGTTGGTAAAAAAATTCCTGGCCGTGCAGGTTGGCGGAGGAAACAAGCATGATGCTGGTGATGGTTCCTTGGGGGCGCTGCAAGTGAGCAGGCCTTTCGGACTCCGAGCCATTCCACACACTCTGGTGCTTTGTCGGAGCTCATTGGCTGTTGGGTTCCCAGATGGACGACACGCTCAAACTTCTGCGCTACAAAGTCAACACCATCCCAGAATCAATGCAAAATACTCATATCTGGGGAACAGCTCTCATTCCGAAAATTCTCGAGGCATATTGAGCAGCAGATGCTGGTACCTATTGGATTGCTCCCGGTCTGCGATGGATTCGTGATCTTGCAAAGGACGTGGTTCAGAGTCGCACTGCCTTAATTACCTCAGGGCATCTTGGCCCGATCACAGATGAGCCGCATTGGGTGGCTGTCATCTTCGACATGACGCAGCCCGAGGGCGTGGTTCGCTACGGTGATTCCTTTGGAAACAAGATTCCCGAGGAATTAGCGGCTGCATGTCGTTGGTGGCTCAATCAGCACACATCCGAAGACCTCGAACTTACAGACCTTCCCATCGCGCACTAGGAGGATGGGCATTCCTGTGGTATTCTTGTGAATAATGCGCAGCAGCATTTTGTTGACCCAAGTGTCCCTTTGCTTGAATCTGCCAAATTCATGGATGCACGGCTCGAAGTCTTCAATAAAATCTGTGTGCGGGCCCTTGAACAAGTATGGTCGCTTTAGATCCTCCTTACCTTGTGCACTGACTTTCTTGAATCTCTAGCTCAAGATTGAATGAGCGCTCGTGATCACTGAGGACGAAGATTGGGACGACTGGTCTGATCAACACACAGCCACCTTTGCTGCCGCCAACAACAGCGACTCTGACTGCGACTCACCCATCCCCCTCCTGCGCTGCAGAGCACAAGAAGCCAAGTTTACCTTCACTTCTCCCATCTCTGTTGCGTTGATAAGCACGGGATTTGTCCACCTATGAAATCTTCGCTTTTTCGCGTTTTCATGATAAGACATGTGCCGGGCTATGCTCCAGAAGCGTCAGTACTGAGGTTCCCAAGTAGCTGGCTGGGCAGGAACCACTGAGTAACAGATGGGAATGGGGAGGAACACTCTGGAACCATTGGCATGTGCTCGCTCCGAAACCTGTAGGAGATGTGTAGCCCACTGAACAAGTGGAACGTGAAGTCTACTCTATTCCCGTTCACGGAACTAGACGAGGACGGACTGGAATCCTGTTGTGGTGTGTTGGACATAGGATGTGTAACGCGCTCTGATCATATGATCACTGGAAGGGGCTGGGAACATCACATCTTGATGGTTCCACGCCGTCCCGGGCATTCCGGATAAGGGATGGTCACTAAGCGAGGGTCCGATCACTTGGACCTACACTCATCGGCTCCTGGAGCAAGTACCCATACTGGGAAGTACTTCGAATGCGGTATCCCTGGAAAGCTATGGACTGGGGGCTTCGGCTCCAGACGTTCCGGTAGATGGGAAGGCACGGGCATTGGGAGGAACAGCATATACAGTCAGGATCGATATAGGGGATCGGTTATGATGGCTCGGGCACAGTCCGACCGATCGCACATGTGCACAGGATCGCACCAGGATGGCGTGCTCGACATGGGCAGCCAATAGAAGGACTCAGATACCCATTCTTACGACGGATACACGGAAGTCGAACGGATAAACGGACTATTTTACTCATACTTACTTATTCTTGGACTTTTCCATGTGTTTCAGGGTTTTGTATTTAGTAGCAGGGGCATCTTGGGCAACTTCACGGAATCACCCCACGGCTAGTAGGCGGCAACACTTGCGAAACAGGTAGAGACCGGGGAGTTTGAACAAGGTGTCTCTTAGAATTCATCTTGGCTCGGGATCTTTGTTCTGTGTGTTCGGTATCCTTGAGATTCGACTTGCCGTTGTCTGGAAGAGTCTGAAAGTGACTGGAAATGTTGGGATTGTGCTGAGCCTGCACTTGGATATTGGGATTGTTTGGATGTTGGAGCTTGGGAACGGAACCCACTACTGTTAAAGAGCTTGGGAACGGAACCCACCATTGTCTGAAGAGCTTGGGATCGGAACCCACTACTGTGTTTACGCTTGGGATCGGAACCCACAACTGTCTGAAGAGCTTGGGATCGGAACCCACTACTGTGTTTACGCTTGGGATCGGAACCCACTACTGTCTGTTACTGTCTATGCTTGGAATCGGCATCCACCTCGCTTTGGAGAACCCCAGCAACTTGTTCTCATTTGTTTTCATAGCTGAGAAGCTTTACATCATCGCACTCTGTGCTTCCTGTCTGCTCGGGTCTACCCTCGTTCACTCAGATCTAGCCTGAACACTTGCACAGCAAGGGTTCCATTCACATCGAACCTCTCGTTGCATTACACTCACTTTCCTGTCTGTTCCGGTGTCACTCTGGTTCACTCAGCTCAAGGTTGAACACTTGCACAGCAAGGGTTCCATACGCATCGACGTTCTCGTTGCATTCCACGAGCTTTCCTATCTGTTCTGGTTCCATTCCGGTTCACTCAGATCAAGGCTCAAGTACTTGGACTTCGTTCCAAGGACTTCTATAAACAACACAACACTCTCTCCTTGTTTCCGAGGTCTATTCCATTCCCTGCAACATTTTATAAGGCCCTGTACCAGGGTCTGATACTCATCTGTGCACGTCTCGAGCACTTCCGTTCCGTTCCGACACACTTCTGTGTGTAGGTTTGGTTTTGGTTGGTGTTTTCTTGATAGGTTCAGAGCACATCGATCAGCGTCCTCCAGCCCTTTTCCTTGTTCGCCTGTGCATGTTACAGGCACCAAGCGCCCCAAAGGTCATCCCGACGCACCAACACCAAATCCGAGCCTGCAGAAGAGCCGTATCTTCAAATAACAGGCAGACGATGTGGTTCCCACTCCAGTGCAACCTCTCTTTGCGGCCCACAGCTCTACCTCTGTGCCGGGCCCCACGGTCGATGTTTTTGGTCCAGTGACTCAGCATCAAGAACAAGACGGCTATGGCTCAGATTCTGAGGTGGGAAGCGGCAGTGAATGGGGCGGCTGTGGTACCGGGGACAAGGATGATTATTCCTGGGGCCTAGAGGACAATGCTCTTGTTCCGCCGGAGTCGCAGTTGCAGATGACCGTACGTGCATTCCACAATTCTTTTGTTACATGAATTTCACTTACTTTACCTCTCAAGACCGACACTGACAGCACATGCATGGATTCCGACGTCGAATCTCTCCCGGAAGACCTCCCTTCCCTCCAGGATATCTCGGACTTGGAGAATGACACCTCTGATGATGAGGGCGACAACTCCAACACCAAATCCATGCCCAATCTCAAGGTGGTGAACAACCCTGATGACGAGGCGATCCTCGCACATTCCCATTGCGCTCATGTGGCTCCCTCCTGCACGCGGCCTGTCTCTCCGCCCAAACAACCCTTGAAACGAGCAGCAGCAGGGAAAGGGAAGATTACAGGGTACTGGAAGGTGGAGATGGCAGAGGAGAAGGCCGTACACTTGGAGAAGGATGCGAGGGAGTATCCTGAGCGGGCGGAGGAGGGGCGATTGAGGGAGGTGGAGGAGAAGCAGAAGCAGAAGGTCTGAGACTGGGAGAGGGAGAACAAACACATGCGGCAGCACTGCGATCACGTCCGCGAGGCCAAGATAGCAGATGGCTGGATCCCTGGAAAAAAGCGAGTAAGTTGAGCAGCACATTCACTCAAGTCCTCAAAACTCACTTTGACGCCATTTTAGAAGCGCGCAGAGCTTGCAGACCACGACGAGATCTCTAGCCCAGACCCTGAGCTCCCAGAGCACTCGCACCCTCATCATCAATTCAAAGAGGACAGCCACAAGAACAACAAGCCCACGGGGCGAAAGCAGAAGCTTGAGAACAAGAAACACGATGCCAAATACACAAATTGGTTCCACCCCATACTTTTCTCTCAGGTCCCAGCCGCTGCCAGTCGCATACCAAAGCCGTGGAAGCCCCGTGCCTCTTGAGGGAGCTGCATCGGACGAACCTTAAGGACTTTTACCACCTGACGGAGCAGGTGATTGGGTGGTGGATTGATGGTGAGTTGCAGGCTCGAGGGACGTCGAAGTGAACGGATAGCATAATCCAGAACGTCGAGTGGGGGAAGGGGAATGTGCCCAGCAGCCACACCACTCGATGTGGAGTTTTGGTAAGCCTACCCCTCACTATGCTCCAGCGAGATCCTGACCTGCGTGTAGCACCCGTATCCTGCAACTCGGAAGAAAATCAACAACCATCTAACATTGCTTCGCAGGGCAGGGGTTGTCCCAACCCTGCTCTCGATACCATGGTCGGCCACATTCAGCACGACACTCCTGAGCTCTTCGAGAAGACAATGTCGGATGGCAGTAATTTCCGCTGCTCAGAATCATTTATCCAGAGCTATCTTCGCAATATACTTGGGTGGAGCGAGTGATGTTCCACGAAAGCCGCTCAGAAGCTCCCCGCCAACCACGAGAAAATTCTAGAGGAGGTGTTCTTCCGCCTGGCTCACAGCATTCATGATTATGCTGTCCCCACCCCACTTATCATCAATACCGACCAAACCCAGATCGTTTATCAGCAGGGTATGGGCTCGACCTGGACTCAGCGCAGTTCTAAACAAGTCACCGTGGTTGGGCAAGAAGAGAAGTGTGTGTTTATGCTTGTACCTTCCATTTCTGCCAGCGGGAAGCTCCTTCTGATGCAGGCTGTCTTTCAAGGGAAAACAGCAGCGTCTTGCCCATCTACAGAGTCCCCTCAGTATGACAAAGCCATTGCACTCGGTTATGTTATGCTCCACTCAGGGACTGCGATGTATTGGTCCAACCACAACACCATGCACCTGCTTGTTGATGACATCATCGCGCCGTATTTCGAGGACATGAAGAAGGAGCTCGGGCTTCCATCATTGCAGGTCTCTATATGGCTGATCAATTGTTGGTCAGTGCACAGGTCGAAAGAATTCCGTGCATGGATGCAGAAAAACCACCCAAACATCATTGTTCTTTACATCCCTGGTGGCTGTACCGGTGTCTGGCAACCCTTGGATGTCAGTGTTCAGCGTCTGCTTAAGCTCAGCATCAAGCACTTGGCTCAGCGTGACGTCATACAAGAGGCTCTCGGCCAAATTAAGGCCAACAAGTCTGTGCACGATATCAAACTTGATACCATTGTTGGAACCCTCCGTGATAGGTCTGTTGGCTGGATTGTGCAGGCCATCAACAACCTCAGCGACCCTACTATCATTACACGGGTCTGTTTTTCAGTCCAATTTATGTTTTTCTATCTAACCATTTTGGGATACATAGGTGTTCGAGCTGTGCCACATCGGCAACTGGAATCTCTCTCATACATCACTCACTTCCCCTCAAGCCCTTGCCGGTCTCCGAGTAAGGCTGGCTAAGATTATGAGTACATTCCATTATAATGTACTTGGGGGGAGGCCGATGCTTCGCACGGCATAACTTGTACTTTGAGATAATTCTTTCACTATATCCAGTGTTTAAATAGACATATATTATCTTCACTTTCATTGATTGCTATGATTGCTGACATGATTTCGATGATGTCCGATCACAGCATCCGGGTGGAAATTGTACCGTTGCAGCCAACCATCAAATGTTCGGGATTATCCGAAGTCTTGCGTATGTGTCGTCTGCACTGCCACAACCTGAAGTTGAACTCTTTAAAATTTGTTGCGGATTTCTGTAGCCCCAAACTACTCAAGCATAACTAAATGTATGGAGTGGAACCACCTACACCCTCAAATGATGTCCAAAGGTGTTGTTTGATGGTACATACTACAACCTTGAATACCAAAAAAAAAAGCAGTACCCCTGATCAAATAAGACACAAATTTGTGAGGTCCCGATATTTCAGAGGTAAAAGACCCCGCTAGAGTTGTTAAGAAACCAAGAAGTTCACACGGAAGTGAGTGGGTGAGGTGTTGGATTCTAGACAAGATAAAGAACTACGTACTCACTAGCTACTTAAATAGTATTGTGGTGTACTGTGTCCATTGTATCTAAAAAGGATATTAGTTTGTATTCTATAAATAACGAACCAGCACTGCAGGCGCACAGTCAACACAGTTCAACACACAGTTGAACACATCAATTGATATGCCCACCGGTAATCACTGGATGCCGGAATGCCAGAGTCTATATCCCTTACATTCGCCCTTCAAGACTTGTACTCACAAGCCTTCTATCTTTGGACTTTTGCATTCCGATACCAATCATTTGTCTTCCATCTGCAAGACTAATTGGGAATCTCCTGCCCTCCAGCCGATGGCCTCGATCGGATTGAAGGTCAATTCACATTGCACCGACACTAGTGGAATTCATCACTCGACCCCTCGGCTGAATTTTCTTCGCTGGAAGAAAAATCTCCCTGGTCTGTGCCGCAATCTTGGATGTTGGACTGAAGAGCAATTTCTGGAGCGGAAGTCTCATCACTCTCCATCTCATAATCCTGGCTGAATGCTTCCTCTTCCTCGAAGAAATGAACCGCTAGGGCTTCAACCAGTTCTTCCTCTTGGTTCCTGGGCAATTGCGACTCAAATGGCCCCTGACCTTGCACTTGAAGAAACAGGCTTCCTGGCGCAGTCGAAGATATTCCTCCTGAGGCAACAAAATCCGATTACTGGAACTGTCCTTCTCTCGATAGTCTTCTGGAGATGCAGGACTGCTCGCAACCGATGGACTATCTGATTCAGCTTGACCACTCTCTGCATCATCCGAATTTTCCCAACGTCTTGTGCCAGCCGTGGTGTGAGTGGAATATGTGAAGTTGGGACGCTGGTTGTAGCTAAAATTGTTTCTCTCTCGTTTCAACGTTTTTCGTGCCGCCTCATGACGTGATGCATATTTGACAAGTTTCTGGATAGAACTGCGCTCCGGGTTCAAGTCTTTCTCAATCAGATGTAGACAGAGGTATCCTCTAATTCCACTCCAGAATATCTGCCTAATTTGCCATTCTGTCACGTTGATTGATGTGCTCAGGATCTATATAAGAAACACACAAATAACCCCACTTGACTCGAGAGCGGCACAGAAACAGTCCAGAGACTGTTCCAACAACCAACCAACAAATCAAACGGCAATATATGCACGTTTCCAGAGATCCCGACGAGTTACAGCCCCTAGTACAGGGCCTTGTAAAGGTTGTAGGGAGAGGTTTCGTATCTCAAAGAGACTGTAGAGCAAACTGCGTAGAACATGTTTCTAGACACAGTGGAAACATCGTTTCCAAACAAAATAGATTTATAGCTTCGCAGTGTGTGTGTGTGTGTGTGTCCAAGTGACAGAGAAACAAGTTTAAAGTAGTCCTGTAGACTCAAGTAAGGCCCCTAGTTTATAGGCCAAGAACGTTCACAGAGCTTTCCCTAAAGAGGTACTTTCTGAGCAACGCCAGCAGTCATGTTTCCAAAGCTTTCCCTTGACGGTACTTTCTGAAACCCACTCCGCAAACAACAACAATAATGTTCCTTTCAACAGAGTCCCAGTTCAAACAGATTCACAGAGTTTCTAACAGTTTCCAGGCAGAGCCCAAGTGCGTTTCCAGAATAATATATGATTCAGAAACAATTAAGATTTCGACTAATAGTGCTACTCTATAAGAGTGTGTTCGCCGAGGATCCCAGATCAACCCAATGCGCAAGTGTATAGCCTACTAGTTCAGGGGAAGATGCTGTGTCCATCGTAGAAACACCCTCGGATACTTATACAACCGCCAAGATACTGTTACAAAGCCCAAAACACAATCCCAATGAGTCAAAAGTCCGTTTATCCGCCTCTTTAACCATGTTTCCATCGGTTGTTCTTCTGAGCGTCGCCTCCCATTGGTTCCCAACTGCAAGCACGCCATGTTCCCTTGCCAATTACGAGGCAGGAACCCGTCAGCAGCACCCCTGTATTATTCAGAGGGTGTGTTGATCACCGATAGATCGGCACTGCTTCTTGTTCGACCTGTTTCTGCTTCAACTCAAGTCTCCCCTTGGTTCCAAGCACGGAACTTGATAATACTCCTTTGTAGGTCTCGGTAGATACCCGTTTCTCTAGGGTTTCCCAGAAAGGGTTCTTGGGGGAAAGAACCTTGGAACACCTTTAGAGTTGTGATCCGGATCCTCAGAATAGCCGACCACCTGTTTCGGTGTATCCGCATTCGATGGAAACCGGCAACTCTGGCAACCGAAACACTCGTGACCAAGCGTGTCTCCCCTAGCGTCTCAACACAACACAACACATTGCCAACTCCCGTTCCCTTGACCCGTTTCCATTGCTTAAGTAGATGTTGGAAACAAGTCAAAAGAAGTTCCTTGACTTATTATTCGGCTGCACGTTTCCCTTACAGTTTTCAGGGCGAGACTAGCCAATGGACGTTCTAATTCCTTAGAATGTCCACTTGTTTCTCTGTGGTTCGCCCAACAGCTACCAGGAACCAGTACTGTTACATAGAAACAACAGTTTCAGCAATGAGCACGATTAGAAACACGCAAAATTACGTGTATCTAACCATGGCCCAATTACTGGCTTATCAACGTCAGGAAAACTTACAGCCAACGTTTCAAGATCGCGTTGGAAGTCTCTAACATCATTCTTCCCTTGTTTTGCCCCGGTGAGTTGTTCTCTCAACTGCAACTTGAAATCCGGAGGGAAACAGTAGCTGAACAGAGCTTCATAGATAGATTTCAACGTCCAATCCTTCTGGTGAAGCGCGACGTGTTTCATGAAGAATTTACTGGCCTCCCCAGACATAAAATTGACCAGGATTTTGATAACCATTTTATCACTGATTCCGTTCCAATTACGCCAGGTATCCACTTTATAAGTCCACTGATCAAAGAGGTCCAGATCCACCCTTCCATTGAAGGTAAATGGCTTCTTGATCTTCACACTGTGCAGCACTGATTCCTGCGGTGTTAGACTGTGGCCTCCTAGGCTGTGCAGAACTAGAGTCTTCACTGTCTGATGACGATGGCGAGGACGATGAACTCAAGCCGGCGGTAGTAGCCCAGAACCAGCCTCCCTCAGGTATTTCAGAGCTCTCTCTTTTATAACTCTTCACGGCACCTTGTGGCTATTAGTTTCTCGGTTCTTCTTTGCCTTTCTATGCAGGATGCCGTGCTTTGAAGTTGCCAAAGGCTTGTGTCGCTTTTTTTCGCACATGGACTTATCCGAGTCCGAAGTCTCATTCTCGACACTGATTCGACCCATCCCACAGAAAATCAAAAGGCCCTTCATCCCAGTTGGTAAGAGTCTCAGACATTGTGACTGATTCAATATCGGATTCATTTTCATATATTGTTTCTATAATCAATCCCGGTACGTCCTCGGATTCTCTTTGATCCATACTTTCCAGGATATCGGTCATCAGCGAATTTCCGCACTCCATAACCGGCAGCGTCATCTTGTTCACCGCTGAGGATGAGTTCCACGACGGCAACGGCCCCAACTGATCTTCAGCATTCAATAGGTCGTTCCAATCTCCCATTGTAGAATAATCCTGATTAAACTTCTGGCCACAATTATTTACAGCATGTGCACCCATCATTTCACCTGGTCTGACGTCGACTCCGGCCACCAAGATCTGGACCACATGGCCATCAGAGCCATTTGCTGCCTCCGCCACTTTGTCAGATATAACCAAAGTCGGAGCAGACCCTGCTGCGAGCTGCTTCTCCGGTGATTCGGGAGGTAAGTCCCTTGTCTGTGTTCACCGCAAAATGTGCATGAACATATGTGCCCTACCGGCATAATATCGTCTGTGAGCAACCGCTCAAATGGAGATCACAAACAGCCGAGTTGTTAACGGTCCTAGAGCCAGGACCAGACATCTCAAGGCACATAGCTACCGAGTTTTCCAGCACTTCAAAAGAAAGTGACATCTCAAGGTGCCCCAATTTAGCTGCCGAGTTGTCAATGCACGAGGCAGACATCTCCAGGCGCTCGGCAGCGGAGTTTTCAAGTGTCTCAACAGAGCGCGACATCTCAAGGCGCTCGGCATCCCCCATCCATACCACGTCGACCATCACAAACAGATGCGAGAGGTTCAATTCAGCGTCAGGTGTGGGGAAGGTCAACAAGGAAAGACTCACGGAGTCTGTCCACGGGTTGGTGTCCTCGATGCCATCAAAGGCCGCACCGATTACAGTTGCCTCGGATGAGGTCTGTATAATATTGTGCACAATAAAAACCATTCGGCAGAAAACAAAAAAAAACAATCGGGTGATCAATCCGAGAGTCAACAAGAAGAGAAATAAAATCCAAGTGAAAGGTGCCACTCAAAAAATGTGAGGTCCCGATATCAGAGTTGTTGCTAGAAAGACGCTAGAGTTGTTACAGCTAATGTCGGAACCTAAGGCGCGAACGAAAAATTTCCAATTTGGGAACTTTTCGTTGTGCCGACCGATTCCCTCATATCTCTCTGAGTTTTGGTCGGATTACCTCAAAACCTTTACCATTCTAACAGAATAATTCATGCGCAATTAGTGATGTCAAGGAAATCACGAAAATGTATTTTATCTTGCCATTTGGCACCTGAGGCATTGTTTCTGTTGAACACCACCTCGGAGGGTGGGCACTTGTTCAAACACGCTAAATTTTTGAGACGGAAGACTTACATGCATTATAAAGAGGGTGATGTCGCCAGAATTATAATTTCTTTCTCCATTGAGGCACTATTGACTTGGAAGTAAGTGTTTGATCAAAATTATTGAACTTCACATAACTTCCACCTCGGAGGGTGGGCACTTATTATAACACACCAAATTTTTGGGATGGAAGACTTACATGCATTATAAAGAGGGTGATGTCACCAGACTTATAATTTTTTTCTCCATTGAGGCACTATTGACTCAGAGGTAATCGTTCGATCAAAATTGTTCAACTTCACATAACTTCAATCATCCACCAAATTGGGACTTGAAACAACACAGGACATGGCATTGAGCGTCTCCTCGAAGCCACATCCTCAAAATGTCCAAAAACACGCATAGTCAAACTTCAATTAGAGCGCGTCGCGTTGTGCACCCATCATTGGTTGTCACTTCGGTCACATCATTCGCCAGCGGACAGTCACTTGGCCGCGTGTCGTTCCTTCGTGCAGCGCAATGTCCTGTGTTGTTTCAAGTCCCAATTTGGCGGATGATTGAAGAAGTTATGTGAAGTTGAACACTTTTGATCGAACAGTTACTTCCGAGTCAATAGTGCCTCAATGGAGAAAAAAATTATAAGTCTGGCAGCATCACCCTCTTTATAATGCATGTAAGTCTTCCGTCCAAAAATTTGGTGTGTTTTAATAAGTGCCCACCCTCCGAGGTGGAAGTTATGTGAAGTTCAATAATTTTGATCAAACACTTACTTCCGAGTCAATAGTGCCTCAATGGAGAAAGAAATTACAATTCTGGCGACATCACCCTCTTTATAATGCATGTAAGTCTTCCGTCTCAAAAATTTAGCGTGTTTGAACAAGTGCCCACCCTCCGAGGTGGTGTTCAACAGAAACAATGCCTCAGGTGCCAAATGGCAAGATAAAATACATTATTCTGAAAGAATGGTATAGGTTTCGAGGTAATCCGACCAAAATTCAGAGAGATATGAGGGAATTGGTCGGCACAACGAAAAAGTCCCCAAAATGTAAATTTTTCGTTCGCGCCTTAGGTTCCGACATTAGCTGTAAGAAACCAAGAAGTTCACACGGAAGTGAGTGGATGAGGTGTTGGATTCTAGACAAGCTAAAGAACTACATACTCACTAGCTACTTAAATAGTATTGTGCTGTACTGCGTCCATTGTATCTAAAAAGGATATTAGTTTGTATTCTATAAATAACGAACCAGCACCACAGGCGCACAGTCAACGCAGTTCAACGCGCAGATGAACACGTCAATTAATCCGCCTACCGGTAATCACCGGATGCCGGAATGCCAAAGTCCATATCCCTTACAAATTTCCCAATGCTGCCCCGAGCATAGAGCTACACAGAAGCGAAACTAAAGTGTACAATATGGGTCAGATATTTATATAGACACAGGATATCTCAATTGTGTTACTAGAATTGACCCGGTGGAAATTGTACCACCGTTGAAGCCAACCATCTGATTTGTTCGGGATTTTCCGAAGTCTTGCGTACGTGTCGTCTGCACTGCCACAACCTAAAGTTGAACTCTGTAAAATGCATCGCAGATTTCTGTAACTGCAAACCAACTCAAAGGTATTGCTAAATGTATTAAGTGGAACCTCTGCAACTCTCAAATGATTTCCTAGAACCGTGGTTGAATGGTAGATACTACTAGCTTGAATACAAAAAATATTCAATACTCACCCTACAAGTAGGGCACAATGCTCAGCACAGCGCTACACAAAGCATTACTAAATTGATCGGTATGTGTACAATATTTATGAGTACTAGAAGGTGTGACCCAGTGTAGGTCAGAAAACGAAGAGAACAAAATATAAATAGACGAGCCGGATTCGAACCAGCATCCTCTTTGTAGATGATATAATCACTAAATCTATTAGATTAGGCTCTTAAAAAGACTACAAAAATCTAATGGGGACAGCCACTATTTCATTACATCCTCAGGACGCACTGATAAAAGTTTCATGAACTCAAAAACCTGGTTCCGTTGATGAAAAGAACGAGTACATAAAGTACTCGTAAATGTAATGATAGAATTACAATTAAATACGGCTCGACTGTAATCTTTGGACTAAAATTATTGCAGTATTAGATTACAATATGCTATGATTATATTACATTACAGGCACGCATGATCAATTGTAATGTTAATTATATAGGGGCATCCGGACGCAGGAGGAATCTACTGATCCTGCTCCGAAATCATCTACCACCCCATTGCATGGTGCTCCCAAGGCCTCACCATCGAAGGGTATATTCTGATGTGCACTCACATCGGCATCTTCACATGCACAGTGCAAACAGATGCAAACAGAGCTGGAGATATTTTTCAGTGGTATCTATCCGATGGCCGAGGATGATGACAACATTTTGGTGTGGTGGAAGGCAAGTCTTTGATCACTTTGACTGTTCTGGCATCTGATTTAAGTATCAGGTGCATGCAATACACTTCCCAATCTTGTCTCACATTGCATGTGATATCCTTGCAATTCCCGGTGTGAGCATTGCAGTGGAACACCTCTTCTCAAGCAGCAAACACACAATTTCGGGTTCCCGGTCCTCTATGGTTGCAGTGACTGTGTCAGCCACTGTTGTTGCTAAGGAATTACTGAAGGCCGGTTTTGGGGAGGGCCTCAACTACCTGGAGGGTATTATGATCCATTAAATACAATTAAATTTGATTATGTTTCGAATACATTACATTACGATACACTTACCATTACATTCGGGCTTGTAGGCTAATATTAAATTACGATTACATTACATTACAGGCTGGCAGTGTATTTAATCATAATATTCCAGCCTTATCTCCGAGAGCTTTGTACAACCAATCCGACACTCTATGCAGCTCTCAATCAGGCCAATCCTGCGGGTGATATCATCCAAGCGGGACCTAATTTGGAAGAAGAGCCGTATGGGGAGTCCTATGTGTACGACGACTGCAATGTTCCCCTTGCCGTTGTCTCAGACCATCTCCTTTCCAGCGGCTCTTCTATCACAGACACTTTCGTTGTCGGTGATGATGGGGGAATTTCCCGATCAGGAGATGCAGAGGCATCGAAGGCTGAAGATGAGTCTGATGACGATAACACACCTGTGGCTCTTGGGCGAGGACAGCGCAAGAGAGTTGTGGTATGGCGTTATCAAGGCCACGCTTGGGAGGAACATTAATTTTTTTTTTGTGCATACTTTTCAATTTTGTTTTGTTACTTTAGAATAGCTCAAAAATCAATTTTACGCTCTCTGGTGGTCTGAAAATATAAGGTGTTCACTGGCCGACTGTCACTGTCACATGTATGAAATTTGTTCAGTTCATGACCCCCTGTTACCCATCACCTGAACATTTGATCAAAATGATACAGTAGAGGGGTATATGAGGGACCAATGTCAGACTCACTACTGTTCACATCTTTCATTTTCCACTACTGCTCTGACCCTGGCACTCCACTCCATCAGCATGCTGACAATCTCTGTGTGGCCCCCTTTGGCAGCAGCCTGCAAGGAGTTCCCAAATCTTCCCCATGCTGCATTGATGTCGGCACCCTTTTCGAGAAGGATTCTGACAGTCTCAGTGTGGCCTCTAGCAGCAGCGGCCTGCAATGAGCTCCCATAGCTCCCCCATGCTGCATTGATATTGGCACCCTTTTCCAGAAGGATGCTAACAATCTCTGTGTGGCCTTGAGCAGCAGCAGCCTGCAATGAGCTGCCAGATATCACCCCTGCTGCATTGACATCAGCACCCTTTTCAAGAAGGATGCCAACAATCTCTGTGTGGCCTTGAGCAGCAGCGGCCTGCAATGAGCTCCCAGATCTCACCCCTGCTGCATTGACATCAGCACCCTTTGCAAGAAGGGCACCAACAATCTCTGTGTGGCCTCTAGCAGCAGCAGCCTGCAATGCACTCCCATAGAATCCCCCTGCTGCATTGATGTCAGCACCCTTCTCAAGAAGGGCGCCAACAATGTCTGTGTGGCCTCTAGCAGCAGCAGCCTGTAATGCGCTCCCATCTGCTCCTCCTGCTGCATTAATGTTGGCACCCTTCTCGAGAAGGGCACCAACAATCTCTGTGTGGCCTCTAGCAGCAGCAGCCTGCAATGCGCTCCCATCTGCTCCCCCTGCTGCATTGACATTGGCACCCTTCTCCAAAAGGATGCCAACAATCTCTGTGTGGCCTCCAGCAGCAGCAACCTGCAATGTGCTCCCATCTGCTCCCCCTGCTGCATTGATGTCGGCACCCTTCTCCAGAAGGATGCCAACAATCTCTGTGTGGCCTCCAGCAGCAGCAGCCTGCAATGCGCTCCAATCTGCTCCCCCTGCTGCATTGACATTGGCACCCTTCTCCAGAAGGATGCCAACAATCTCTGTGTGGCCTTGAGCAGCAGCAGCCTGCAATGAGCTCCCAGATCTCACCCCTGCTGCATTGACATCAGCACCCTTTGCAAGAAGGGCAACAACAATCTCTGTGTAGCCTCTAGCAGCAGCAGCCTGCAATGCACTCCCATAGAATCCCCCTGCTGCATTGATGTCAGCACCCTTCTCAAGAAGGATGCCAACAATCTCTGTGTGGCCTCTAGCAGCAGCAGCCTGTAATGCACTCCCATCTGCTCCTCCTGCTGCATTGATGTCGGCACCCTTCTCGAGAAGGGCACCAACAATCTCTGTGTGGCCTCTAGCAGCAGCATCCTGCAATGTGCTCCCATAGAATCCCCCTGCTGCATTGACGTCAGCACCCTTCTCGAGAAGGGCACCAACAATCTCTGTGTGGCCTCTAGCAGCAGCAGCCTGCAATGTGCTCCCATAGAATCCCCCTGCTGCATTGACGTCAGCACCCTTCTCAGGAAGGGCACCAACAATCTCTGTGTGGCCTCTAGCAGCAGCAGCCTGCAATGCGCTCCCATAGGATCCCCCTTGCTGCATTGACATTGGCACCCTTCTCAAGAAGGGCACCAACAATCTCTGTGTGGCCTCCAGCAGCAGCAACCTGCAATGCGCTCCCATCTGCTCCCCCTGCTGCATTGACATTGGCACCCTTCTCCAGAAGGATGCCAACAATCTCTGTGTGGCCTCCAGCAGCAGCAGCCTGCAATGCGCTTCCCTCTGCTCCCCCTGCTGCATTGATGTCGGCACCCTTCTCCAGAAGGATGCCAACAATCTCTGTGTGGCCTCCAGCAGCAGCAGCCTGCAATGCGCCCCCATAGAATCCCCCTGCTGCATTGACATTGGCACCCTTCTCCAGAAGGATGCCAACAATCTCTGTGTGGCCTCCAGCAGCAGCAGCCTGCAATGCGCTCCCATCTGCTCCCCCTGCTGTATTGATGTCGGCACCCTTCTTGAGAAGGGCACCAACAATCTTTGTGTGGCCTCTAGCAGCAGCAGCCTGCAATGCACTCCTATACAATCCCCCTGCTGCATTGACGTCAGCACCCTTCTCGAGAAGGGCGCCAACAATCTCTGTGTGGCCTCTAGCAGCAGCAGCCTGCAATGCGCTCCCATCTGCTCCCCCTGCTGCATTGATATTGGCACCTTCTCCAGAAGGATGCCAACAATCTCTGTGTGGCCTCTAGCAGCAGCAGCTTGCAATGCACTCCCATCTGCTCCCCCTGCTGCATATACATTGGCCAGAAGGATGCCAACAATCTCTGTGTGGCCTCCAGCAGCAGCAGCCTGCAATGTGCTCCCATCTGCTCCCCCTGCTGCATTGATGTCAGCACCCTTCTTGAGAAGGGCACCAACAATCTCTGTGTGGCCTCTAGCAGCAGCAGTCTGCAATGCGCTCCCATGTATTCCCCCAGCTGCATTGACATCAGCACCCTTTTCAAGAAGGATGTTGACAATCTTTGTATGGGCATAGTATGATGCCACAATGAGCTCTTGATGCTCTGAATGCTGCAGTAATGGAGCCCCCTCCAGCAAAAAGTTTGTAGTTTCCACAAGGTTTGCAGCTGCTGCAATCCACAATGCAGAGGTTTGTGATGGCCAATCTGAGTAATTCCATGGTGGGTAGTGCCATTCCCACCTCATTGTTTGCCTCCATTGCAGGGCCTGTTCAAGAAACTTCAGAAGAATTTCTCTGAGTTGAACTTCAGGCTGTCCAGCAGCATGTGCGAGGCAATATTGACAATAGTTGTGGAGATTGGAGGTCAAATTGGAGGAAGAAGCTGAGGAAAAATCTGAGGACACATTAGAGCTTGAATCTGAGTACAACTCTGCGGTAGAATCTGAGGACAAGTTTGAATTTGAATCTGAGGATGTGTCTTGAAATTCTTTGAAGGCAAGGTATGTGAGCAGAGTGCATGCTATCTCCGTCTGTGCACCTGGGAATTTCTCAGCCTGAATTTTGTCCAGATATTCCTGTGTGGTGAAGTGGATAAGTCGCACCAAAGAAGATTCCTTGTCCACCATGACAAGCCCAGCACAGACAGAGAGAATAGTATCAATATCCATAACATTGTCCTCATCAAGCTCTTGTGAATCAGGCTCAACTGCCAGTGCTATCCGTAGTTCTAAGACAGTTAATGGCCTCTTTGCATTCACTACCCAAGCAAGAGTTGAGTAGGCAATCTGCTTCTTTTCATCCCCCTGGTCTTCAATTTGTTTCATCACACTGCCATAGGTTGCATTCAAGCCCTTTGGTAGATGGTTGAGAGCCTCTTGCACTGCCTTTACAGAGAGTTTTTCCCGGAGAGATTCAATGTGGAGCTTGGCAAGTAGGAACCTGCTCATAGCCATCAGTCATTTCCAAGTAGTAAATGATTACACCTTACATTCCAGCCACAGTATCAGTGATCTTTGCATGAATTTCCTCCTGTAACACAGGCTTCTTCCGAATGTGCTTTGACAAGTGGGAAGACAACTCAATCTGTGAATCAATGTATCCTCGAATATCCTCTGCTGCTGCATGAATCTCCAGTGCTTCAAGATTGGGAAAGGAGAAGAGCTCTGGAGAAACACTCGGCCTTGAAGTGATCATCAAGTTCACATTGCTACCCATTGCTGCCAGTTGTTTGAGTAGAATTTCCCGTTGAAACTCAGGACATTCATCTATGGCATCAACAATAATGAAGGCCTGTGAAAGCTCCATGAGGCAAGAGCTGAGAACATTGACAACTTCTTCCAGAGATGGTGCAGTGCCCTTCTCTCGGTGCTGCTTGTATAAATTCTCTGCAATGGAGCCAATATCCCTGTCATGTACAAACTGTCTCCAGAGACCTGCAAGAAGCCTAGACGGTGTTTGGCTGTCAACTTCCTTGTGGTTCAAATAAATGCAAGCAACACCAATATTTTTGCCTATGAATTGGGTGCTAAGATGGCCCACAACCATTGATCTAGAATTGTCATAATTATTATAAACCACTCAATGCAGAGAATGAACACACGCAAGGACTGTTTTCCCAGCACCAGCTGTATATTTTAACTTTATTAGTCTAAGTTGCATATGAGGGCAATGAATTACATACGAATTCCACGGCACCAAAGGGTGCTTCCAGAACCAGATTCCCATTTTATAAAGACAGGATCTGCAAGCAGCCATCCACCAGTTCCCTTCTCCCGCTCCTGTGAAATATCTGCCTGTCGTAGAAAGAAATTGATAGGTGAAAGCCAGTTAAGGATGATCTCTCGTTTTTTCTGCTTCCCCATGGTAGTGAACGTGCATGGTTCCAGATCCGGCATTTACATTGGGACCATACCCAACACCTCCACTACCGCCCTGTTGGCCACCCTGTCCACCATCGCCTCCTCTGCCTCCTGGGTAATATAAATACTGATGTTGGTATCCTAAAGGATTGTCTCGCACCTTGGATGGTAAGGCGGGGTTGGTGAGGTGTTGCCATTCTGTATAAGTGTGGATCTTATGTATGAGGGACAGCACAATTTCAGCCAGTGTCAAGGTTCACATGGGAGACAGAACTGACCAAAGAGGATGGATGTAGTACTGCAATAGACTTGGGGGTGGTAGCATGAAGAGCGTATTGGAGATTAAGAAGAGGGATCGGAGAAGCATGCACAGGCCACGTTGCGCTTTAAATCAGACGGGAGGCTTTGACGGCAGATCCGGGGAAGTGGTTGGCCGCATTGTTCGCGTACTGTACGTACATGAACGTCTAAACTTAGATCGATGTGGCGCTTCAGCAATGACAGCCAGCTGACAGCGACGCTTCCATATTGCTCCCGAATGAACTGCAGTAGCCCTATTCGAAATGCAGATTAGTCGATTTTTCAGCTCAATGGCGATGAGCTGGAGGGTAGTAGCTACAGTGCTCGCATGAGGACTTGCGGGTGTTGCGTGGTCGCCGTATTGTTCGGGTACAGTACTTACGTGGGTGCCAAAAACCGATTGACAGTGGTGCTTCTGCACTGACAGCCAGATTTCATTTCGCACTGACAGGGAAGATACAAAATTGAGCTCCGATTCACAGATAGAAAATAAAAATCGGGGAATGTAGGCGATAAACTGAGGTACTCTTGTCGGAAATGGAGTACAATCTATGAGACGAGGAGGTGCCAACAACTCCCTTTTCAACTGGATCGGCCGTACCTTTAATAACGCCGTCTTAATCACCGACATTGATCGGAGTCCGATCAAATTTAGCTCCACATGTACCCTGCTCCCCGCCTGCACAGGTATTCCCGCCCCGGCCCCGGGACCGCTGCGCTCGCCCCGGCTCTCTTCCACGGCCAAGAGGACCACGACGGCGATGTGTACCGGATGGTATCGAGCGCCGAACTGCTCTGATGCGTCGCAATCCGATCTTCGCTGATATCTTCTCGGTTCTTACTGGCTCTCACCAGCGTCCTCCTCCTTTTCTCAGTACTTACTCGCCCTTTTCCCTGGGACCTGGCGCCTTTCTTGCAGACAAAAATCATTGTCGTGCTTGCGATACACCTCCCTACGGACAGCTGTCCATGGCATAGGTTTTAACGAGGTACGTCTACAGTTTGTGTTTCCCCTTCGTCCCGCCCGGCCTTTTCCCTTCGTGCTCTCATTTTAATATTTGTTCCCTTGCTGACTCTCTTACAGCCTTGTCCCTTGCCCCTACAAGCGCCGCATGCCAGGCGCATACGCACCACGTCCGTCAGCGCCCACGGATATCGACTCAGCCTCCGCCCTCGCCATACACATCTGCACTGACTTCGTACAGTCGCCCCCGGCGTCAACTGCATTCAAACCCGCCCGTGCCCGTCCACCATGCCTCTCGCCGCCGCCGACCGCATTTCTAAAAGCCTATGTGCTCCTCTCGCGCCTACCTGTCTCGGATGCGCGAACCGATCGCCGCGAAGCAACGACGTCGTTCCTCGAGGAAATGGGCGGCCTGGGCACCGGCGGCGATGCGATCCACCCGCGTCGTGCTCGTAATCTACGGTCTACGGCGCTCGCGCCCGTCTCCTTGGCGTCTCTCCGACAAGTCCATTTCGCGTACGCCGTCAGCATCACGGTGCTTTTCCGCGAGGATGTCCTCAGGGCTGTCGTCTTCGCCGACAGATTGAGACCTGGAACACGTCTTGAGCGCCATTAGGGCCTCGGTCTTGGAGGCCCCAGCGAACCCGGGAATGGGAACAAGGTGCGTACACCTGCACGTCCTCTTTTTACCAGATAACTTACACTTCCACGATGTGTTCGTTGCTGCTCAGGCCACCGCGGAATGCACGAGAGCGCGCACGTTTGGGAAGGTACGTCACTCCCATTCCTTTGCTTTCTACCAACGCCCTCATCTTGTGCAAAAAAACTCAGGCCAAGGCTTCTACTGTCGCCATTTGATGCCGTGTTCAATGTGCAACAATTGTACATGGCGGTTAGTCTCCGGCCGCCTCCCCATACCCTCTACATTGCGCTGCCACATCGTCAGGCATTGGGTAGCACAGCAAATCGGTCGTTCATCAACGACACCGTCCGTACCCGTGGCGGCCTCATCAGTGGACGACACGAGCTCCCGACGGCCGGCACACGCGTCCCCCCCCGTGCTGAGCCCAAGGCACATCGCCTCCCTCTCCCCCTCCCTCTGGCTCTCTGGCCCTCGATCCACCTTCGCTGACCGTCCAACCCCGTCGCCTCCATCCGTCTCTCCACCATGGTATCTCCATCCATGTGTCAATTTCCCCGCATGTCGCGTCCCCACCTACGCGCTTCGGCTCCAGCAACCCCTCTTCCCCCAATCAACGACGCTTCTCCCGCAGCACCTTCAGCGGGCCCCCGCGCATTCGCCTTTGGAGCCCGCAAGCTACAAATACGTCTCCGAAGCGGTCCACACGCGGGCAAAATACGCACGTTGCGTACAACGAACTGGTCGTATCCGCCACGCCCACCACGTCCCGCCCACATCCACCGCCGCGTTTTCGCCCACGTCCCGCGCTGGGCTATCACGATCTTGCGATCCAAGCCCTCGCCACGCGCAGGTGACTGCGCACCAGGCGAAGACGTTGCGCAAGCACAGAATTGCGTGGATGGGTATCGAGTCACCGCCGAGAAGTCGCGGGGAGGTGCGCGGGTCGTGCATTACGTGCGGGGGGTGTGGAAGAAGCAACCGCGAAAGAACCGGATACTCGTAGAAATGGGGCGGGCTCTCTTTCACTATGCTTCCGCCGCTCGACGGCAGCCCCCAAGGGATACCGCGCCATGACCGGCAGCAGAGCAAATCCCATTACCAATGGAGCGTGTCGCATCCGCCCTGCATCTCCCTTATCTAGGACCACCTACGTATCCCTTCTCAGATTGCCGTGTCCTGAATCCTCACTTTATCTGTCGTAGCTAGCAATTTCTTCTTTTTATACTTCGGACCATCTTTTGAGCTGTATACAGTCCTCAATGAATGAATTCCGGCTTTGAGGCACTCTCGGCCGACGTTCACCACCTTCCCCTTGCTGCGCTACTCACCTAACAACACCGTCCCTTCATGTTATCTACGCCCATAAATTAACTCTAATCCTGGTCCAGGGTTTGACCTGAGTTCTGCGTCTCATGTGCACGGTGACGCAGTACTCGATAATTCGCAAAAAATCAGTGTACCACTGGCATAATCATTTTCCTGTCCCCCGTCGGTCCATCTCTCCCCGGTGAGGCCTCCAAAGCTATCAAACGGCCCCAAGCTTGGAGGACGCCTAAACTTTGACTTCCCTGAAATCCGTCCGATGCGCAAATTGAAGCCGGCGCATTTCCTTGCATGTGTCGACTATTGGCCTTGCGCTTCCGTTCCGGCTTTGTGATGCTTATGGGCTAATGGCAGCAACGTCCGAGCTGGTACTCGGACGCCTCGGACGCCGCGCACCGCGACTTGTGTACGCGAGATGGATCGGAAGGCGGGCGGGCACCGCAGAGGATGCGTTTGTCCGAATCGTACACCAACACGAGCCGGAAGGATGGCGTGGAGTACCGGTCGGTACAAAGGTGCGGACAGGATTGCGAGGCTCGGGGCGTTGAAGAGGCAGGCGTGTTTACGAGGGCGTGTTTTGCAAAGACAAGAAAACGATTGTGCAAGAAACGAAACGACTGTGCGGCGCGACGCGACGCGACTCGACTCGTGTCCTCTATTATCACCCGCTCCCCGTCTCACAATAATGTAAACTGTACCTCTGTACCTAACTGTCTGTCCGTGCGTGCAATGTACCAAGCATAAATGCATAAATGAAAGAAAACAGTCCGTGTCCCGTCGTCTCCCCACCTCCTCGCCTACATCCACACCCACAACCCACCAACCCCGCCCCGCACAAACGAAACGACGAATGCACAAGAACGAAGACCCAAGAACGATGCCCGGCCCTACACACCCGCGCGCCGCAGCACCCGCACGCCCGACACGAGCACGAGCAGCAGCGCGAGGAGGACGCCCGCGAGCGCGGGGCGGTTGGCGAGCGCGGAGGAGCAGCCTGTGCAGGACCAGCCTAGAAGGGAGGGGAGAGTGCGTGAGAAATAGGTTATAGAGGCAGCAGGGAGAGAAGAGAGATGGAAAAGGGAAAAGAGGGAGGGAAGAGAGGGAAGGAAGAGAAGTAGGGAGCGAGGCGGGAAGGGCGGAATGGGGACGGAGAGAAAGGCGAGGTGGGGAGGAAAGAGGATCAGACGGGCTGGGAGGGAGGCGGAGGCGGAGTGGGGGGTGGATGGGACAGGAAGAAGGCAGCAGGGAGTGGGGAGGGCGATGGAGCGGGACGAGGTGGAGAGCTGGGAGGTACAAGAAATGGACGGAAAGAATGATGTGACAGGAAGCGGGGTAGAGGGAAGGGTGGATGCAGGGGAGGGAGGACCGGGACCGGGGTAAGGACGAGAGCCCGGGACGGGGTTTGCACGCCGTGGCAGTGCTAACGCCGTGCCGTGTGGATGGATGGGGCAAGGGAAGAAAAGAAAAGCAGGACGAGAGCGGGAAGGGAGGGAGGAGTGAAAGAAGGACGTCAGGGAGGGGATCGGACGCGTGTGCGGTGAATATAAATATAGGGAGGAGAATGGACGACAGGTAACCCGTTCGGAGGTTACACGCCGCCCGTGGGTAACGCGGCGGCGTCCCTCCCCCGTGCCACAAAGCACAGTCCAGTACAGTACAGTAAAGTAGAATTGAGCAAGCCGACTCACCACTAGACAACGGGGTGTACGCCTGCGGTGTGTACATGGCAAACGAGAGGGCGGTATTGGGGCTCATGAACCCCGCGCGGGCGGTCGCGGTGGGGCCGCGGTCGTCCCACATGTGCAGCGTGTACGACGCCTGTGCGAGCTTGGTCCCGGGGTTTGCCTGCGGGTTGTCGTTAGCATCATCGCCACCAAATATTCAGAAAGCGCACCTGGTTATACGAATAGATATCCCACACGACGCTCGTCGCTGTCCCAGGAACATGCCCCGACGGGTCTGGCCCCACGGGGTACGTGTTCCCGTTGTCGCACACGGCGCTGAGCGTGAGGCTCGTGGGCGTCGCGAGGACGCCGGTGAGGTTCCACGCAATGATGATCATCTGGTTCTCCGCGATCTTGAAGAAGCTCGTGGCCGTCTGCGGCGGCTGCGTGATGCTCGCGAAGCCGGGCGGGTCCGTCTGTGCGATCGAGGGCGCGTTGGAGACGGTGTTGGAGGCTGGAGGGGGGGTGGGAGGTGATGCGGAGGCACCAGATGCGCCGGGTGCGCCGGACGGTGCACCAGAGAGGGGGCGGAGGCGGACATGGCGCCGTCAACGGAAAATTGTATCGTCGTACAAGAGAGAAAAGCACAGCCATCGCTCATAACGTGCAGATTCGCCGTGTTGGCTGCGTTTCACACGGTTTCATTCGACTCCCTGCATCTTCCTTTCTGACCGTTTCGCCAGTGAATCACACCTATTGCAGTTCTAAACCAAGTCATACGTCGGACATGGTGGAGGGCGAGAGTGCCTATTTTGTAATTTATCGAGGCTTGTGGTAAGTTGCGTGTACTGGAGATTTGTTCCGTGAATGAGCTCGAGGCGTAGTTCAACTCAAGCTCCACAGTCAATGACCCGATTAGGGCATTAGTGGCGGTCAGAGTAGACGATTCTGGGTGATTCTCGCCTCGATTCTGACAACGATTCTGACGTCGATTCTGGAATTCTTTTTCCCATCAACATCGTGTGAGAATCGCTCAGAATCGGCTTTTAATTAAATTACAGCCAGAATCGCGGGAGGCGCTTCTACAACGATTCTGGAGGGCGATTCTGCATCATGACGATTATCCCACGATAAAAGAATTCCAGAATCGTGTCCAGAATCGTTGTCAGAATCGCCCATTTAAATTCTACTCTGACCGCCACTATTAAACCGTCCCGTATTTTTATGGAGATACATCTCGTAAAAACGGTTACGGCCCCGTATAGACCAGAGACCGTCTGTATCGAAATCTATGTGTCGATAGCGGATAGACAGACCGGTCGATCGGAGTTTGAAATCCCAATACACGTAAATTATCCCAAAAAGGCTATTTGTAAGCACCATCACCGGTCCAATGCATCACAGGTAAACAACGCGTCTCTTCCTTTCTGCCATCGTTTACGACGCGTCTTTTCGCTCCATGCCCTGTTTTTTCACCTATGGACCCTCATGACCACTCAATATACCAAGAACTGCGACAGGCTCTGCATAGTCTCTCGTAGACAGACGCTCTATACATACCAAGCTCGTACCTCGCTGTATAGAGTCTGTTGCTTACCGCGGGGTCCGGATCGTGGTGCGGCCTTATTATGTAATCGGAGCGCGCGCGGGTTCGATTCTTGGCCTCCACAAGCTTTTTTTTTCCACTCAATACCGCGTTTTTGTAACAGGGACCGCAGAAAACCGCTCTCTGATATTGATTCTAGCATGCTTGAATTTTCTCCGGAATAATTGTTGAAGATTTCATTGGTTTATGCTTCAACTTAAATTTTGCGCTGGTAGTCACATGATCGACTCGGGTAGCAGTCGATGTTCAACAGAACAGGTTCTACATCCTCTTTAAATTTTCTGAGGAGACAGAAGGTAAAACAGGGGTTATTAAATACCATCTACTCCAAAACTTCATCGAATTTGAGTGCCCTGGTGTTGAGGGAAGAGAATCGGAGAAAGCTGACATAAGATTACATAATAACAGCGCACTCCAATCAGACCCCCGCGGTAAACACAAGACTAGGCTCTGCAGGATATTCGCCAAAAACCACTTCCAGCCCTCCAAGCACTCGCACTTGATATCCTACTAATTCATACCCTAGTCAATTTATTGACTCTCTAGACAATACCCACAAGACGATATCACTATGTCTTCTTGTGTTCTATGCCAGCAAGCGTACAATTATTCCATGCCAGTACCAACTGGAGACCATGAATGCCCTGGAGGACGGTCGTGATATCCTTGTTGATTCCGGTACAGGATCTGGAAAGACACTGCATGATCATCCCAAACTTGATGCACCCCCATACCACCTCAATTACGATATCTCCGCTTAAAAGACTCCAGATCACGCAGGTACGCCGCTGCACTCTCTCAACAACTCGCGTGACTTACTTCTTTGAGGTTACTGAATTCCAAAAATGGGGAATAAATGCGATTTCAATCAATGAAGATACCCCGAACACTCCCGAACTATGGAACATGAGTTACCGCTTCATCTGCTCACACTCCATGCTCAAACTTTGCAGCAAATATGTGACGGTTATTTTCAGCACTTGATCGTCCAACCTGAACAACTCGGATCGTTTCACGACCACATGCCCTGGCTTGCTAGACTTCTAACCTCAGTCCAATGTCGCAAAAAGCCCTTTAGGGTTATAAGGGGTTAGGGAGGGTTACAGGCTTATAGCCACCTTATAGATAGGTTACAGGCGAGTTATATGCAAATTATAACTGCAGTATAAGGACTTATAAGGGGGTACAACCTTCAGAGCTAGTGATTGAGCTATTTCTCTCTCAGGCTCAGATTCGGAGACGTAGGTGTTATCTGAGTCGCCGTGGTGTATATCTGGCATAGTACGGCAGGGAGGAGAGCACGGACGCTTTGAAAGTAGCGGAGGTAGCTGTGGAGCAAAGTGACGTCATGTTGTACAATAGATATATAAGTCATGGGAGCCGTGACTCGGTGACTAAGTCTCTTTTCTCTTAACCACCACCACCAGCAACGACTTGCCACACCACCGTCTTGTCCGCTTCTCCAGTCTCTCGTCCCCCATATACCTAGGAGCACTGGTGTGTCATTGCTTCCGTCTTACTGACAGCTGTCTGATCTTGACTCCATCAGAACACCTGTTCTCCTGCACGCTCGCCGACGCTCCTTAGGTGAGCTTCCGTTTTCTCATCCACTCCTCAGTTGTTGATTGGATCAAATCTACAACCATCTTCTGGCCCGCCGTCCTATTGATTGCTGGTACGTTGCAACATTCCGTCTTCCTAATAGGTAGTTGACTTTTGCAACCATATAGATCAGCCTGCAGCTCCCAGGTGAGTCTCCCTATCCCTTCATTTTGTCCCGGTACCTTTGCCTTGCATCGCACCGCTTGTCTCCTACCTCGCATCGCTGGTGGTATGTCGATGTCTGACCAGTTCGAGTTTAGCGCTGAACAGAGTATTCTGTACTGTAATTTAAATTGTGAATAAATATCTGTTCTCATTTCTTGTGACGACCTGAAGGATTGGATTAGAACAAAACGGGAAGTGAGCTGTATCGGCTTTTCTGGCAGCCGAATGTAGGGAGCTATAAGGTGTTATAACCTCTGTAACACCTTATAGCTGTTATAAACTCCGTAAGTACTTGTAAGTCAGGATAGCGCCATAATCAAATGTATAGGCCCCCCAAAAACCTTACAGGCTTATACCGGGTTATACCGGCCTATACTGACTTATCTCTCAAAAAGGACTTTTGCGACAAATTCGCAAGGAAAATCACATGTGTTCACATCGACGAGATCCACTTCCTCTACATCACCGGACTCCCCCACTACGGCCTCCCTGCTTTCCGCCCAGCCTGGGGTGGCCTGAACAAACTTCGTTTGCGACTTCCTAAAGGGACTCCTGTTCAAGCGCACTCTGGTACTCTACTGCCTCACATTAAATCTGCTGTCATTGAACACCTTAATTTCAATCCTTCCACTTTCCTTTCGCTGAAACTGTCCACCAATCGACCCAATATTGTCTATGTGACGCATCGAATCGTTGGCTCTTTGTCCAACTTCCGCAACCTCGACTTCCTCATCTCCAACCCTTTCACTCATATAATCAAGACTGTGGTTTATCATGATGACACGCAGCAATGTGCAGACGCCGTTGCATTCAACGAGCGGCAACTGTCTCCGGAGCTTCGTAATACGGGACTTATTCGACATTACCATGGAGGCATGTCAAAAGCCTACCTTCAACACATCTTGGACGATTTTTCCAACCCAAAAGGCACCTGCAAGATCTTGCATACAACCGAAGGCGCATCAACGGTATATTTGATTACTTTTCGGTTCACATGGTCTAGAACTTTTTCAGGGCCTCCACGTCGACGACATTGTCGCTGTCATGGACTACGGTGTTACCCAGAAGAAACTCACAGCGCTGCAACGCGCAGGAAGGGGCGGTCGACGCAACCAGATGGCTGTGTACCTCTGCATGGCCGAGCTGTGGGCCTATTCAGCTTCCCTCGATGATGTAGAACCGAATAGCACTGATCCGGACCGTCCCATCGCAGGCCATCTCACCAAGTACTCGAGAAAACCAGCCCGCACAGGGCTAGCAATGGTCAAATACGTGCGCTCTAAAGTGTGCCTCCGGGAATTGATTCGCCAATACCTTGCAGACGAATCTCGTGAAGGTATGGCTTTTGGTTGTAAATTAAACACAACTAACATCTCAAACTTAGCGCTGAATGGATCGTACAAGTGGTGCTGTAATCTCAACCATCCCAACGATCCCAGCCGAGCCCTCGCATACTTCGTCACTTCGTCGGATGAGGATCTTCGTCACCTGGTGTGTAAGTTCATCAGATTACAATGCAAGTTCGTCGCTTGCCTATCCCAGCGTGAATGAGCAAGTTCGTCGGATGTCGGGTAACGAAACGGGTCTCGCGATGAGGAAATGACTCAGAGATCCAGTCCTCTGACTGCTGAACATCCAGGCTCTCAGTTGAATGTTGGGTCCAAACAGGCGGCAAGGCCATTTATGGTATGTAAATACAGCGGTTCAACCGCTGCAATCATCAAATATACAGAATTAGTGTCTCATACGGACTCATATCGAGTACCTTCAAACATGGTGAGTAAAGCAAAACCGAGTTCCGACTCTAGTTTATTGCAAAATCTCTGTCCAGGGTCAACGTTACTGTTCACACAGGTGGTCGAATTCTTTCCGTCAGACTGAGGAAACAATAACTAATTCGTTTCGCTACTTGAGGAAATTTTTTTTAGACTGCATTATCCCATCCGTGACAAGTGCGGATTATATGCCAATACATCCGCTAAGCCAGCCAGTCCCATACCGAAACAGATTTGTGACGCCCTCTTATTTAATGTAACCTAGGAGTGGGAGAATCTCCCTCAGCATATCCCCTAACGACCTCTCTGTTGGCTTGCCGGTTCCTTTATCGGGGAAAATCCATCTCGTCCAACTGTTTGGGTTGACCCACACGACCTTGCACAACATAGAATGTTCCTCACTTAGTACCCCGATAATACTGTTGAAGAGAATTCCCCCTCGCCTGGCAGAACTATGGGCTCAATCTATCCTAGATGGAGACTTTGTCCAGACTTTTTACATTCTTCACAAGTTCAGTTAACTGACTTTCGAACTGTGGGAATATATTCTGTTCGGTTGATCGCCAGTTTCAAAGTCATTGCGGCCGTTCTCAGCCTGACATTA
Organism: Mycena olivaceomarginata; assembly: GCA_029378375.1. Classification (NCBI taxonomy): domain Eukaryota; kingdom Fungi; phylum Basidiomycota; class Agaricomycetes; order Agaricales; family Mycenaceae; genus Mycena; species Mycena olivaceomarginata. The sequence continues at coordinate 20,614 of JARKIC010000828.1, read as the reverse complement.
TGAGCCCAGGTCACACGGAAAGGGCTTTAACGGTGTATAATAGTCTTCAAATACCATATCAGGGTGGCAAATCCACTGTATCATGACCAATGGCCTGTATAATGAATTGAAGTACATGGTACGTACAATAAGGATAACTACGGTTTCGTGCACTACAGAGGCTCTAGTATCCTTCTTTGAGCGTCGGTCGTGGACTCAGAAGCGGTGGATGGATTTGAAGCATCGAAGATGCACTCAAAAATCCTCCGAGTCACTACAGTACGTACCTCTGGAAATGGATCGAGCATATCTTGTCGAAGTTAGCGGTCCCCGCCGGCTCGCGCGTGATGTCCTGCGGAGATTCAGGTGACTATGTGTATCAGCATCATCCCGCACGGCACAAGAATGGGGGTCTACCCTCACCTGGCTGTTCAGGCAGTCTGAACCCAGGTTTTGTTGGTTCCGGCGAATCAGGCGCTTATTTAGGAGGCTTTGAGTCTGTGTGTGAAGTCCGGTGGGGCATCCGCGGCAACGGTGCGTTCTGAAAATTGCTGAGGGGGACGTTCTTTTGCCGTCGTCAGCATTGGGACACAGATGACCACAAAGGGGAATACGTACCTCCTCAACTATGCTCACGGTGCACAGCTGCATCCCGGTTGCGCGTCCTGCTTCCGAGCTTCTGTTGTCGGCAAATGAAGACATTGAGGACGGCGCAAGAATGCGGGCGGTGGGGCAAGATGGTGGTGGGAGTAAACAAGAAGCAGCCGACGAGGATTGATGGTGGAATCCTGGCCGAATTCGGGCATCTGGTGAACTTGCATTTTGTCCTGACGAACTTGCATGATTTCTCACACACGCGCCAGTTTCTGACGAACTTGCCTTCGCTTAATTCTGATCTCACGAACTTGCGCCATCAACTGACGAAGATCCCCCATCAAGTAACGAAGATCCTCATCCGACGAAGTGACGAGGTACTATACGACTCCTCCCAGCCAAAAATTCGATAAGCGTTCTTTTTTCCCAGGCTGTTTCATTTACCAGGATGAAGATGGGTGCATTTATGCGGGAGATGTTGGCGATGCGGATCGAGAGCACCTCAATCTGCCCAAAAGCCGCAAGCACAAGGCTAATCGACTCTTGAACCGTTGGGTAATTGATCGCGTTGGTCTCCAGGCCGAACTGCGATCCTGGGTTCTCTCCGCGCATTCTTCCGATCCCCTCCACGCTGTTCGCCCTCCCACATACATTCTCGATGTGAAGGCAATCAAAACCCTCTCCACTGTCCATCCGGATCGTGTATCCTCGGTCTCTCAAGTTGTTGTGGTGCTGGAAGAGACAGATGAATGGGAAATTGAGTGGGGAAGTAATGTTTTTGCTGTCATCTCGGCATATGACGCGGAGTTGCAGAAAGCAGCCGAGATTTCGGGCGCTGGGAAGACTAAAACAGCGACAAGGGCTAAGGGGAGGAAGGAAACGGGCGGAGATGATGAGTATGAGCCAGCGGCCAAGAGGACCCGAAACAAACTTCCACTAGCAGATGTTTCAACTAATGTTTGTCGCAGTAGTCGCTTGGCATTAAAATAATTACAGATGCTGTTGAGTGCGACAAACAAAATTATAATTCATCTTCTGGAAATTCAGAGCTCCCAAGTGCAATTGCTGGACACTTGTCCTCCTCCTCTTCAAATCCATGGCCTTCAATCATGGCGATGATTTTTTTTGTTGAAAGTCGCAAGAGTAGAAGATTTCAATTTTGCCTCACCAACTTTTTGGATATTCTTCGTGAGTTTACCGCGCGGATTATTTGACCGAGTAGGTGTGAATTGCTGGATTCCTTCAGTTGAAACTCGTTGTTTCACCCTCCATACCAGATGTGCTGTTTCGGGTGTTGTGTGATTATTGCTGCGGTGTGCTGAGTTCAGGGCAGCCGCAATTATCTTCTTCACCTGCTGCAGATGGATGATCGCCGCAGACATATCGAGGCAATCCCATGTTGAATTCAGGCCCTTTGCTTGCAGCAGAGTCTATAAAACAAACTGTCAGTTAAGAAATTACAATTGTCAACCCGAACCTTCAAATATCCAATTAGATGCTTGATATTCATGTCTACGCCCATGCAGTGTCCAGGTCCGCCTCCCGAAATACAAATTATCGCATTGTCTCGCATGACATCTCTGTCATAATAAAAAAAAATCAGCGCAACACCACAACACAGAGCCAAATTCGTATGCAAATTTGGGTGTCCATACATGTCTAAGGTTGTGGATGAAATGCAGAATTTCCGAGCAGTACTTGTTGCAGCCTGCACCACGGAACATCACAGCGAGATGGGGGAGCAGTGCTTCTACTCGTCCTATATCCCCGTCTGGGATTGCACGTACCAGTACAACTACCATGAGCAAATCCCGAGTTAACAGCCGAGTGTTGTGATATACAACATTGTTGTTTGGGTTGTCGGCTGGTGCAGGAGACAAGTGAGAGGGGGAAGGGGACTCTTCTTCACCGTTGGTTTCCGAGTCCAAAGATTGGTCATCGGCGGCTGGGTCTTTGGGAGATTCTGAAAAATCGAACTCGGCCATTGGAATGGCATAATTGTTCACTATTCGTGAAGCAATGTTGCGCAGCATTGCGGGATTAGGCTTCGAATCCGCAAACAGCTTGAAGGATGAGAACCCGCACTCCCGCGACCAGGCGTTAAGAAGAAGCCCGTGCAAAATTTGTGTGAGCGCTGCAAGGAGCGAATGATAATCCGGCTGATCATTGCTGAGTCGCTTCTTCTCCATTAGCGCAAAAAAATATGCGAGACTGCTGAGCTCATTTATGCTGCTGCGATAGGTGTGGAGGATGGCCCAAACAAGAGCCCAAAACCGAGTTGAAATACATTGCACCTTTCCCATGCGTTGACATCCTTTGAACGCAGTAATTGGGCGCCACAGATGCGAGCGTTGGTGAGTTGGTCGCTAAAACTTGGAATGGCATACTTGCTCATTTCTTCCGGTGTTCGCTTGAGCTGGGTAACATAAAGCTCATTGTGGTACTGGAAATTCCCGCGAACAGTTGCTTCTTCGATTGTGGACGCCTGCGTCGCAAATTGAGGGGTCCTGTAACCAACAGGAATGGCGCGGATGGGGTGGTGCTGAAGTCATGGATGTTTTGCCACGTCGTCGAAACCTTCATTGTAAATGAGCAGTGTTTCGATGACAGTAATGATGAGTTGGTCATGGAAAATGCGGAGATGCTCGGATGATGGTCTGATGTCGCGGTTGAAGTGAAGACCGGTGGACGCTGAGAGGCGTCGCATGATGGGGGCAATGAGCATGTCATCGAAGTTGGCATTCTGCAGACCATATAGAACACCAAAAGTACCGGAGGTCACTTTGGCCGGGCTGCTGGCACCTCTCTGCTCGACGAAAATGGAAGTGCTGATGTTGAGATTTTCATAGCCCAGGCCATGTGGCTCAGTAGCGACAAATAGGGTGTTCTCCATCGTGCATCTGAGGCCAAGGGATTGGCCAAGATTCAGAACAGAATCATAGCTCACAGAGAGCCTGCAACGAAATGCAGCATCAATGGTCTGTCGAGCGCTGCCGAAGAAGAGGCCAAACTGTGCCTGGAATGACATGCATCAATTTGAAGACTGGTATAATATGTTGGAAATCGGCCCGATGCACAGTGACCCTCTGCAAATGCGCAGAGGTCTCGATTCAAAAGCTACGGCTTAAATACAAAACGAGGGAGTCATACGGATATAAGGAGAAATGTAATATGACTCTGTCTGAGTCAGGGAGAGTCAGTATGAGTCCGTATGAGTCAAGTCAGAAGATGAGTCAGAAGGAGTCAGAAAGAAGCCACTGATGTAATGTCACATTGTGACCATATGGCGAATAGGCAGTGCATTGGTGTTTCGGTTGTTACTCCAACACACCCCCACAAGCGATAGCACCAAGGCACACCCCCAGAAACTTGACAGGGTGTTTTACCAGACTCCGTCATATCCATCGGAGTCGTATTCTGCAACAGCAGCGGTATCAGTGCTCTTCTTCTTTGACTCTTCCCAGCGCAGGCGCTCAGGGCAATCCGATCGAGATCATCCCAAATGATCATGGGATCACGAGAAGTCATATGTGCGAGCTGGCTGGGCTCAATGCACACAAGCTCGGCACAAGCTTTGGCCATCTTCACCGGGTCTCGTGTGGCGATCAAGGCTCTCCGTTCTGTCTCCATCTCTGTCTCGGTCTTCGCCGTCCCATCAGATTTGGTTTGGTCCACCAAAATCTGAATCATGCCCCACAGCTGCTTCTGTATGAGCACTGCCTCCATGCGAACATTCCAGTCGTTGGCATAGTTGATGCTTCTGAGTCGCGCAAAAATGTAGCGGTCGTTGGCCATCATAGAAATCAAGTCGAGGAGTGATGGTGGTGATGAACGAGTGAATCAAAAATAACGGATCAAAATCTGTGCGAGGTCTCCTTCGTCGTCGATGAAGGGTTCTGTTGCCTCGGCGTCATGAGGGCTTTCTCCTTCGTCGTCAATGAAGGGTGTCAGTGCCTTGTTGTCGCAAGGGCTTTCTCCCTCGTCGTCAATGAGGGGTGTCGGTGCCTTGTTGTCGCAAGGGCTTTCTCCCTCGTCGTCAATGAGGGGTGTCGGTGCCTTGTTGTCGCAAGGGCTTTCTCCCTCGTCGTCAATGAGGGGTGTCGGTTGCCTCCGGTCGTTGGAGGGCTTTATAAGAATCCGAACTTGTACGTCAATGAAGTCCAGATAATGGCAGCGAGATCGAGTGTTTGCGCGTTTGTGTTGGAAATCGGCCCGATGCACAGTGACCCTCTGCAAATGCGCAGAGGTCTCGATTCAAAAGCTACGGCTTAAATACAAAACGAGGGAGTCATACGGATATAAGGAGAAATGTAATATGACTCTGTCTGAGTCAGGGAGAGTCAGTATGAGTCCGTATGAGTCAAGTCAGAAGATGAGTCAGAAGGAGTCAGAAAGAAGCCACTGATGTAATGTCACATTGTGACCATATGGCGAATAAACAGTGCATTGGTGTTTCGGTTGTTACTCCAACATAATAGCTGATGCGTGACGACCTCAACTAGCTGCAGCCAAAAACTGTTAGTATTTCGACAAGATACAATTGTATGAATCATCCCACCTTGTCGGGATTCTTAAGTTTGTTATATTTTTTCGCGTGCTCCGTCTGAGATGCAGTTGTGAGGATACTGGTGAGGAATGGGGAGTGATCTTTATCTTCGTGAAGAGTCCACTTCTCGATGAAATCAGGGGTGAAAACAGCGATGCCAGGCAACATTGAATTGCGCCGACGGGTTTCCATCTCCTCGGCAACAATTTCACAGGCAAAATCTTCCACATGCGGTCGCATGGAGCTCATAAGCTTGCAACGGCCGTTGGGATCTGACATGATGGTGTCAAGCAATTGCGTGAGTTTTGTGCTGTCGTCGCGGTAAATATTGCCACGGTAATGGTTGTACGACAAGTCCTCTCGATTGAGGGCCTGTATCAGGACATCCACAGGGGAGATGCGGCCCTTCTCTAACCCCAAAAGAATGTCGTGAATTCTGCTGTAAGCACCAATCATTTCACGGCGCGGTAGAGATTCTGAATTCAATTTATCTGGTCCAGAGTCGGGAAGTGTTTCGGGAAGTTCTGAGGCAATAAACAGATCATCATTGGTGACAGTAAACAGTGCAAGAGGCGAGGGTGGTTGAATCATATACGGAGGAGCTTGTGCTCGTGAATTGGAATGAGGTAGAGATTGCGGTGTCAGGTAGGGGAGAGGCTGAATGCCAGGGGAATATGAAGGAGTCTGGGGATATTTCCCCAACAGATTGGTCGCCTTGAGCACTCGCAACCGCCTGCTCTGCTGCTGAAAAACTGGAGGCGTCAGGTATGTTAACACGCAGCTTTCTCTGGTGAAGCATGGGCTGGAACTGCGACCCGAGGTCACCAGCCCGTTCCCGAAGACCCCCAAGAGGTATTGGGGATGTCATTGTTGAAAGAAGGCTCGTCACGATCATTTGATGTTGATTCTACATTGTTACAGCTTTCCCCTTCTTTGCAATCTGATTTCTACAGCCTGATACAGCTGTTCTACAGCTTCAGTTTCGTCTTCTGCCGCCCTATGTACATGCTTTACAGCTTTTCCTTCCCTATAAATACCGGTCTTATTATTTGTATTCTTTATCTTGAACACGGCTTGTTCGCCCCAAACCTGGTTGTGATTGTCACTTTCCAACAGTCATGAGAGGTTCAAGCACAAGGGAAGAAATGTTACAAGCTGTTCCAGGTTAAAGCTGTGTTGTTTACCTTTGCTGTATTGGACCGGTGATGCTACTTACAAATAGCCTTTTTGGAATAATTTACACATATTGGGATTTTAAACTCCGATCGACCAGCCTATCTATCGACACAAAGATTTCGATACAACAGGCTGGACTTGAGCCTAGGTCCCGTACCATTGGCAAGATTGATTCAACCTCTAATGGTACGGCTTCTACATTTAGTTTACTTTCAACTAGATAAATTCCGCACTGAGCTTAAAGTTGTGTCAGAAAAATGGTATTTACCTTATACGGGGCTGACTGTACCTGACAGCCTGATGAAGCCTGATCAGGTGCATATCAGGTTCAAAGGAGTACCCTATCAGGTCTGGCCAGGTAATATCAGACCAAGAGTCTGAAAGGCGCACATAATTCTCAACCTACACTGACTCGGAAAAAGTATTGGATCACCAAAATCAAAAAGTTGAAGGCCACGCTGAGCCTACAAAAAACATATATTAAATACATTTCATAGCACATTATGGACCCTCCGAGGCATCCTATTTACCGCTGGAAAGACGAGGTCAGACGCGTCGCGGTCGGGCTAAAATGAGATAATCATCGCGCACATGTGATCCAATACTTTTTCCGCATTTGGAAGGCCCCACACTTTTCATCTCGAACCACCACCACAGCGCGTCAAAGGCTACTCTAACCACACATACATCCTCCTCTGCATAATGTCGGACACTACTGTTGCTCAGAAGGCCACGTTAGTGGCACTGAAGGAGGAGGGGAAGTCAAATAGGGAAGTGGCAGAAAAGGAGAATGTCGCGCCCTCAACGGTGTCCAGGATCAACACGCGGTATGGTCCAACCCACGATTTCGAGTCGAAGGGTCACAAAAAGGGTCGCCCAAGGAAAATGGGGGAGAGGGATGTCCGTCTGGCACTGCGGATGCTATCTTCGGGCCGTGCCAAGAATGCAACAGACCTACAGAGGAAGTTTTTCCCCGAGATTCACGTGGATACCATCCAAAATGCACTCCGAAAGGAGAGCCTTAACGCCTACGTTCGCCAAACGAAGCCTCTCCTCACCTCTGCACACCGGAGGAAGCGAAAAGACTGGGCGGAGAGTCATTGTTATTGGACAAAGGAGGATTGGCGTGCCGTCATATTTTCGGATGAGTCCAAATTCAACCTGATTGGTTCCGATGGCCGGCAGTGGTGTTGGAGACACAAAGGAGAGACAAACGACCCCAGATACACCAAGAAGAAGGTCAAGCATGGTGGAGATAGTATCATGGGCTGGGGGTGTATCACCCGGCACGGTGTTGGAGAACTTCATCGCATCGAGGGTATCATGGATCGATTCGGGTATACCAATATTCTTTCCGAATCACTCCTCGGCACCCTCGAAAAGCATAACCTCGACCGCTCGACAGTTTATTTCCAGCACGATGGTGATTCAAAGCATCAATCCAAGCACGCCAAGGGCTGGCTTGAGCTTGAAGGCTTTGATGTGCTGCCCTGGTGCCCCAATTCACCAGATATGAACATCATCGAAAATCTTTGGGATCATTTGGACCGTATGGTACGCGCTAGGAACCCATTGCCGAAGAACAAGGAGGAGTTGTGGCTGGCATTGAAGGAGGAATGGGACAACATCGATCAACAGTTCATTGACAGGTTGTACGACAACCTGCCCAACAGAGTGCGGGACTTGTTGAAGGCAAATGGCGGGGAGACTCGCTACTAGTATCTGGTAAGCCCTCCACATTTTATTTCGTTGGTTGCGCATTTTTCTGGCTTGAATCTCCTTGTGACCAAAAAAACAGATTAATAATTGGATCACCTGTGATTGCCGAATGCCCCCTGGCACTCCGAGTTCTTAGCTTACAGTCCCAATATCTTATATGTGTATACTACACTCCATATCCAACCCTCTGAGCATAAAAGACCTCATGGAAAGGTACAGAGGTTCGCGTGCAATCGAGATCTTTTTGCAAATTCACGTGATCCAATACTTTTTCCGAGTCAGTGTAGCAGCGGTGTCAGCTCGCAGAAACATGTCGGCATCTATAGTGTCTACGAGAAAATGCAAATTTGCTTTGCTGCTGCCCATAGCTGGAGTCAACAATGCGCTGTGATAAGGACCGCGGTGTCGGTATCAAAAGATATGTGATTCGAATTCGACTACGTTCGTCCTCTAGAGGGGAAGGTACAGTCGAATGATAGAGCGGAAGGTCGGTGCGCGAATCGGCCTTGTATGAGCGATGGGTATGTGTGTGTGTGTGTGTGTGAACGGTAGTTCGTGGAGACTGTTCGTCTCCTAGGTGTGGACGTGTGCGGCGGACCTGTTGTTAGTGAAAAACGGTAAAGGTGTGAATGCCTAAACCTGGTTCCCCATACGAGAGTACTGGAACCCTAAATGTGTTGCCCTGTCTGCTCTCCTTTGTGTGCTCTTCCCCTTAGAACCAGCGCTGGAGATGCGATGTGTGTCACACAGACGATGACACCGACGTCGTTCGGTCGACAGCGAGACGGTCGGTCTCGTTGGCTATGGACGGCGATTTGTATGTGATGGCTTCTCTCCGGGCCTATTTTGTACAGAGCGAGGCTCGTGAGAACGGTGATCCTAATCGAGGAAGCCTGGGATGGTGACACCGGGTCCGGTGAGGAGGGACCCTGCTGATGGCGGTGTGAGAGGTGAGACGCCGATGAACGAGCAAATGTAAGATGTGTGGCCTGCCTCTGGCAGTGGGCGAGGAGGAGGGTGCCGAGAGGTACGAGGTCGGGGAAGGCTGGGAGTACCCCTTAGATTGAGCTGAGAACGGCACAGAAAGTGGGGAAAACACCCCGAAAGCTACTTCTGCAGGCCGGAAGGTACTGACTACTCCTACTAAATGCGCTCCCTTTTATACCTCCTCGACGACTTCCCACGTTTCCAGAGGTGCCATGCGGGTCGCAGGTGTTTCCAGGGGGCAGGGGACGTCATGAGGCGTTTCAGGGTGCATATATGGCAGGAAAACGGGCACCTCTGCTGAGGAGACCAATCATCTACGGGTGTGCGCGAGGCCCAGCGAGGCTGAGCGACCTTGGAGTACGTTTGGAGCTTCAGGCACGGCCTGGTGGTCGCGTCATGGGTGCTGGAACGCTCAGGAAGGTGGAGAGATGAACGGTCTCCCTCGGCTAGTCGATGCGTCGTGTGAAGTGGGGGACGGGCTGTGTCGGGATATTGTCCGCCTCGTCCGATGGGTCGGCATCAGGCACGCGGTAGGTCCGTCCAGTGTGAGACAGCGTCCGGGAACGGAAACGAGGGAAGGTCGTCCACGTGCCAGGGGACCGGTCGTATCCTGTTGGTGGACGCCGAGTAGTGGCGAACGCAGTTCGCGTGTGGGGAGCGCCGGGTTCTTGGGGATGTCGCGTCGTAGGAAGGCGTCGAGAGTCCCGGATCATGGGGAAGTCGTATCCGGGTGACGATGGTGCAGGAGCGAGGTCGAATAGTGGGGGAGACAATGCGAATGGTGGGGAGAGCGTTGGTCTCGTTCGGAAGCTGCTTCTGGTAACGTGGAATCCTGTTTAGGAAGATCCGTCGCGTACATCCGAGCTCGTCCCGTCAGTCGTGCAGATGGTTCGCAGGGGCCATGAGGCGACGAGCGGTGCGTAGCATGCTCGGAGACCTCGCAGCGCCACGAATCACATAGTCCATCAGCATCAGGGAGTACTGTTGCACCTCCTCGTGAACCTGACACCCCGCCCACTCTGTTCTTGGCTTCCATGTGCTGCAACGAAACTGGTGGACGAGCACAACATCGAATTGCCGTTTGGATTTGAGTGTGCAATGCATCAATGCACTGAGACAAGTGAAGGCCATCCCCGGAGAATATGTGTTGAACAGAACACTGTTGTACCATGAGTAACTGTGAAAGCTCGGGTTACACCGCACAATGTCCTGGAGACCCCGCCAGTCTTCGAGAGATTGGTAGGTTATATGAGCACATTTGAAGCGGCAAATCTGGGCGGGAATACTGTAGAATTTCATTCAATTCGGCGGTCACGCATCACGCACCCCCTGTGCTGCGATGAATTTTGGTCTCGGTCACGAGTCACGGTGCCCAGTGCCGAATGTAAAATGTGTGACACTGGGGCCAAATCTCCCTTGGAGGTGCAAAAAAGGCAGGATTTTCGTAATTTTTCGTCTTGAATGCTGAATTTTTGGGGGTGTCACGCCAAAATTTGTTGGTTGCCGAAGTGCCGAATCGGTATTTTGGGTCACGGGTCACAACCCGTGCCGATTTGAATGAAATTCTACAGTAATTGGTCAAGGGGATTCAGAATGTCCCTCAATCGGCGTCAATTCGATCCATCTTTAAGTCATCATGATTGCGAGTAACACAGATCAAGCCGCAAACTTACCTGAGGGCAACATTTTTAAAATTTGTTTGTTTTCATGCCTCAGCTGCTTCTTGTTGAAACCCTTCACCCGGGTGAGTTGAGCCGTGGTTTGTTGTTCCCTTGCAAAGGATATATTCCACAGTATGACTTGTGCCATGCTGCTTGAAGAAATCGAAAAAATTGCCATATTGGTCTGAGACGCGCTAAGACAATATCATGTCAGAGGAATTTTTCAGGGCGGGATATTACACCCACCGATGACCAGTGTTCGTCAGCCTTGATGAACATTCAAAGGCAATCCATCCGACTGACGAGCATGCATGTCATGCCTGTCATGATCCACACCTGCTCATCCGCACGGATACAATGGACAAGGAGGTTGTTGCGGGGGAGGATCTGCGCGATGCAAGGCAAGATGGACTGAAGAATGTAGAAGCTCTGGCCATTGGTGAAGTGAGCAGTTGTAACCTGATTAAACTGCTTGAGTCCAGGCCATTGCGAAAATTTGCACATACTGGCCACCCAAAATCAGTATTGGATTCGGAATGGTAGAAAATTTGTCACTTCTTTGCAAAGACCCCTTATGCCTTTGGGTATAGATTGTTTTGGATGTGAGCGGAAAGGTGGCTGAAAGGTGGTATCAGTGCTGGTCAGCCCTGATCAGGCAAAAAAAAAGTTGGGTATGTAAGGAACGGGTTGACCTTGTTCAACATTGCGTGAATGGCCAAACGGTAAAGTACTGTGCTGAAATAGACTGCACCAATGTCCTGTGTTCAAATACTCCTAGGATCATGGTTTAATTGTAGTCCTTAGCTAACAACTAATCTCGAAAGTTAGTACTATTACTACGGTTTAAGTTGAACTAGTAGTAGTAGTAACAATTTTGATTTTTTTTTCAGGGCCCCAGTACCTTACCTTGTCAGCCAGTATCAGGTCGGTCAGCCAGTATCAGGGGTGGTCAGGCCGATAAGCCCTTTTCAGGGTTTTCTAGGTCTGTTAAGTGCTCTGAAAACCTGATGGCCTGACACAACCTTACATGCCCAAATATGCCCATGTAATTCAACCTCAATTTTTCCGAAATGCCCTTACAGCAGAAGAAAGGATCTGATGGATCAACCAGTCAAGATTGGGAAGTTTTGAGTAGAGATGGACTCGGACTGCTACTCCAGTGCTCCAGCCTCCCCCACTTCCAATCTCGACCCCTCCTCCTCCGTTCCGATGGATATGGATGCTCTGTCACCTGACCCTGCAGCCATGCAACCTGAGGTCCTGGATGTTTGCATCCCAGACCTGGCTTCTGACTCCAAGGCCTGGTGTGATGGTGTACAATGACGGACATGGCTGAGCACCACTACCTAATGACCCCTAGTATAAGGTGGACTTGTATATAATTCGTTCTAGCACTAGTTGATCCGCAATCAGTAATTACATAATACAATCATCTTTCTACTACTCACTGCTACATATGAACACTGGAAGATTAGGTGCTTATCACCCCAGACCTGCTGAATAGCTGAGTACCTGTATAACTGCTCTTGTGTCAGCAACGGCCTCTGGGTTGGCTAAACAACAAGCAACCCGATGAGAACCTCAACCAGGATAAACCCGATAGACACTAATAGCTCATGTGTTCCCCGAGCAGTAGGACCAATTGTACGGCATCCTCCCTAGGAGACCGTATATTGTAGGTCGGGATGCGAGGCAGAACCTGGAACAAGTCGAAGAGGGTGTGATATCCACTCAGGTATAAAACCCGGGGTGTGGACACAACCCGCAATGCGATGGATAGGAAGTGGGGCAATGCCTATGTCAAGCCAAGGTAGAAGCCTGAGATTAGACGAGGTAGAATCTACTGTACATGGAGATTCTACTGAGTTTATATAGGCTTCAAATAAATTAAAAGCGATCGCGGTTGGTTGTGATCAGTTCCTGTACCGCAGTATTAAGGAGTGTTAATGCTGATACTCCTGGACTCCTCTGTGTCTATTTCTGTAGCGTTGGAGGACCTAGGAGACCCGATGTTCAGGTTTCCTAGTCCTTAATGTCATCGTCTCCAGTGGTTCAAACCTCGATCGGTTTGCAACCAGTCACACACTTTGTGTATGCCTATGCGTCAGCCATGATGCGTCCGGGGGCTAGGATCTGTCTGTACGGGTTCCTAGTTAATGTCTTCTGTATCCCGTGGCACAGACTACCCTGAGTCTGCAGCTTTAGAATCCGCAGTCGGGTTTCAACCGTGAGAAGGTCACGTGGTGGCATCATGAGAGTCCCGTGCTGCTAAGACACATCTGTATCCATACAGACACATCACACAAAAAAAAAGTAGAACCCGGCCAATTCATGACATCTTGCCGCCCTCAAGGTACTCTACCAATGGTGCCCTGGACTCGGGTGACAAGTCCCTTAGCTGATGGGTTACAACAGCGGGGAGGGCCTGAGTCAGCACCTCCCACCTACTCGTTATAGAAATAAGTGATGGACAGTCACGGTTGTGACCGTGAAAATTTCTCCTCGACTCTGTACACTACAAATGCAATACAAACACTATTGAATCAAAACTTTGTGTGCCCGCCCTTCACCCCTACAACTGCCTCTACACGCTCTCGCATCCGGCCCGTATGCCTATTTATTGCCTCAATTGGCAATTTCTCCCATTCCGCCACCACCATGAGCCCCTCAAAATTTGTTGGACGCAGTAGATGAGCTCAGACGCGTGCCTTGAGCTCATGCCAGGCTGGCTTGATGGGATTGAGGTCAGGAGAGCTCAAGGGGTGGGGAAATAATGGGATATTACGGTCAGAGAACCATCGGTGCGTTGACTTGGCCTTGTGTGATGGCACTCCGTCTTGCTGAAACCTGATTCCTGGCCGCTTCTTCCCCAATTCCTCCATAGCTCGCTCCAGGGCGCCTTCAAGCACCTGCCCTTGGTACCTAGCTGCCGTCATCCCTCCTCCTTTCCCACCAGGATACTCCAAAACCACCAATGGCCCCTTCCACCCGTCCGCGATACATCCCCAGATCATCATGCAGATGTTCAACTGCTTGAATGATGGAACTAGGCACTCCTGCTCCCACACTTCGTCTGGACGACGTGTGATGTAGACCCGGCTATTTTTGTCGTTGAGATGCAGGTAGCACTCATCAGACCACATGACACGGGTCCAGTCCTGCTCGCTATTTGCCTCTGCCCATGCCCGCTGCTGGCTTTTCTGGGTCTTTGTGAGGAAGGGGACCTTCCTCCCGACACGTCGATGGTATCCCTCCTTTGCCATCACATTCGCGACAGACTTGGCGCTGATGGGCGGCTCCATCTCGTTGGCGATGTTGGCGAATGGTTTTCGCCGGTTTCCCAGGGCCTGTCGATGGATTTGGTGTTCCATGCGGGGAGTTATGGTGGTGGGGTGACCACTCCGAGAACGATTTTTGATGGATCCGGTGTCTTTGTACTTTTTCCAGAGCTTCCGCGCAGTCTCGTAGGGGATGTGAAATGTAGCTGCATTTTTTTTGATGTTTTCTTGGACAAGCATAGCACCAATGAACTGGTTTTTAGTGGAGGAGCCGTGGTAGTGATATGGCCCGTCCCTAGGCATCGAGAAATGGTCCACATGAGAGTGAAAATAGAGTGTACAGAGCAACAAAAGTTTCCATCAATCAACATCACATGATCGAGCATCCATCACTTATTTCTATAACAAGTACATTAGCTGCACCAGACTTAACATTGTGATAAGGACCGTGGTGTCACTATCGAAAAGTATGTGATTCAAATTTGACTGTGTTCGTCCTCTAGAGGGGAAAGTATAGTTGAATGATAGAGAGGAAGGTTGGTGCACGAATCCGCTTTGTATTTTGTGTGTGTGGTGTGTGTGTGTGTGTATGAACAGCGATTCATGGAGACTGTTCGTCTCCTAGGTGTGGACAAGAGTGGCGGGCCTGTCGTCAGTGAAAACGATGTAGAGAATGTGAATTACTAAACCTAGTCCCCCATACGAGTGTACTGGAACCCTAAATGCGTTGCCCCGTCTGCTTTCCTTGATGTGCTCTTCCCCTTAGAACCAGCACTGGAGATGCGATGAGTGTCCCACAGACGATGACACCAACATTGTTCGGTCGATGGTGAGAGAATCAGTCTCGTTGGGTATAGACAGCAATTTGAATGTGATGGCTTCTCTCCAGGCCTGTCTTCTACAGAGCGATGATAAGCACGGGATTTGTCCACCCATGAAATCTTCACTTTTTCGCGTTTTCATGACAAGACATGTGCCGGGCTACGCTCCAGAAGCGCCAGTACTGAGGTTCCCAAGTAGCTGGCAGGGCAGGAACCACTGGGTAACGGATGGGAACAGGGAGGAATACTCTGGAACCAGTGGCATGTGCTCGCTCTGAAACCTGTAGGAGATGTGTAGCCCAACGATCAAGTGGAACGTGAAGTCTACTCTATTCCCACTCACGGAACTAGACGGGACGGACTGGAATCCTGCTGTGGTGTGTTGGACATGAGACACGTAACGCGTTCTGATCATATGATCACTGGAAGGGGCTGGGAACATCACATCTTGATGGATCCACGCCGTCCCGGGCATTCCGGATAAGGGATGGTCACTAAGCGAGGGTCCGATCACTTGTACCTACACTCGTTGGCTCCTGGAGCAAGTACCCATACTGGGAAGTACTTCGAATGCGGTATCCCTGAAGAGCTACGGACTGGGAGCTTATGTTCCAGACATTCCGGTAGACGGGAAGGCACGGGCATTGGGAGGAACAGCATATACAGTTGGGATCGACATAGGGGATCGGTTGTGATGGCTCCGGCACAGTCTGACCGATCGTACATGTGCACAGGATTGCATCAGGATGGCGTGCTCGACATGGGCAGCCAATAGAAGGACTCAGATACCCATTCTTACGATGGATACATGGAAGTCGGACGGATAAACAGACTATTTTACTCATACTTACTTATTCTTGGACGTTTCCATGTGTTTCAGCGCTTTGTATTTAGTAGCAGGGGCATCTTGGGCGACTTGACG
The DNA here is from genome assembly GCA_029378375.1 of Mycena olivaceomarginata. Taxonomy (NCBI): domain Eukaryota; kingdom Fungi; phylum Basidiomycota; class Agaricomycetes; order Agaricales; family Mycenaceae; genus Mycena; species Mycena olivaceomarginata. The sequence continues at coordinate 4,931 of JARKIC010000828.1, read as the reverse complement.
GAATCACCCCACGGCTAGTAGGCGGAAACGCTTGCGAATTGGGCAGATACTGGGGAGTTCGAACAAGGTGTCTCTTAGAATTCATCTTGGCTTGGAATCTTTTCTTTTGTGATTGGTATCCTTGGGATCCGACATTGCCGTTCGTCTGGAATAGTCTGAAAGTGACTGGAACTGTTGGGATTGTGCTGAGTACGCACTTGGTTGTTTGGGTTGTGTTGTGAAGAGCTTGGGATCGGAACCCACTACTGTTGAAGAGCTTGGGATCGGAACCCACTACTGTTAAAGAGCTTGGGATCGGAACCCACCACTGTCTGGAGCGCTTGGGATCGGAACCCACTACTGTTGTTACTGTGTCACGCTTGGAATCGGCATCCACCTCGCTTTGGAGAACCCAGCACCCCGTTCTCATTTGTTTCTCATAGCTGTGAAGCTTTACATCACCGTGCTACCGTGCTTCCTGTTTGTTCGAGTCTATCCTCGTTCAATCAGATCTAGCCAGAACACTTGCACAGCAAGGGTTCCATTCGCATCAACACTCTCGTTGCGTTCCAATAGCTTTCCTGTCTGTTCTGGTTCCATTCCGGTTCACTCAGATCAAGGCTCAAGTACTTGGACTTCGTTCCAAGGACTTCTATAAACAACACAACACTCTCTCTCCTCGTTTCCGAGGTCTATACCATTCCCTGCAACCTTTTATAAGGCCCTGTAACAGGGTCTGATACTCGTCTGTGCACGTCTCGAGCACTTCCGTTCCGTTCCGACGCACTTCTGTGTGTAGGTTTGGTTTTGGTTGGTGTTTTCTTGATAGGTTCAGAGCACATCGATCAGCGAGGCTCGTGAAAACGGTTATCCTAATCGAGGAAGCTTGGGTAGGTAACACCAGGTCCAGTGAGGAGAGACCCTGCTGATGGAGGTGTGGGAGGTAAGACACCGATGAACAAGCGAATATAGGAGATGTGGCCTGTTTCCAGGGGGCAGGGAACATCATGAGGCATTTCAGGGTGCATATACGGCAGGAGACTGGGTGCCTCTGCTGAGGAGATCAATCGTCTTTGGATGTGCACCAGGCACAGTGAGGCCAAGCAACCTGAGAATACATTTGGAGCTTCAGGCATGGCCAGGTGGTCATGTTGGTAGGTGCTCAAGTGTTCAGGAAGGAGGAGAGACGGATAGTCTCCCTCGGCTAGTCGATGTGTCATATGAAGTGGGAGAAGGGCAGTGTTGGGATAACCTCTGCCTCATCTGATGGGTCGGTGTCAGACATGGGCTAGGTCCATCCAGTGTGAGAGATCGTCTGGAAACAGAAATAGGGGAGGTCGTCCATGTGTCACGCCACAGGAGGAGACCGGTTGTACCCTGTCGACAATTACAGGACACCGAGTAGTGACATGCACAATCCGTGTGGTAAGGGGAGCATCAGTCTTGTTTGTCAGAGGTGCGTATATGGAAGGTCGCTCGCTGCCCACGTGTCGTAGGAAGGAGCTGAGAGTCCAGTCCTGAACGGCTGTATCCTGCTGACAATGGTGCAGGAGTGAGTTTGAGCAGTGGAGAAGGTGATGCGGATGGTGGGGAGAACATTGGTCTCGCTCGGAAGCTGCTTCCAGTAACATAGAATCCTGTTTAGAAAGATCCGTCGTGTATGTCCAAGCTTGTTCCATCATGGTGCAGATGGTCTGCAGGGGCCACGAGGTGACAAGCGGTGCGTAGCACACTTGGAGACCTCACAACGTCCATGTGTGCTTACCTCCAGCCTGGTGAGGCCTAAAAGATCTGCATCACAATGGAGCCCACTGCGAGGGCTTCACCAGGGCTGGAGAAGCAGAGGGGAGCAGAAGCGCTCAGCTCTAATGAGAGCGAGCTGCTGGATGCCCCATCTTGAAGGGCAGGGGAGGCACTGAAATCCCCCACTGCCCTCATGCACATTAGACGTGATAAGATGAAGTGCTCAGTCTTATGATGAGCACTGAGGTACCCCTGACCCCCATATGCGCTGAGCGATGTGCTCTGAACTAAACCCAAACAACCCACTTATCACCCAAACACAACCCAAGTCCTTCCAGAATAAGCGGTGACGCCTACGGAAATAAGACAGGGATCGGAAATAGGCCGATCAGCCATCACCAAATGTGGAAATTCCCTCTGATCCCCTTTGGTGATGGCAATCGTGATAGCCGTCGGCAGGGCCTCGTGAGGCTTCAAAAGGCCTTACATACGGCATGGAACCTGTTTGATGAGTTCACAATCCATCGAAGACCATCTATGGTATTGCAGTGTGACACATCGCTGCCAGCCACTCTGCACAGGCAGTGCACAGTTGCCATCGATGTTATGCTGTCCTTGCACAGAGCGTAAAAAGCAGTTGAGTAGGTTGCATACTTTGTAACACCATTTCCATGCCCTCGCATAAGCCTGAAGGAAATATGTGTCTTTGCAGAGACATGTCTTCCATTCACAAGATCCGCAATCCCCTTCATGGGGTTCAGCTGACTTACCTACCCACACCGGCTGTATGGCGAGTGCCTCAAAGGGTAAGTTGCACCCCTCAGCTTGGATTCTATGACGCAGGTGAGTTTGAGGCTCCACACTGTTGAAAGTCCATCTGCGTCATTGGTACAGGTTCCATCCTCGAGGCACCATGGAAGGTTTTGTGTAAAAAAAAAATCAAAATTCACGTTGAAACCACTTGGAGGTAGCAATGAACTCCCAAAAAAAATCAGCTCTCATAGCTTTCCCAAGGGTCCTGATACCTTTCCTACAGTAAACTGGGCCATCATTGGCACTGCAACGACGTGTCGACTCCGCGACACAAAAGGTCACACATGTGACATCTCGTGATATCCACGTCGGATCATTGCATAGTACGTCGGCAATTTGTCGTGCCGACTCGCTCCTGCTTCCCACTCTCACCGCGTCTGCTCGCAATCCTTCGATCCAAGGATTCTAAATATTGTATACAAGATATTCTGGTGTCTTGGCTGCCGGAATCAACTTGGATTGCCTGTGTCAAAGTCCGACACAAAAAAATTACAGTGCAGCGTATCCAAGGTCCTCTGTAGTCTCCCCTGGGCAGACACTTCAACAAAATTTGAGCTCGTACCTCACTTGTTGAAGTCTGCTGTTTACCGCGGGGGTTGGATCGTAGTAAAAGCCTATTATGTAATTTTAGGTAATCAGATTCCGATTTTCATCCTGCTGCCTGGGAAATACCGATTTTGATGAGATTTTTTGGGGATGGTATCTTCCGCTGTGGTTAGAACATTGTACCACTTCAGATTTTTTAAATATGAGGTCTGATGCAGTCACTAGAACAAGCCGTTTTGGCTTGCGAGTGCCACGTGATTGATGGATCGAACTTCGGCCGAGACGCAAAATCAGTTAAGACTTGCCTGAAAAAATAAGAGAAAAATAAGAGAGTGTCTAGTACATGAGAAAATGTTCCTGGACACAGAACAGCCCATATTTATAGGGTGTATACAGAGGAAACACGAAATGATGGAAAGTGCAGCCATCAATTAGGTAATAAGGTTTTACTACGATCCGAGCCCCGCGGTAAACAACAGACTAGGTCCTCTGTCACATCCTCTATGCTATCCTCGCCATCCTCCGGACCAAGCATCAGCTCTTCATCTGCTTGGTTCGATTCTGGCTCATCATCCATGTCATCCTCTTCATCCTCACTCTCGTCCTTGCTCTCCGATTTGTCTGCATCCCCAGCCGATGCCCCAAGTGGATGCGGCGCCATTTCATCAGGCACGTCAGGTTCGTCTTCCTCCCCATCCGGTACATGCACCTTGTAATGGCCCACCCCGCCTCCCAGGTACCACATGAACATGTCCCGGTCCACAAAGCTGAAAAGCGTCAATATAATAAGTGCCCTCCACAAAAAAAAGGAAAGAAAACGCACAAGTTAACGTAGTGGTAGTGCCAGTCATCGAGCTCACCCTCCGGTCGCGCAAACGACGGTGCAGGGGCATCCTCCGTGGCCCCGTGATGGAAGGCGGGAATAAGGTGTGAACCCCGAATAACATCGTCAGGATTCACAAACCCGTACGCGCCAAGTTCAGAATCCGCACAAATTCCACCCGATGAAGCCACTTGCGTTTGAAGCCCCCAACATGTGTTTTGTCCAAGCGAAACCATCTTACCCAGAGGAACTCAATGGGAAGTGGAACCGTCGTCGCCCCAGGGACATTGTGAACGACATCTGCATGGTACACACCCAAGATTCGGGCGTACACAAATGGATGGGCGGTGGCGTCGTCGGACTCAGGGGCTAGCATCATGATATCTGCATGTGTTCGCGGATTCATGGAGTCTTGATCAACCCAGACGTCGTAAGTGGTGAAATTTACTCGAAAAACCTGGCTGATGTTCAGTGGGGAACAGAAATTTACCGGTATTCAACTTGCCTTGTGACGATACACCCGGTCATTTCGCAGCAATACCTGCCTTCGTTCGTCGGGTGAAAATACCTTGTTGTCGGAAGTCGAATTGGGGTGCAAGAGGTGGGATAACAGATGATCTTGTAATTTCAGAAGGAAGTCCTGGTATGAAAGCTGTAGCGCTGTAGCGTCTGGATAAATAAAGCACTTACTTTCACTGCAGGATCATCCGTGTTGTCGGAGAGCCACGACGGGAGGTGGAAGTGATGGTTCCGCGAAGATGAGATGTGGTGATGAAGCTCCGGCGACGTGTAGGGCAGCGATTCGGATTCTGCGAAATCAAGGGCAGGGCGTCGGCCAATCTCCTTACCCTTGTTTCTCTTTCTCTTCTTGGACACTGGGCTGTCGTCCACAGCTGCAATGGGTGGAATGACCGCAGCGGCAGCTTGTCTGCGAACGATTCGGAGCAACGCCTGCTCACGACGTTCAAGCCTCATCATTAGAGCATATGCGGTGGAGCCACCGGTAGCCACCCGGTGGCTCCCGAGG